>OZ018326.1:100177374-100704874 GCA_963969495.1 Ceratothoa steindachneri
CACAAAATGATGAAAAGTTAAGGATACCTGACACAAAATGATGAAAAGTTAAGGATACCTGACACAAAATGATGAAAAGTTAAGGATACCTGACACAAAATGATGAAAAGTTAAGGATACCTGACACAAAATGATGAAAAGTTAACGGTACCTGACACAAAAGAATGAAAAGTTAACGGTACCTGACACCAAATGATAAAAAGTTAACGGTACCTGACACAAAATGATGAAAGGTTAACGCTACCTGACACAAAATAATGAAAAGTTAACGATACCTGACACAAAATGATGAAAAGTTAACGGTACCTGACACAAAATGATGAAAAGTTAAGGATACCTGACACAAAATGATGAAAAGTTAACGGTACCTGACACAAAATGATAAAAAGTTAACGGTACCTGACACAAAATGATGAAAGGTTAACGCTACCTGACACAAAATAATGAAAATTTAACGGTACCTGACACAAAATGATGAAAAGTTAACGGTACCTGACACAAAATGATGGAAAGTTAACGGTACCTGACACAAAATGATGAAAAGTTAACGGTACCTGACACAAAATGATGAAAAGTTAAGGATACCTGACACAAAATGATGAAAAGTTAAGGATACGTGACACAAAATGATAAAAAGTTAAGGAGACCTGACACAAAATGATGAAAAGTTAAGAATACCTGACACAAAATGATGAAAAGTTAACGGTACCTGACACAAAATTATAAAAAGGTTAACGGTACCTGACACTATAGGATGAAAAGTTAAGGATACCTGACACAAAATGATGAAAAGTTAAGGGTACCTGACACAAAATGATGAAAAGTTAACGGTAGCTGACACAAAAGGATGAAAAGTTAACGCTACCTGACACAAAATGATAAAAAGTAAGGATACCTGACACAAAATGCTGAAAAATTAAGGAAACCTGACACAAAATGATGAAAAGTTAAGGGTACCTGACACAAAATGATGAAAAGTTAACGGTAGCTGACACAAAATGATGAGAAGTTAACGGTACCCGACACAAAATGATCAAAAGTTAACGGTACCCGACACAAAATGATGAAAAGTTAACGATACCTGACACAAAATAATGAAAAGTTAACGATACCTGACACAAAATGATGAAAAGTTAACGGTCCCTGACACAAAATGATGAAAAGTTAAGGATACCTGACACAAAATGATGAAAATTTAACGGTACCTGACACAAAATGATAAAAAGTTAACGGTACCTGACACAAAATGATGAAAGGTTAACGCTACCTGACACAAAATAATGAAAATTTAACGGTACCTGACACAAAATGATGAAAAGTTAACGGTACCTGACACAAAATGATGAAAAGTTAACGGTACCTGACACAAAAGAATGAAAAGTTAACGGTACCTGACACCAAATGATAAAAAGTTAACGGTACCTGACACAAAATGATGAAAGGTTAACGCTACCTGACACAAAATAATGAAAAGTTAACGATACCTGACACAAAATGATGAAAAGTCAACGGGACCTGACACAAAATGATGAAAAGTTAAGGATACCTGAAACAAAATGATGAAAAGTTAACGGTACCTGACACAAAATGATAAAAGGTTAAGGATACCTGACACAAAATGATGAAAAGTTAACGGTACCTGACACAAAATAATGAAAAGTTGACGGTACCTGACACAAAATGATGAAAAGTTAACGGTACCTGACACAAAATGATGAAAAGTTAACGGTTCCTGACACAAAATGATGAAAAGTTAACGGTACCTGACAAAAAATGATGAAAAGTTAAGGATACCTGACACAAAAAGATGAAAAGTTAAGGATACGTGACACAAAACGATAAAAAGTTAAGGATACCTGACACAAAATGATGAAAAGTTAACGGTACCTGACACACAATGATGAAAAGTTAACGGTACCTGACACAAAATGATGAAAAGCTAACGGTACCTGACACAAAATGAGGAAAAGTTAAGGATACCTGACACAAAATGATGAAAAGTTAACGGTACCTGACACAAAATGATGAAAAGTTAAGGATACCTGACACAAAATGATGAAAAGTTAACGGTACCTGACACAAAATGATGAAAAGTTAACGGTACCTGACACAAAATGATGAAAGGTTAAGGATACCTGACACAAAAGGATGAAACGTTAAGGATACCTGACACAAAATGATGAAAAGTTAAGGATACCTGACACAAAATGATGAAAAGTTAAGGATACCTGACACAAAATGATTAAAAGTTAAGGATACCTGACACAAAAGGATGAAAAGTTAAAGATACCTGAAACAAAATGATGAAAAGTTAAGGATACCTGACACAAAATGATGAGAATTTAAGAATACCTGACACAAAAGGATGAAAAGTTAAGGAAACCTGACACAAAAGAATGAAAAGTTAAGGATACTTGACACAAAAGGATGAAAAGTTAAGGATACCTGACACAAAAGGATGAAAAGTTAAGGATACCTGACACAAAATAATGAAAAGTTAAGGATACCTGACACAAAATGATGAAAAGTTAAGGATACTTGACACAAAATGATGAAAAGTTAAGGATACATGACACAAAATGATGAAAAGTTAAGGATACCTGACACAAAATGATAAAAAGTTAAGGATACCTGACACAAAATGATGAAAAGTTAAAGGTGCCCGAGACTAAATGATGAAAAGTTAAGGATACCTGACAAAAAATGATGAAAAGTTAAAGATAACTGACACAAAAGCATGAAAGGTTAAAGAATACCTGACACAAAAGGATGAAAAGTTAAGGGTACCTGACACAAAAGAATGAAAAGTTAAGGATACCTGACACAAAAGGATGAAAATTTAAGGATACCTGACACAGAAGGATGAAAAGTTGAGGATACCTGACACAAAATGATGAAAAGTTAAGGATACCTCACACAAAAGGATGAAAAGTTAAGGATACCTGACACAAAAGGATGAAAAATTAAGGATGCCTGACACAAAATGATAAAAAGTTAAGGATACCTGACACAAAATGATGAAAAGTTAAGGATACCTGACACAAAATGATGAAAAGTTAAGGATACCTGACACAAAATGATGAAAAGTTAAGGATACCTGACACAAAATGATGAAAAGTTAAGGATACCTGACACAAAATGATGAAAAGTTAACGGTACCTGACACAAAAGAATGAAAAGTTAACGGTACCTGACACCAAATGATAAAAAGTTAACGGTACCTGACACAAAATGATGAAAGGTTAACGCTACCTGACACAAAATAATGAAAAGTTAACGATACCTGACACAAAATGATGAAAAGTTAACGGTACCTGACACAAAATGATGAAAAGTTAAGGATACCTGACACAAAATGATGAAAAGTTAACGGTACCTGACACAAAATGATAAAAAGTTAACGGTACCTGACACAAAATGATGAAAGGTTAACGCTACCTGACACAAAATAATGAAAATTTAACGGTACCTGACACAAAATGATGAAAAGTTAACGGTACCTGACACAAAATGATGGAAAGTTAACGGTACCTGACACAAAATGATGAAAAGTTAACGGTACCTGACACAAAATGATGAAAAGTTAAGGATACCTGACACAAAATGATGAAAAGTTAAGGATACGTGACACAAAATGATAAAAAGTTAAGGAGACCTGACACAAAATGATGAAAAGTTAAGAATACCTGACACAAAATGATGAAAAGTTAACGGTACCTGACACAAAATTATAAAAAGGTTAACGGTACCTGACACTATAGGATGAAAAGTTAAGGATACCTGACACAAAATGATGAAAAGTTAAGGGTACCTGACACAAAATGATGAAAAGTTAACGGTAGCTGACACAAAAGGATGAAAAGTTAACGCTACCTGACACAAAATGATAAAAAGTAAGGATACCTGACACAAAATGCTGAAAAATTAAGGAAACCTGACACAAAATGATGAAAAGTTAAGGGTACCTGACACAAAATGATGAAAAGTTAACGGTAGCTGACACAAAATGATGAGAAGTTAACGGTACCCGACACAAAATGATCAAAAGTTAACGGTACCCGACACAAAATGATGAAAAGTTAACGATACCTGACACAAAATAATGAAAAGTTAACGATACCTGACACAAAATGATGAAAAGTTAACGGTCCCTGACACAAAATGATGAAAAGTTAAGGATACCTGACACAAAATGATGAAAATTTAACGGTACCTGACACAAAATGATAAAAAGTTAACGGTACCTGACACAAAATGATGAAAGGTTAACGCTACCTGACACAAAATAATGAAAATTTAACGGTACCTGACACAAAATGATGAAAAGTTAACGGTACCTGACACAAAATGATGAAAAGTTAACGGTACCTGACACAAAATGATGAAAAGTTAACGGTACCTGACACAAAATGATGAAAAGTTAAGGATACCTGACACAAAATGATGAAAAGTTAAGGATACGTGACACAAAATGATAAAAAGTTAAGGAGACCTGACACAAAATGATGAAAAGTTAACGGTACCCGACACAAAATGATGAAAAGTTAAGGATACCTGACACAAAATGATGAAAAGTTAACGGCACCTGACACAAAATTATGAAAAGTTAAGAATACCTGACACAAAATGATGAAAAGTTAACGGTACCTGACACAAAATTATAAAAAGGTTAACGGTACCTGACACTAAAGGATGAAAAATTAAGGATACCTGACACAAAATGATGAAAAGTTAAGGGTACCTGACACAAAATGATAAAAAGTTAACGGTAGCTGACACAAAAGGATGAAAAGTTAACGGTACCTGACAACAAATGATAAAATGTAAGGATACCTGACACAAAATGCTGAAAAATTAAGGAAACCTGACACAAAATGATAAAAAGTTAAGGGTACCTGACACAAAATGATGAAAAGTTAACGGTAGCTGACACAAAATGATGAGAAGTTAACGGTACCCGACACAAAATGATCAAAAGTTAACGGTACCCGACACAAAATGATAAAAAGTTAAGGATACCTGACACAAAATGATGAAAAGTTAACGGTACCTAACACAAAATTATGAAAAGTTAAGAATACCTGACACAAAATGATGAAAAGTTATCGTTACCTGACACAAAATTATAAAAAGGTTAACGGTACCTGACACTAAAGGATGAAAAATTAAGGATACCTGACACAAAATGATGAAAAGTTAAGGGTACCTGACACAAAATGATGAAAAGTTAACGGTAGCTGACACAAAAGGATGAAAAGTTAACGGTACCTGACACAAAATGATAAAAAGTAAGGATACCTGACACAAAATGCTGAAAAGTTAAGGAGACCTGACACAAAATGATGAAAGGTTAACAGTACCTGACACAAAATGACGAAAAGTTAACGGTACCTGACACAAAATGATGAAAAGTTAACGGTACCTGACACAATGATAAAAAGTTACCGGTACCTGACACAAAATAATGAAAGCTTAACGGTACCTGACACAAAATGATAAAAAGTTAGGGATACCTGACACAAAATGTTGAAAAGTTAACGGTACCTGACACAAAATGATGAAAACTTAACGGTCCTCGACAAAAAATGATGAAAAATAACGGTACCCGACACAAAATGAGGAAAAGTTAACGGTACCCGAAACAAAATGATGAAAAGTTAACGGTACCCGACACAAAATGATGAAAAGTTAACGGTACCTGACACAAAATGATGAAAAGTTAAGGGTACCCGACACGAAATGATGAAAAGTTAACGGTACCTGACACAAAATGATGAAAAGTTAACGGTACCCGACACAAAATGATGAAAAGTTAACCGTACCCGACAAAAAATAATGAAAAGTTAACGGTACCTGACACAAAATGATGAAAAGTTAACGGTACCCGACACAAAATGATGAAAAGTTAACGGTACCCGACACAAAATGATGAAAAGTTAACGATTCCCTACACAAAATGATAAAAAGTTAAGGATACCTGACACAAAATGATGAAAAGTTAACGGTACCCGACACAAAATGATGAAAAGTTAAGGATACCTGACACAAAATGATGAAAAGTTAAGGATACCTGACACAAAATGATGAAAAGTTAACGGTACCTGACATAAAATGATGAAAATTTAAGGATACCTGACACAAAATGATGAAAGGTTAACGGTACCTGACACAAAATGATGAAAAGTTAACGGTACCTGACACAAAATGATGAAAGCCTAACGGTACCAGACACAAAATGATAAAAAGTTATGGTTACCTGACACAAAATGTTGAAAAGTTAACGGTACCTGACACAAAATGATGAAAAGTTAAGGATTCCTGACACAAAATGATGAAAAGTTAACGGTAACTGACACAAAATGATGAAAAGTAAGAACACCTAACACAAAATGATAAAAAGCTAAGGATACCTGACACAAAATGATGAAAAGTTAAGGATACGTGACACAAAATGATGAAAAGTTAAGGATACGTGACACAAAATGATAAAAAGTTAAGGAGACCTGACACAAAATGATGAAAAGTTAACGGCACCTGACACAAAATTATGAAAAGTTAAGAATAACTGACACAAAATGATGAAAAGTTAACGGCACCTGACACAAAATTATGAAAAGTTAAGAATAACTGACACAAAATGATGAAAAGTTAACGGTACCTGACACAAAATTATAAAAAGGTTAACGGTACCTGACACTAAAGGATCAAAAATTAAGGATACCTGACACAAAATGATGAAAAGTTAAGGGTACCTGACACAAAATGATGAAAAGTTAACGGTACCTGACACAAAATGATGAAAAGTTAACGGTACCTGACACAAAATGATGAAAAGTTAAGGATACCTGACACAAAATGATGAAAATTTAACGGTACCTGACACAAAATGATAAAAAGTTAACGGTACCTGACACAAAATGATGAAAGGTTAACGCTACCTGACACAAAATAATGAAAATTTAACGGTACCTGACACAAAATGATGAAAAGTTAACGGTACCTGACACAAAATGATGAAAAGTTAAGGATACCTGACACAAAATGATGAAAAGTTAACGATACCTGACACAAAATGATGAAAAGTTAAGGATACCTGACACAAAATGATGAAAAGTTAAGGATACCTGACACAAAATGATGAAAAGTTAACGGTACCTGACATAAAATGATGAAAATTTAAGGATACCTGACACAAAATGATGAAAGGTTAACGGTACCTGACACAAAATGATGAAAAGTTAACGGTACCTGACACAAAATGATGAAAGCCTAACGGTACCAGACACAAAATGATAAAAAGTTATGGTTACCTGACACAAAATGTTGAAAAGTTAACGGTACCTGACACAAAATGATGAAAAGTTAAGGATTCCTGACACAAAATGATGAAAAGTTAACGGTAACTGACACAAAATGATGAAAGGTTAACGCTACCTGACACAAAATAATGAAAATTTAACGGTACCTGACACAAAATGATGAAAAGTTAACGGTACCTGACACAAAATGATGAAAAGTTAACGGTACCTGACACAAAATGATGAAAAGTTAACGATACCTGACACAAAATAATGAAAAGTTAACGATACCTGACACAAAATAATGAAAAGTTAACGATACCTGACACAAAATGATGAAAAGTTAACGGTAACTGACACAAAATGATGAAAGGTTAACGCTACCTGACACAAAATAATGAAAATTTAACGGTACCTGACTAAAAATGATGAAAATTTAACGGTACCTGACACAAAATGATGAAAAGTTAACGGTACCTGACACAAAATGATGAAAAGTTAACGATACCTGACACAAAATAATGAAAAGTTAACGATACCTGACACAAAATGATGAAATGTTAACGGTCCCTGACACAAAATGATGAAAAGTTAAGGATACCTGACACAAAATGATGAAAATTTAACGGTACCTGACACAAAATGATAAAAAGTTAACGGTACCTGACACAAAATGATGAAAGGTTAACGCTACCTGACACAAAATGATGAAAAGTTAACGGTACCTGACACAAAATGATGAAAAGTTAACGGTACCTGACACAAAATGATGAAAAGTTAAGGATACCTGACACAAAATGATGAAAAGTTAAGGATACGTGACACAAAATGATAAAAAGTTAAGGAGACCTGACACAAAATGATGAAAAGTTAACGGTACCCGACACAAAATGATGAAAAGTTAAGGATACCTGACACAAAATGATGAAAAGTTAACGGCACCTGACACAAAATTATGAAAAGTTAAGAATACCTGACACAAAATGATGAAAAGTTAACGGTACCTGACACAAAATTATAAAAAGGTTAACGGTACCTGACACTAAAGGATGAAAAATTAAGGATACCTGACACAAAATGATGAAAAGTTAAGGGTACCTGACACAAAATGATAAAAAGTTAACGGTAGCTGACACAAAAGGATGAAAAGTTAACGGTACCTGACAACAAATGATAAAATGTAAGGATACCTGACACAAAATGCTGAAAAATTAAGGAAACCTGACACAAAATGATAAAAAGTTAAGGGTACCTGACACAAAATGATGAAAAGTTAACGGTAGCTGACACAAAATGATGAGAAGTTAACGGTACCCGACACAAAATGATCAAAAGTTAACGGTACCCGACACAAAATGATAAAAAGTTAAGGATACCTGACACAAAATGATGAAAAGTTAACGGTACCTGACACAAAATTATGAAAAGTTAAGAATACCTGAAACAAAATGATGAAAAGTTAACGGTACCTGACACAAAATGATAAAAAGTAAGGATACCTGACACAAAATGCTGAAAAATTAAGGAAACCTGACACAAAATGATAAAAAGTTAAGGGTACCTGAAACAAAATGATGAAAAGTTAACGGTAGCTGACACA
This sequence comes from Ceratothoa steindachneri, assembly GCA_963969495.1. Lineage (NCBI taxonomy): Eukaryota > Metazoa > Arthropoda > Malacostraca > Isopoda > Cymothoidae > Ceratothoa > Ceratothoa steindachneri. The sequence goes on from OZ018326.1 coordinate 100,186,273, forward strand.
AAATGATGAGAAGTTAACGGTACCCGACACAAAATGATCAAAAGTTAACGGTACCCGACACAAAATGATGAAAAGTTAAGGATACCTGACACAAAATGATGAAAAGTTAACGGTACCTGACACAAAATTATGAAAAGTTAAGAATACCTGACACAAAATGATGAAAAGTTAACGTTACCTGACACAAAATTATAAAAAGGTTAACGGTACCTGACACTAAAGGATGAAAAATTAAGGATACCTGACACAAAATGATGAAAAGTTAAGGGTACCTGACACAAAATGATGAAAAGTTAACGGTAGCTGACACAAAAGGATGAAAAGTTAACGGTGCCTGACACAAAATGATAAAAAGTAAGGATACCTGACACAAAATGCTGAAAAGTTAAGGATACCTGACACAAAATGATGAAAGGTTAACAGTACCTGACACAAAATGACGAAAAGTTAACGGTACCTGACACAAAATAATGAAAAGTTAACGGTACCTGACACAATGATAAAAAGTTAACGGTACCTGACACAAAATAATGAAAGCTTAACGGTACCTGACACAAAATGATAAAAAGTTAGGGATACCTGACACAAAATGTTGAAAAGTTAACGGTACCTGACACAAAATGATGAAAAGTTAACGGTCCTCGACAAAAAATGATGAAAAATAGCGGTACCCGACACAAAATGATGAAAAGTTAACGGTACCCGAAACAAAATGATGAAAAGTTAACGGTACCCGACACAAAATGATGAAAAGTTAACGGTACCTGACACAAAATGATGAAAAGTTAACGGTACCTGACACAAAATGATGAAAAATTAACGGTACCCGACACAAAATGATGAAAAGTTAACCGTACCCGACAAAAAATAATGAAAAGTTAACGGTACCTGACACAAAATGATGGAAAGTTAACGGTACCCGACACAAAATGATGAAAAGTTAACGGTACCCGACACAAAATGATGAAAAGTTAACGATTCCCTACACAAAATAATAAAAAGTTAAGGATACCTGACACAAAATGATGAAAAGTTAACGGTACCCGACACAAAATGATGAAAAGTTAACGGTACCCGACACATAATGAGGAAAAGTTAAAAGTACCCGCCACAAAATAATGAAAAGTTAACGGTACCCGACACAAAATGATGAAAAGTTAAGGATACCTGACACAAAATGATGAAAAGTTAAGGATACCTGACACAAAATGATGAAAAGTTAACGGTACCTGACACAAAATGATGAAAATTTAAGGATACCTGACACAAAATGATGAAAGGTTAACGGTACCTGACACAAAATTTTGAAAAGTTAACGGTACCTGACACAAAATGATGAAAAGTTAACGGTACCTGACACAAAATGATGAAATGTTAACAGAACCCAACACAAAATGATGAAAAGTTAACGGTACCTGACACACAATGATGAAAAATTAACGGTACCTGACACAAAATGACGAAAGGTTAACGATACCTGACACAAAATGATGAAAAGTTAACGGTACCCGACACAAAATTATGAAAAGTTAACAGTACCCGACACAAAATAATGAAAAGTTAACGGTACCCGACACAAAATGATGAAAAGTTAAGGATACCTGACACAAAATGATGGAAAGCTAAGGATACCTGACACAAAATGATGAAAAGTTAACGGTACCTGACACAAAATGATGAAAAGTTAAGGATTCCTGACACAAAATGATGAAAAGTCAACGGTAACTGACACAAAATGATGAAAAGTAAGGATACCTAACACAAAATGATAAAAAGCTAAGGATACCTGATACAAAATGATGAAAAGTTAACGGTACCTGACACAAAATGATGAAAGCTTAACGGTACCTGACACAAAATGATAAAAAGTTAGGGATACCTGACCAAAAATGTTGAAAAGTTAACGGTACCTGACACAAAATGATGAAAAGTTAAGGATTCCTGACACAAAATGATGAAAAGTTAACGGTAACTGACACAAAATGATGAAAAGTAAGGATACCTAACACAAAATGATAAAAAGCTAAGGATACCTGACACAAAATGATGAAAAGTTAACGGTACCCAACACAAAATGATGAAATTTCAACGGTACCTGAGACAAAATGATGAAAGGTTAACAGTACCTGACACAGAATGATGAAAAGTTAAGGATACCTGACACAAAATGATAAAAAGTTAACGGTACCTGACACAAAATGATGAAAAGTTAACGATACCTGACACAAAATGATGAAAGGTTAACGGTACCCGACACAAAATGATGAAAAGTTAACGCTACCTGACACAAAATGATGAAAAGTTAACGGTACCTGACACAAAATGATAAAAGGTTAACAGGACCCGACACAAAATGATAAAAAGTTAACGGTACCTGACACAATGATAAAAAGTTAACGGTACCTGACACAAAATGATGAAAGCTTAACGGTACCTGACACAAAATGATAAAAAGTTAGGGATACCTGACACAAAATGTTGAAAAGTTAACGGTACCTGACACAAAATGATGAAAAGTTAAGGATTCCTGTCACAAAATGATGAAAAGTGAAGAAAACCTGACACAAAATCAGGAAAAGTTAAGGATACCTGACACAAAATGATGAAAAGTTAAGGATACCTGACATAAAATGATGAAAAGTTAACGGTCCCTGACACAAAATGATGAAAAGTTAAGGATACCTGACACAAAATGATCAAAAGTTAACGGGACCTGACACAAAATGATGAAAAGTTAACGGTACCTGACACAAAATGATGAAAAGAAAACGGTACCTGACACAAAATGATGAAAAGTTAACGGGACCTGACACAAAATGATGAAAAGTTAACGGTACCTGACACAAAATGATGAAAAGTTAACGGTACCTGACACAAAATGAAGAAAAGCTAACGGTACCTGACACAAAATGATGAAAAGTTAAGAATACCTGACACAAAATGATGAAAATAACACGCTACCTGAAACAAAAGGATGAAAAGTTAACGGTACCTGACACAAAATGATGAAAAGTTAATGGTACCCGACACAAAATGATGAAAAATAACGGTACCCGACACAAAATGAGGAAAAGTTAACGGTACCCGAAACAAAATGATGAAAAGTTAACGGTACCCGACACAAAATGATGAAAAGTTAACGGTACCTGACACAAAATGATGAAATGTTAACGGTACCCGACACGGAATGATGAAAAGTTAACGGTACCTGACACAAAATGATGAAAAGTTAACGGTACCCGACACAAAATGATGAAAAGTTAACGGTACCCGACAAAAAATAATGAAAAGTTAACGGTACCTGACACAAAATGATGGAAAGTTAACGGTACCCGACACAAAATGAAGAAAAGTTAACGGTACCCGACACAAAATGATGAAAAGTTAACGATTCCCTACACAAAATGATAAAAAGTTAAGGATACCTAACACAAAATGATGAAAAGTTAACGGTACCCGACACAAAATGATGAAAAGTTAACGGTACCCGACACATAATGAGGAAAAGTTAACAGTACCCGACACAAAATAATGAAAAGTTAACGGTACCCGACACAAAATGATGAAAAGTTAAGGATACCTGACACAAAATGATGAAAAGTTAAGGATACCTGACACAAAATGATGAAAAGTTAACGGTACCTGACACAAAATGATGAAAAGTTAACGGTACCTGACACAAAATTATGAAAAGTTAAGGATACCTGACACAAAATGATGAAAAGTTAACGGGACCTGACACAAAATGACGAAAAGTTAACGGTACCTGACACAAAATAATGAAAAGTTAACGGTACCTGACACAAAATGATGAAAAGTTCAGGATACCTGACACAAAATGATGAAAAGTTAACGGTACCTGACACAAAATGATGAAAAGTTAAGGATACCTGACACAAAATGATGAAAAGTTAACGGTAACTAACACAAAATGATAAAAAGTAAGGATACCTGAAACAAAATGATGAAAAGTTAAGGATACCTGACACAAAATGATGAAAAGTCAACGGTACCTGACACAAAATGATGAAAAGTTAACGGTACCTGACACAAAATGATAAAAAGTTAACGGTACCTGACACAAAATCATGAAAAGTTAACGGTACCTGACACAAAATGATGATGAGTTGAGGATACCTGACACAAAATGATGAAACGTTAACGGTACCTGACACGAAATGATCAAAAGTTGGGGATACCTGACACAAAATGTTGAAAAGTTAACGGTACCTGACACAAAATGATGAAAAGTTAAGGATTCCTGACACAAAATGATGAAAAGTTAACGGTAACTGACACAAAATGATGAAAAGTAAGGATACCTAACACAAAATGAGAAAAAGCTAAGGATACCTGACACAAAATGATGAAAAGTTAACGGTACCCAACACAAAATGATGAAATATTAACGGTACCTGACACAAAATGATAAAAAGTTAACGGTACCTGACACAAAATGATGAAAAGTTAACGGTACCTGACACAAAATGATGAAAAGTTAAGGATACCTGACACAAAATGATGAAAAGTTAACGGTATTAACACAAAATAATAAAAAGTAAGGATACCTGACACAAAATGAGAAAAAGCTAAGGATACCTGACACAACATGTTAAAAAGTTAACGGTACCTGACACAAAATGATGAAAAGTTAACAGGACCCAACACAGAATTATGAAAAGTTAACGGTACCTGACACACAATGATGAAAAATTAACGGTACCTGACACAAAATGATGAAAAGTTAATGATACCTGACACAAAATGATGAAAAGTTAACGGTACCTGACACAAAATGATGAAAATTTAACGGTACCTGACACAAAATGATAAAAAGTTAACGGTACCTGAAACAAAATGATGGAAAGTTAACGGTACCCGACACAAAATAATGAAAAGTTAACGGTACCTGACAAAAAATAATGAAAAGTTAACGGTACCCGACACAAAATGATTAAAAGTTAACGGTACCCGACAAAAAATGATGAAAAGTTAACGGTACCGACACAAAATTATGAAAAGTTAACGGTACCCGACACAAAACGATGAAAAGTTAACGGTTCCCTACACAAAATGATAAAAAGTTAAGGAGACCTGACACAAAATGATGAAAAGTTAACGGTACCGGACACAAAATGATGAAAAGTTAACGGTACCCGACACAAAATGATAAAAAGTTAACGGTTCCCGACACAAAATGATGAAAAGTTAACGGTACCCGACACAAAATTATGAAAAGTTAACAGTACCCGACACAAAATAATGAAAAGTTAACGGTACCCAATACAAAATGATGAAAAGTTAACGATACCTGACACAAAATGATGGAAAGCTAAGGATACCTGACACAAAATGATGAAAAGTTAACGGTACCTGACACAAAATGATGAAAAGTTAACAAACCCGACACAAAATGATGAAAAGTTAACGGTACCCGACAAAAAATGATGAAAAGTTAACAGTACCCGACACAAAATAATGAAAGGTTAAGGATACCCGACACAAAATGATGAAAGGTTAACGGTACCCCACACAAAATGATAAAAATTACAGTAACCGACACAAAATCATAAAAAGTTAACGGTACCTGACACAAAATGATCAAAAGTTAAAGGGACCTGACACAAAATGATGAAAAGTTAACGGTACCTGACACAAAATGATGAAAAGTTAACGGGACCTGACACAAAATGATGAAAAGTTAACGGTACCTGACACAAAATGATGAAAAGTTAACGGTACCTGACACAAAATGATAAAAAGTTAACGGTACCTGACACAAAATGATGAAAAGTTAAGAATACCTGACACAAAATGATGAAAATAACACGCTACCTGACACAAAAGGATGAAAAGTTAACGGTACCCGACACAAAATGATGAAAAGTTAACGGTACCCGACACAAAATGATGAAAAATAACAGTACCCGACACAAAATGATAAAAAGTTAACGGTACCCGAAACAAAATGATGAAAAGTTAACGGTACCCGACACAAAATGATGAAAAGTTAACGGTACCTGACACAAAATGAAGAAAAGTTAACGGTACCCGACACGAAATGATGAAAAGTTAACGGTACCTGACACAAAATTATGAAAAGTTAACGGTACCCGACACAAAATGATGAAAAGTTAACGGTACCCGACAAAAAATAATAAAAAGTTAACGGTACCTGACACAAAATGATGGAAAGTTAACGGTACCCGACACAAAATGATGAAAAGTTAACGGTACCCGAGACAAAATGATGAAAAGTTAACGATTCCATACACAAAATGATAAAAAGTTAAGGATACCTGACACAAAATGATGAAAAGTTAACGTTACCCGACACAAAATGATGAAAGGTTAACGGTACCCAACACATAATGAGGAAAAGTTAACAGTACCCGACACAAAATAATGAAAAGTTAACGGTACCCGACACAAAATGATGAAAAGTTAAGGATACCTGACACAAAATGATGAAAAGTTAAGGATACCTGACACAAAATGATGAAAAGTTAACGGTACCTGACACAAAATGATGAAAAGTTAACGGTACCTGACACAAAATTTTGAAAAGTTAAGGATACCTGACACAAAATGATGAAAAGTTAACGGTACCTGACACAAAATGATGAAAAGTTTAGAAAACCTGACACAAAATCAGGAAAAGTTAAGGATACCTGACACAAAATGATGAAAAGTTAAGGATACCTGACACAAAATGATGAAAAGTTAACAGGACCTGACACAAAATGATGAAAAGTTAACGGTACCTGACACAAAATGATGAAAAGTTAAGGATACCTGACACAAAATGATCAAAAGTTAACGGGACCTGACACAAAATGATGAAAAGTTCACGGTACCTGACACAAAATGATGAAAGGTTAACGGTACCTGACACAAAATGATAAAAAGTTAACGGTACCTGACACAAAATGATGAAAAGTTAACGGTACCTGACACAAAATGATGAAAAGTTAAGGATACCTGACACAAAATGATGAAAAGTTAACGGTATTAACACAAAATAATAAAAAGTAAGGATACCTGACACAAAATGATGAAAAGTTAAGGATACCTGACACAAAATAATGAAAAGTCAACGGTACCTGACACAAAATGATGAAAAGTTAACGGTACCTGACACAAAATGATAAAAAGTTAACGGTACCTGACACAAAATAATGAAAAGTCAACGGTACCTGACACAAAATGATGAAATGTTAACGGTACCTGACACGAACTGATCAAAAGTTAACGGTACCTGACACAAAATGATGAAAAGTTAACGGTACCTGACACAAAATGATGAAAAGTTAACGGTACCTGAAACAAAATGATGAAAAGTTAACGGTACCCGACACAAAATGATGAAAAGTTAACGGTACCTGACACAAAATCATGAAAAGTTAACGGTACCTGACACAAAATGATTAAAAGTTAACGGTACCCGACAAAAAATGATGAAAAGTTAACGGTACCGACACAAAATTATGAAAAGTTAACGGTACCCGACACAAAACGATGAAAAGTTAACGGTTCCCTACACAAAATGATAAAAAGTTAAGGAGACCTGACACAAAATGATGAAAAGTTAACGGTACCGGACACAAAATGATGAAAAGTTAACGGTACCCGACACAAAATGATAAAAAGTTAACGGTTCCCGACACAAAATGATGAAAAGTTAACGGTACCCGACACAAAATTATGAAAAGTTAACAGTACCCGACACAAAATAATGAAAAGTTAACGGTACCCAATACAAAATGATGAAAAGTTAACGATACCTGACACAAAATGATGGAAAGCTAAGGATACCTGACACAAAATGATGAAAAGTTAACGGTACCTGACACAAAATGATGAAAAGTTAACAAACCCGACACAAAATGATGAAAAGTTAACGGTACCCGACAAAAAATGATGAAAAGTTAACAGTACCCGACACAAAATAATGAAAGGTTAAGGATACCCGACACAAAATGATGAAAAGTTAACGGTACCCGACACAAAATGATGAAAGGTTAACGGTACCCCACACAAAATGATAAAAATTACAGTAACCGACACAAAATCATAAAAAGTTAACGGTACCTGACACAAAATGATCAAAAGTTAAAGGGACCTGACACAAAATGATGAAAAGTTAACGGTACCTGACACAAAATGATGAAAAGTTAACGGGACCTGACACAAAATGATGAAAAGTTAACGGTACCTGACACAAAATGATGAAAAGTTAACGGTACCTGACACAAAATGATAAAAAGTTAACGGTACCTGACACAAAATGATGAAAAGTTAAGAATACCTGACACAAAATGATGAAAATAACACGCTACCTGACACAAAAGGATGAAAAGTTAACGGTACCCGACACAAAATGATGAAAAGTTAACGGTACCCGACACAAAATGATGAAAAATAACAGTACCCGACACAAAATGATAAAAAGTTAACGGTACCCGAAACAAAATGATGAAAAGTTAACGGTACCCGACACAAAATGATGAAAAGTTAACGGTACCTGACACAAAATGATGAAAAGTTAACGGTACCCGACACGAAATGATGAAAAGTTAACGGTACCTGACACAAAATTATGAAAAGTTAACGGTACCCGACACAAAATGATGAAAAGTTAACGGTACCCGACAAAAAATAATAAAAAGTTAACGGTACCTGACACAAAATGATGGAAAGTTAACGGTACCCGACACAAAATGATGAAAAGTTAACGGTACCCGAGACAAAATGATGAAAAGTTAACGATTCCATACACAAAATGATAAAAAGTTAAGGATACCTGACACAAAATGATGAAAAGTTAACGTTACCCGCCCCAAAATGATGAAAGGTTAACGGTACCCAACACATAATGAGGAAAAGTTAACAGTACCCGACACAAAATAATGAAAAGTTAACGGTACCCGACACAAAATGATGAAAAGTTAAGGATACCTGACACAAAATGATGAAAAGTTAAGGATACCTGACACAAAATGATGAAAAGTTAACGGTACCCGACACAAAATGATGAAAAGTTAAGGATACCTGACACAAAATGATGAAAAGTTAAGGATACCTGACACAAAATGATGAAAAGTTAACGGTACCTGACACAAAATGATGAAAAGTTAACGGTACCTGACACAAAATGATGAAAGGTTAAGGATACCTGACACAAAATGATGAAAAGTTAACAGGACCTGACACAAAATGATGAAAAGTTAACGGTACCTGACACAAAATGATGAAAAGTTAAGGATACCTGACACAAAATGATCAAAAGTTAACGGGACCTGACACAAAATGATGAAAAGTTAACGGTACCTGACACAAAATGATGAAAAGTTAACGGTACCTGACACAAAATGATAAAAAGTTAACGGTACCTGACACAAAATGATGAAAAGTTAACGGTACCTGACACAAAATGATGAAAAGTTAAGGATACCTGACACAAAATGATGAAAAGTTAACGGTATTGACACAAAATAATAAAAAGTAAGGATACCTGACACAAAATGATGAAAAGTTAAGGATACCTGACACAAAATAATGAAAAGTCAACGGTACCTGACACAAAATGATGAAAAGTTAACGGTACCTGACACAAAATGATAAAAAGTTAACGGTACCTGACACAAAATAATGAAAAGTCAACGGTACCTGACACAAAATGATGAAATGTTAACGGTACCTGACACGAACTGATCAAAAGTTAACGGTACCTGACACAAAATGATGAAAAGTTAACGGTACCTGACACAAAATGATCAAAAGTTAACGCTACCTGACACAAAATGATGAAAAGTTAACGGTACCTGACACAAAATGATCAAAAGTTAACGGTACCCGACACAAAATGATGAAAAGTTAAGGATACCTGAAACAAAATGATGAAAAGTTAAGGATACCTGACACAAAGTGATGAAAAGTTAACGGTACCTGACACAAATCGATGAAAAGTTAACGGTACCCTACACAAAATGATGAAAAGTTAACGGGACCTGACACAAAATGAAAAAAAGTTAACGGTACCCGACACAAAATGATGAAAAGTTAAAGGTACCTGACACAAAATGATAAAAAGTTAACGGTAACAGACACAAAATGATGAAAAGTTAACTGTACCTGACACAATGATGAAAAGTTAAGGATACCTGACACAAAATGATGAAAAGTTAAGGATACCTGACACAAAATGATGAAAAATTTAGGATACCTGAAACAAAATGATGAAAAGTTAAGGATACCTGACACAAAGTGATGAAAAGTTAACGGTCCCTGACACAAATCGATAAAAAGTTAACGGTACCCTACACAAAATGATGAAAAGTTAACGGGACCTGACACAAAATGATGAAAAGTTAAAGGTACCTGAAAAAAAGGATGAAAAGTTAAGGATACCTGACACAAAATGATGAAAAGTTAACGGTACCTGACACAAAATGATGAAAAGTAAGGATTATTGACACAAAATGAAGAAAAGTTAACGGTACCTGACACAAAATGATGAAAAGTTGAGGATACCTTACACAAAATGATGAAAGGTTAACGGTACCTGACACAAAATGATGAAAAGTTAAGGATACCTGACACAAAATGATGAAATGTTAAGGATACCTGACACAAAATGATGAAAAGTTAACGGTACCTGACACAAAATGAGGAAAAGTTAACGGTACCTGACACAAAACGATGAAAAGTTAACGGGACCTGACACAAAATTATGATAAGTTAAGGATACCTGACACAAAATGATGAAAAGTTAACGGTACCTGACACAAAATGATGAAAAGTTTAGAAAACCTGACACAAAATCAGGAAAAGTTAAGGATACCTGATACAAAATGATAAAAAGTTAAGGATACCTGACACAAAATGATTAAAAGTTAACGGGACCTGACACAAAATGATGAAAAGTTAACGGTACCTGACACAAAATGATGAAAAGTTAACGGTACCTGACACAAAATGATGAAAAGTTAACGGTACCTGACACAAAATGATGAAAAGTTAACGGTACCTGACACAAAATGATGAAAAGTTAACGGTACCTGACACAAAATGATGAAAAGTTAACGGTACCTGACACAAAATGATGAAAAGTTAACGGTACCTGACACAAAATGATGAAAAGTTAACGGTAACTAACACAAAATGATAAAAAGTAAGGATACCTGACACAAAATGCTGAAAAGTTAAGGCTACCTGATACAAAATGATGAAAAGTCAACGGTACCTGACACAAAATGATGAAAAGTTAACGGTACCTGACACAAAATGATAAAAAGTTAACGGTACCTGACACAAAATGATGAAAAGTTAACGGTACCTGACACAAAATGATAATGAGTTAAGGATACCTGACACAAAATGATGAAATGTTAACGGTACCTGACACGAAATGATCAAAAGTTAACGGTACCTGACACAAAATGATGAAAAGTTAACGGTACCTGACACAAAATGATCAAAAGTTAACGGTACCTGACACAAAATGATAAAAAGTTAACGGTACCTGACACAAAATGATCAAAAGTTAACGGTACCCGACACAAAATTATGAAAAGTTAAGGATACCTGAAACAAAATGATGAAAAGTTAAGGATACCTGACAAAAAATGATAAAAGTTAAAGATACCTGACACAAAATGATGAAAGGTTAACGGTACCTGACACAAAATGATGACAAGTTAAGGATACCTGACACAAAATGATGAAAAGTTAAGGGTACCTGACACAAAATGATGAAAAGTTAACGGTACCCGACACAAAATGATGAAAAGTTAACGGTACCTGACACAAAATGATGAAAAGTTAACGGTTTCCGACACAAAATGATGAAAAGTTAACGGTACCTAAAACAACAAGATGAAAGGTTAAATGTACCTGACACAAAATGATGAAAAGTTAACGGTACCCAACACAAAATGATGAAATATAAACGGTCCCTGAGACAAAATGATGAAAGGTTAACAGTACCTGACACAAAATGATGAAAAGTTAACGGTACCTGACACAAAATGACGAAAAGTTAACGGTACCTGACATAAAATGATGAAAAGTTAACGATTCCCTACACAAAATGATAAAAAGTTAAGGATACCTGACACAAAATGATGAGAAGTTAACGGTACCCGACACAAAATGATGAAAAGTTAACGGTACCCGACACATAATGAGGAAAAGTTAACAGTACCCGACACAAAATAATGAAAAGTTAACGGTACCCGACACAAAATGATGAAAAGTTAAGGATACCTGACACAAAATGATGAAAAGTTAAGGATACCTGACACAAAATGATGAAAAGTTAACGGTACCTGACACAAAATGATGAAAAGTTAACGGTACCTGACACAAAATTATGAAAAGTTAAGGATACCTGACACAAAATGATGAAAAGTTAACGGTACCTGACACAAAATTATGAAAAGTTAAGAAAACCTGACACAAAATCAGGAAAAGTTAAGAATACCTGACACAAAATGATGAAAAGTTAAGGATACCTGACACAAAATGATTAAAAGTTAACGGGACCTGACACAAAATGATAAAAAGTTAACGGTACCTGACACAAAATGATGAAAAGTTAACGGTACCTGACACAAAATGATGAAAAGTTAACGGTACCTGACACAAAAAGATGAAAAGTTAACGCTACCTGACACAAAATGATGAAAAGTTAACTGTACCTGACACAAAATAATGAAAAGTTAACGGTACTTGACACAAAATGATGAAAAGTTAACGGTACCTGACACAAAATGATGAAAAGTTAAGGATACCTGAAACAAAATGATAAAAAGTTAACGGTAACTAACACAAAATGATAAAAAGTAAGGATACCTGACACAAAATGATGAAAAGTTAAGGATACCTAACACAAAATGATGAAAAGTCAACGGTACCTGACACAAAATGATGAAAAGTCAACGGTACCTGACACAAAATAATAAAAAGTTAACGGTACCTGACACAAAATGATGAAAAGTTAACGGTACCTGACACAAAATGATGATGAGTTAAGGATACCTGACACAAAATGATGAAATGTTAACGGTACCTGACACAAAATGATCAAAAGTTAACGGTACCTGACACAAAATGATAAAAAGTTAATGGTACCTGACACAAAATGATCAAAAGTTAACGGTACCCGACACAAAATGATGCAAAGTTAAGGATACCTGAAACAAAATGATGAAAAGTTAAGGATACCTGACACAAAATGATAAAAGTTAAAGATACCTGACACAAAATGATGAAAGGTTAACGGTACCTGACACAAAATGATGAGAAGTTAAGGATACCTGACACAAAATGATGAAAAGTTAACGGTACCTGACACAAAATGATGAAAAGTTAACGGTTTCCGACACAAAATGATGAAAAGTTAACGGTACCTGACACAAAAAGATGAAAAGTTAAGAAAACCTGACACAAAATCAGGAAAAGTTAAGAATACCTGACACAAAATGATAAAAAGTTAAGGATACCTGACACAAAATGATTAAAAGTTAACGGGACCTGACACAAAATGATGAAAAGTTAACGGTACCTGACACAAAATGATGAAAAGTTAACGGTACCTGACACAAAATGATGAAAAGTTAACGGTACCTGACACAAAATGATGAAAAGTTAACGGTACCTGACACAAAATGATGAAAAGTTAACGGTACCTGACACAAAATGATGAAAAGTTAACGGTACCTGACACAAAATGATGAAAAGTTAACGGTACCTGACACAAAATGATGAAAAGTTAAGGATACCTGACACAAAATGATCAAAAGTTAACGCTACCTGACACAAATGATCAAAAGTTAACGGTACCTGACACAAAATGATCAAAAGTTAACGGTACCCGACACAAAATGATGAAAAGTTAAGGATACCTGAAACAAAATGATGAAAAGTTAAGGATACCTGACACAAAATGATAAAAGTTAAAGATACCTGACACAAAATGATGAAAGGTTAACGGTACCTGACACAAAATGATGAAAGGTTAACGGTACCTGACACAAAATGATGACAAGTTAAGGATACCTGACACAAAATGATGAAAAGTTAACGGTACCTGACACAAAATGATGAAAAGTTAACGGTACCAGACACAAAATGATGAAAAGTTAACGGTACCTGACACAAAAAGATGAAAGGTTAAAGGTACCTGACACAAAATGATGAAAAGTTAACGGTACCTGACACAAAATGATGAAAAGTTAACGGTACCTGACACAAAATGATGAAAAGTTAACGGTACCTGACACAAAATGATGAAAAGTTAACGGTACCTGACACAAAATGATAAAAAGTTAACGGTACCTGACACAAAATGATGAAAAGTTAAGAATACCTGACACAAAATGATGAAAATAACACGCTACCTGACACAAAAGGATGAAAAGTTAACGGTACCCGACACAAAATGATGAAAAGTTAACGGTACCCGACACAAAATGATGAAAAATAACAGTACCCGACACAAAATGATAAAAAGTTAACGGTACCCGAAACAAAATGATGAAAAGTTAACGGTACCCGACACAAAATGATGAAAAGTTAACGGTACCTGACACAAAATGAAGAAAAGTTAACGGTACCCGACACGAAATGATGAAAAGTTAACGGTACCTGACACAAAATTATGAAAAGTTAACGGTACCCGACACAAAATGATGAAAAGTTAACGGTACCCGACAAAAAATAATAAAAAGTTAACGGTACCTGACACAAAATGATGGAAAGTTAACGGTACCCGACACAAAATGATGAAAAGTTAACGGTACCCGAGACAAAATGATGAAAAGTTAACGATTCCATACACAAAATGATAAAAAGTTAAGGATACCTGACACAAAATGATGAAAAGTTAACGTTACCCGACACAAAATGATGAAAGGTTAACGGTACCCAACACATAATGAGGAAAAGTTAACAGTACCCGACACAAAATAATGAAAAGTTAACGGTACCCGACACAAAATGATGAAAAGTTAAGGATACCTGACACAAAATGATGAAAAGTTAAGGATACCTGACACAAAATGATGAAAAGTTAACGGTACCTGACACAAAATGATGAAAAGTTAACGGTACCTGACACAAAATTATGAAAAGTTAAGGATACCTGACACAAAATGATGAAAAGTTAACGGTACCTGACACAAAATGATGAAAAGTTTAGAAAACCTGACACAAAATCAGGAAAAGTTAAGGATACCTGACACAAAATGATGAAAAGTTAAGGATACCTGACACAAAATGATGAAAAGTTAACAGGACCTGACACAAAATGATGAAAAGTTAACGGTACCTGACACAAAATGATGAAAAGTTAAGGATACCTGACACAAAATGATCAAAAGTTAACGGGACCTGACACAAAATGATGAAAAGTTCACGGTACCTGACACAAAATGATGAAAGGTTAACGGTACCTGACACAAAATGATAAAAAGTTAACGGTACCTGACACAAAATGATGAAAAGTTAACGGTACCTGACACAAAATGATGAAAAGTTAAGGATACCTGAGACAAAATGATGAAAAGTTAACGGTATTAACACAAAATAATAAAAAGTAAGGATACCTGACACAAAATGATGAAAAGTTAAGGATACCTGACACAAAATAATGAAAAGTCAACGGTACCTGACACAAAATGATGAAAAGTTAACGGTACCTGACACAAAATGATAAAAAGTTAACGGTACCTGACACAAAATAATGAAAAGTCAACGGTACCTGACACAAAATGATGAAATTTTAACGGTACCTGACACGAACTGATCAAAAGTTAACGGTACCTGACACAAAATGATGAAAAGTTAACGGTACCTGACACAAAATGATGAAAAGTTAACGGTACCTGAAACAAAATGATGGAAAGTTAACGGTACCCGACACAAAATGATGAAAAGTTAACGGTACCTGACACAAAATCATGAAAAGTTAACGGTACCTGACACAAAATGATTAAAAGTTAACGGTACCCGACAAAAAATGATGAAAAGTTAACGGTACCGACACAAAATTATGAAAAGTTAACGGTACCCGACACAAAACGATGAAAAGTTAACGGTTCCCTACACAAAATGATAAAAAGTTAAGGAGACCTGACACAAAATGATGAAAAGTTAACGGTACCGGACACAAAATGATGAAAAGTTAACGGTACCCGACACAAAATGATAAAAAGTTAACGGTTCCCGACACAAAATGATGAAAAGTTAACGGTACCCGACACAAAATTATGAAAAGTTAACAGTACCCGACACAAAATAATGAAAAGTTAACGGTACCCAATACAAAATGATGAAAAGTTAAGGATACCTGACACAAAATGATGAAAAGTTAAGGATACCTGACACAAAATGATGAAAAGTTAACGGTACCTGACACAAAATGATGAAAAGTTAACGGTACCTGACACAAAATTATGAAAAGTTAAGGATACCTGACACAAAATGATGAAAAGTTAACGGTACCTGACACAAAATGATGAAAAGTTTAGAAAACCTGACACAAAATCAGGAAAAGTTAAGGATACCTGACACAAAATGATGAAAAGTTAAGGATACCTGACACAAAATGATGAAAAGTTAACAGGACCTGACACAAAATGATGAAAAGTTAACGGTACCTGACACAAAATGATGAAAAGTTAAGGATACCTGACACAAAATGATCAAAAGTTAACGGGACCTGACACAAAATGATGAAAAGTTCACGGTACCTGACACAAAATGATGAAAGGTTAACGGTACCTGACACAAAATGATAAAAAGTTAACGGTACCTGACACAAAATGATGAAAAGTTAACGGTACCTGACACAAAATGATGAAAAGTTAAGGATACCTGACACAAAATGATGAAAAGTTAACGGTATTAACACAAAATAATAAAAAGTAAGGATACCTGACACAAAATGATGAAAAGTTAAGGATACCTGACACAAAATAATGAAAAGTCAACGGTACCTGACACAAAATGATGAAAAGTTAACGGTACCTGACACAAAATGATAAAAAGTTAACGGTACCTGACACAAAATAATGAAAAGTCAACGGTACCTGACACAAAATGATGAAATGTTAACGGTACCTGACACGAACTGATCAAAAGTTAACGGTACCTGACACAAAATGATGAAAAGTTAACGGTACCTGACACAAAATGATGAAAAGTTAACGGTACCTGAAACAAAATGATGAAAAGTTAACGGTACCCGACACAAAATGATGAAAAGTTAACGGTACCTGACACAAAATCATGAAAAGTTAACGGTACCTGACACAAAATGATTAAAAGTTAACGGTACCCGACAAAAAATGATGAAAAGTTAACGGTACCGACACAAAATTATGAAAAGTTAACGGTACCCGACACAAAACGATGAAAAGTTAACGGTTCCCTACACAAAATGATAAAAAGTTAAGGAGACCTGACACAAAATGATGAAAAGTTAACGGTACCGGACACAAAATGATGAAAAGTTAACGGTACCCGACACAAAATGATAAAAAGTTAACGGTTCCCGACACAAAATGATGAAAAGTTAACGGTACCCGACACAAAATTATGAAAAGTTAACAGTACCCGACACAAAATAATGAAAAGTTAACGGTACCCAATACAAAATGATGAAAAGTTAACGATACCTGACACAAAATGATGGAAAGCTAAGGATACCTGACACAAAATGATGAAAAGTTAACGGTACCTGACACAAAATAATGAAAAGTTAACAAACCCGACACAAAATGATGAAAAGTTAACGGTACCCGACAAAAAATGATGAAAAGTTAACAGTACCCGACACAAAATAATGAAAGGTTAAGGATACCCGACACAAAATGATGAAAAGTTAACGGTACCCGACACAAAATGATGAAAGGTTAACGGTACCCCACACAAAATGATAAAAATTACAGTAACCGACACAAAATCATAAAAAGTTAACGGTACCTGACACAAAATGATCAAAAGTTAAAGGGACCTGACACAAAATGATGAAAAGTTAACGGTACCTGACACAAAATGATGAAAAGTTAACGGGACCTGACACAAAATGATGAAAAGTTAACGGTACCTGACACAAAATGATGAAAAGTTAACGGTACCTGACACAAAATGATAAAAAGTTAACGGTACCTGACACAAAATGATGAAAAGTTAAGAATACCTGACACAAAATGATGAAAATAACACGCTACCTGACACAAAAGGATGAAAAGTTAACGGTACCCGACACAAAATGATGAAAAGTTAACGGTACCCGACACAAAATGATGAAAAATAACAGTACCCGACACAAAATGATAAAAAGTTAACGGTACCCGAAACAAAATGATGAAAAGTTAACGGTACCCGACACAAAATGATGAAAAGTTAACGGTACCTGACACAAAATGATGAAAAGTTAACGGTACCCGACACGAAATGATGAAAAGTTAACGGTACCTGACACAAAATTATGAAAAGTTAACGGTACCCGACACAAAATGATGAAAAGTTAACGGTACCCGACAAAAAATAATAAAAAGTTAACGGTACCTGACACAAAATGATGGAAAGTTAACGGTACCCGACACAAAATGATGAAAAGTTAACGGTACCCGAGACAAAATGATGAAAAGTTAACGATTCCATACACAAAATGATAAAAAGTTAAGGATACCTGACACAAAATGATGAAAAGTTAACGTTACCCGCCCCAAAATGATGAAAGGTTAATGGTACCCAACACATAATGAGGAAAAGTTAACAGTACCCGACACAAAATAATGAAAAGTTAACGGTACCCGACACAAAATGATGAAAAGTTAAGGATACCTGACACAAAATGATGAAAAGTTAAGGATACCTGACACAAAATGATGAAAAGTTAACGGTACCCGACACAAAATGATGAAAAGTTAAGGATACCTGACACAAAATGATGAAAAGTTAAGGATACCTGACACAAAATGATGAAAAGTTAACGGTACCTGACACAAAATGATGAAAAGTTAACGGTACCTGACACAAAATGATGAAAGGTTAAGGATACCTGACACAAAATGATGAAAAGTTAACAGGACCTGACACAAAATGATGAAAAGTTAACGGTACCTGACACAAAATGATGAAAAGTTAAGGATACCTGACACAAAATGATCAAAAGTTAACGGGACCTGACACAAAATGATGAAAAGTTAACGGTACCTGACACAAAATGATGAAAAGTTAACGGTACCTGACACAAAATGATAAAAAGTTAACGGTACCTGACACAAAATGATGAAAAGTTAACGGTACCTGACACAAAATGATGAAAAGTTAAGGATACCTGACACAAAATGATGAAAAGTTAACGGTATTGACACAAAATAATAAAAAGTAAGGATACCTGACACAAAATGATGAAAAGTTAAGGATACCTGACACAAAATAATGAAAAGTCAACGGTACCTGACACAAAATGATGAAAAGTTAACGGTACCTGACACAAAATGATAAAAAGTTAACGGTACCTGACACAAAATAATGAAAAGTCAACGGTACCTGACACAAAATGATGAAATGTTAACGGTACCTGACACGAACTGATCAAAAGTTAACGGTACCTGACACAAAATGATGAAAAGTTAACGGTACCTGACACAAAATGATCAAAAGTTAACGGTACCTGACACAAAATGATGAAAAGTTAACGGTACCTGACACAAAATGATCAAAAGTTAACGGTACCCGACACAAAATGATGAAAAGTTAAGGATACCTGAAACAAAATGATGAAAAGTTAAGGATACCTGACACAAAGTGATGAAAAGTTAACGGTACCTGACACAAATCGATGAAAAGTTAACGGTACCCTACACAAAATGATGAAAAGTTAACGGGACCTGACACAAAATGAAAAAAAGTTAACGGTACCTGACACAAAATGATGAAAAGTTAAAGGTACCTGACACAAAATGATAAAAAGTTAACGGTAACAGACACAAAATGATGAAAAGTTAACTGTACCTGACACAATGATGAAAAGTTAAGGATACCTGACACAAAATGATGAAAAGTTAAGGATACCTGACACAAAATGATGAAAAATTAAGGATACCTGAAACAAAATGATGAAAAGTTAAGGATACCTGACACAAAGTGATGAAAAGTTAACGGTCCCTGACACAAATCGATAAAAAGTTAACGGTACCCTACACAAAATGATGAAAAGTTAACGGGACCTGACACAAAATGATGAAAAGTTAACGGTACCTGACACAAAATGATGAAAGGTTAAGGATACCTGACACAAAATGATGAAAAGTTAACAGGACCTGACACAAAATGATGAAAAGTTAACGGTACCTGACACAAAATGATCAAAAGTTAACGGTACCCGACACAAAATGATGAAAAGTTAAGGATACCTGAAACAAAATGATGAAAAGTTAAGGATACCTGACACAAAGTGATGAAAAGTTAACGGTACCTGACACAAAATGATGAAAAGTTAACGGTACCCGAGACAAAATGATGAAAAGTTAACGATTCCATACACAAAATGATAAAAAGTTAAGGATACCTGACACAAAATGATGAAAAGTTAACGTTACCCGCCCCAAAATGATGAAAGGTTAATGGTACCCAACACATAATGAGGAAAAGTTAACAGTACCCGACACAAAATAATGAAAAGTTAACGGTACCCGACACAAAATGATGAAAAGTTAAGGATACCTGACACAAAATGATGAAAAGTTAAGGATACCTGACACAAAATGATGAAAAGTTAACGGTACCCGACACAAAATGATGAAAAGTTAAGGATACCTGACACAAAATGATGAAAAGTTAAGGATACCTGACACAAAATGATGAAAAGTTAACGGTACCTGACACAAAATGATGAAAAGTTAACGGTACCTGACACAAAATGATGAAAGGTTAAGGATACCTGACACAAAATGATGAAAAGTTAACAGGACCTGACACAAAATGATGAAAAGTTAACGGTACCTGACACAAAATGATGAAAAGTTAAGGATACCTGACACAAAATGATCAAAAGTTAACGGGACCTGACACAAAATGATGAAAAGTTAACGGTACCTGACACAAAATGATGAAAAGTTAACGGTACCTGACACAAAATGATAAAAAGTTAACGGTACCTGACACAAAATGATGAAAAGTTAACGGTACCTGACACAAAATGATGAAAAGTTAAGGATACCTGACACAAAATGATGAAAAGTTAACGGTATTGACACAAAATAATAAAAAGTAAGGATACCTGACACAAAATGATGAAAAGTTAAGGATACCTGACACAAAATAATGAAAAGTCAACGGTACCTGACACAAAATGATGAAAAGTTAACGGTACCTGACACAAAATGATAAAAAGTTAACGGTACCTGACACAAAATAATGAAAAGTCAACGGTACCTGACACAAAATGATGAAATGTTAACGGTACCTGACACGAACTGATCAAAAGTTAACGGTACCTGACACAAAATGATGAAAAGTTAACGGTACCTGACACAAAATGATCAAAAGTTAACGGTACCTGACACAAAATGATGAAAAGTTAACGGTACCTGACACAAAATGATCAAAAGTTAACGGTACCCGACACAAAATGATGAAAAGTTAAGGATACCTGAAACAAAATGATGAAAAGTTAAGGATACCTGACACAAAGTGATGAAAAGTTAACGGTACCTGACACAAATCGATGAAAAGTTAACGGTACCCTACACAAAATGATGAAAAGTTAACGGGACCTGACACAAAATGAAAAAAAGTTAACGGTACCTGACACAAAATGATGAAAAGTTAAAGGTACCTGACACAAAATGATAAAAAGTTAACGGTAACAGACACAAAATGATGAAAAGTTAACTGTACCTGACACAATGATGAAAAGTTAAGGATACCTGACACAAAATGATGAAAAGTTAAGGATACCTGACACAAAATGATGAAAAATTAAGGATACCTGAAACAAAATGATGAAAAGTTAAGGATACCTGACACAAAGTGATGAAAAGTTAACGGTCCCTGACACAAATCGATAAAAAGTTAACGGTACCCTACACAAAATGATGAAAAGTTAACGGGACCTGACACAAAATGATGAAAAGTTAAAGGTACCTGAAAAAAAGGATGAAAAGTTAAGGATACCTGACACAAAATGATGAAAAGTTAACGGTACCTGACACAAAATGATGAAAAGTAAGGATTATTGACACAAAATGAAGAAAAGTTAACGGTACCTGACACAAAATGATGAAAAGTTGAGGATACCTTACACAAAATGATGAAAGGTTAACGGTACCTGACACAAAATGATGAAAAGTTAAGGATACCTGACACAAAATGATGAAATGTTAAGGATACCTGACACAAAATGATGAAAAGTTAACGGTACCTGACACAAAATGAGGAAAAGTTAACGGTACCTGACACAAAACGATGAAAAGTTAACGGGACCTGACACAAAATTATGATAAGTTAAGGATACCTGACACAAAATGATGAAAAGTTAACGGTACCTGACACAAAATGATGAAAAGTTTAGAAAACCTGACACAAAATCAGGAAAAGTTAAGGATACCTGACACAAAATGATAAAAAGTTAAGGATACCTGACACAAAATGATTAAAAGTTAACGGGACCTGACACAAAATGATGAAAAGTTAACGGTACCTGACACAAAATGATGAAAAGTTAACGGTACCTGACACAAAATGATGAAAAGTTAACGGTACCTGACACAAAATGATGAAAAGTTAACGGTACCTGACACAAAATGATGAAAAGTTAACGGTACCTGACACAAAATGATGAAAAGTTAACGGTACCTGACACAAAATGATGAAAAGTTAACGGTACCTGACACAAAATGATGAAAAGTTAACGGTACCTGACACAAAATGATGAAAAGTTAAGGATACCTGACACAAAATGATGAAAAGTTAACGGTAACTAACACAAAATGATAAAAAGTAAGGATACCTGACACAAAATGCTGAAAAGTTAAGGCTACCTGATACAAAATGATGAAAAGTCAACGGTACCTGACACAAAATGATGAAAAGTTAACGGTACCTGACACAAAATGATAAAAAGTTAACGGTACCTGACACAAAATGATGAAAAGTTAACGGTACCTGACACAAAATGATAATGAGTTAAGGATACCTGACACAAAATGATGAAATGTTAACGGTACCTGACACGAAATGATCAAAAGTTAACGGTACCTGACACAAAATGATGAAAAGTTAACGGTACCTGACACAAAATGATCAAAAGTTAACGGTACCTGACACAAAATGATAAAAAGTTAACGGTACCTGACACAAAATGATCAAAAGTTAACGGTACCCGACACAAAATTATGAAAAGTTAAGGATACCTGAAACAAAATGATGAAAAGTTAAGGATACCTGACAAAAAATGATAAAAGTTAAAGATACCTGACACAAAATGATGAAAGGTTAACGGTACCTGACACAAAATGATGACAAGTTAAGGATACCTGACACAAAATGATGAAAAGTTAACGGTACCTGACACAAAATGATGAAAAGTTAACGGTACCCGACACAAAATGATGAAAAGTTAACGGTACCTGACACAAAATGATGAAAAGTTAACGGTTTCCGACACAAAATGATGAAAAGTTAACGGTCCCTAAAACAACAAGATGAAAGGTTAAATGTACCTGACACAAAATGATGAAAAGTTAACGGTACCCAACACAAAATGATGAAATATAAACGGTACCTGAGACAAAATGATGAAAGGTTAACAGTACCTGACACAAAATGATGAAAAGTTAACGGTACCTGACACAAAATGACGAAAAGTTAACGGTACCTGACATAAAATGATGAAAAGTTAACGATTCCCTACACAAAATGATAAAAAGTTAAGGATACCTGACACAAAATGATGAGAAGTTAACGGTACCCGACACAAAATGATGAAAAGTTAACGGTACCCGACACATAATGAGGAAAAGTTAACAGTACCCGACACAAAATAATGAAAAGTTAACGGTACCCGACACAAAATGATGAAAAGTTAAGGATACCTGACACAAAATGATGAAAAGTTAAGGATACCTGACACAAAATGATGAAAAGTTAACGGTACCTGACACAAAATGATGAAAAGTTAACGGTACCTGACACAAAATTATGAAAAGTTAAGGATACCTGACACAAAATGATGAAAAGTTAACGGTACCTGACACAAAATTATGAAAAGTTAAGAAAACCTGACACAAAATCAGGAAAAGTTAAGAATACCTGACACAAAATGATGAAAAGTTAAGGATACCTGACACAAAATGATTAAAAGTTAACGGGACCTGACACAAAATGATAAAAAGTTAACGGTACCTGACACAAAATGATGAAAAGTTAACGGTACCTGACACAAAATGATGAAAAGTTAACGGTACCTGACACAAAAAGATGAAAAGTTAACGCTACCTGACACAAAATGATGAAAAGTTAACTGTACCTGACACAAAATGATGAAAAGTTAACGGTACTTGACACAAAATGATGAAAAGTTAACGGTACCTGACACAAAATGATGAAAAGTTAAGGATACCTGAAACAAAATGATAAAAAGTTAACGGTAACTAACACAAAATGATAAAAAGTAAGGATACCTGACACAAAATGATGAAAAGTTAAGGATACCTAACACAAAATGATGAAAAGTCAACGGTACCTGACACAAAATGATGAAAAGTCAACGGTACCTGACACAAAATAATAAAAAGTTAACGGTACCTGACACAAAATGATGAAAAGTTAATGGTACCTGACACAAAATGATGATGAGTTAAGGATACCTGACACAAAATGATGAAATGTTAACGGTACCTGACACAAAATGATCAAAAGTTAACGGTACCTGACACAAAATGATAAAAAGTTAATGGTACCTGACACAAAATGATCAAAAGTTAACGGTACCCGACACAAAATGATGAAAAGTTAAGGATACCTGAAACAAAATGATGAAAAGTTAAGGATACCTGACACAAAATGATAAAAGTTAAAGATACCTGACACAAAATGATGAAAGGTTAACGGTACCTGACACAAAATGATGAGAAGTTAAGGATACCTGACACAAAATGATGAAAAGTTAACGGTACCTGACACAAAATGATGAAAAGTTAACGGTTTCCGACACAAAATGATGAAAAGTTAACGGTACCTGACACAAAAAGATGAAAAGTTAAGAAAACCTGACACAAAATCAGGAAAAGTTAAGAATACCTGACACAAAATGATAAAAAGTTAAGGATACCTGACACAAAATGATTAAAAGTTAACGGGACCTGACACAAAATGATGAAAAGTTAACGGTACCTGACACAAAATGATGAAAAGTTAACGGTACCTGACACAAAATGATGAAAAGTTAACGGTACCTGACACAAAATGATGA
The DNA here is from genome assembly GCA_963969495.1 of Ceratothoa steindachneri. Lineage (NCBI taxonomy): Eukaryota > Metazoa > Arthropoda > Malacostraca > Isopoda > Cymothoidae > Ceratothoa > Ceratothoa steindachneri. The sequence goes on from OZ018326.1 coordinate 100,211,765, forward strand.
AAAGTTAACGGTACCTGACACAAAATGATGAAAAGTTAACGGTACCTGACACAAAATGATGAAATGTTAACGGTACCTGACACAAAATGATGAAAAGTTAACGGTACCTGACACAAAATGATGAAAAGTTAAGGATACCTGACACAAAATGATCAAAAGTTAACGCTACCTGACACAAATGATCAAAAGTTAACGGTACCTGACACAAAATGATCAAAAGTTAACGGTACCCGACACAAAATGATGAAAAGTTAAGGATACCTGAAACAAAATGATGAAAAGTTAAGGATACCTGACACAAAATGATAAAAGTTAAAGATACCTGACACAAAATGATGAAAGGTTAACGGTACCTGACACAAAATGATGAAAGGTTAACGGTACCTGACACAAAATGATGACAAGTTAAGGATACCTGACACAAAATGATGAAAAGTTAACGGTACCTGACACAAAATGATGAAAAGTTAACGGTACCAGACACAAAATGATGAAAAGTTAACGGTACCTGACACAAAAAGATGAAAGGTTAAAGGTACCTGACACAAAATGATGAAAAGTTAACGGTACCTGACACAAAATGATGAAAAGTTAACGGTACCTGACACAAAATGATGAAAAGTTAACGGTACCTGACACAAAATGATGAAAAGTTAACGGTACCTGACACAAAATGATAAAAAGTTAACGGTACCTGACACAAAATGATGAAAAGTTAAGAATACCTGACACAAAATGATGAAAATAACACGCTACCTGACACAAAAGGATGAAAAGTTAACGGTACCCGACACAAAATGATGAAAAGTTAACGGTACCCGACACAAAATGATGAAAAATAACAGTACCCGACACAAAATGATAAAAAGTTAACGGTACCCGAAACAAAATGATGAAAAGTTAACGGTACCCGACACAAAATGATGAAAAGTTAACGGTACCTGACACAAAATGAAGAAAAGTTAACGGTACCCGACACGAAATGATGAAAAGTTAACGGTACCTGACACAAAATTATGAAAAGTTAACGGTACCCGACACAAAATGATGAAAAGTTAACGGTACCCGACAAAAAATAATAAAAAGTTAACGGTACCTGACACAAAATGATGGAAAGTTAACGGTACCCGACACAAAATGATGAAAAGTTAACGGTACCCGAGACAAAATGATGAAAAGTTAACGATTCCATACACAAAATGATAAAAAGTTAAGGATACCTGACACAAAATGATGAAAAGTTAACGTTACCCGACACAAAATGATGAAAGGTTAACGGTACCCAACACATAATGAGGAAAAGTTAACAGTACCCGACACAAAATAATGAAAAGTTAACGGTACCCGACACAAAATGATGAAAAGTTTAGGATACCTGACACAAAATGATGAAAAGTTAAGGATACCTGACACAAAATGATGAAAAGTTAACGGTACCTGACACAAAATGATGAAAAGTTAACGGTACCTGACACAAAATTATGAAAAGTTAAGGATACCTGACACAAAATGATGAAAAGTTAACGGTACCTGACACAAAATGATGAAAAGTTTAGAAAACCTGACACAAAATCAGGAAAAGTTAAGGATACCTGACACAAAATGATGAAAAGTTAAGGATACCTGACACAAAATGATGAAAAGTTAACAGGACCTGACACAAAATGATGAAAAGTTAACGGTACCTGACACAAAATGATGAAAAGTTAAGGATACCTGACACAAAATGATCAAAAGTTAACGGGACCTGACACAAAATGATGAAAAGTTCACGGTACCTGACACAAAATGATGAAAGGTTAACGGTACCTGACACAAAATGATAAAAAGTTAACGGTACCTGACACAAAATGATGAAAAGTTAACGGTACCTGACACAAAATGATGAAAAGTTAAGGATACCTGAGACAAAATGATGAAAAGTTAACGGTATTAACACAAAATAATAAAAAGTAAGGATACCTGACACAAAATGATGAAAAGTTAAGGATACCTGACACAAAATAATGAAAAGTCAACGGTACCTGACACAAAATGATGAAAAGTTAACGGTACCTGACACAAAATGATAAAAAGTTAACGGTACCTGACACAAAATAATGAAAAGTCAACGGTACCTGACACAAAATGATGAAATGTTAACGGTACCTGACACGAACTGATCAAAAGTTAACGGTACCTGACACAAAATGATGAAAAGTTAACGGTACCTGACACAAAATGATGAAAAGTTAACGGTACCTGAAACAAAATGATGGAAAGTTAACGGTACCCGACACAAAATGATGAAAAGTTAACGGTACCTGACACAAAATCATGAAAAGTTAACGGTACCTGACACAAAATGATTAAAAGTTAACGGTACCCGACAAAAAATGATGAAAAGTTAACGGTACCGACACAAAATTATGAAAAGTTAACGGTACCCGACACAAAACGATGAAAAGTTAACGGTTCCCTACACAAAATGATAAAAAGTTAAGGAGACCTGACACAAAATGATGAAAAGTTAACGGTACCGGACACAAAATGATGAAAAGTTAACGGTACCCGACACAAAATGATAAAAAGTTAACGGTTCCCGACACAAAATGATGAAAAGTTAACGGTACCCGACACAAAATTATGAAAAGTTAACAGTACCCGACACAAAATAATGAAAAGTTAACGGTACCCAATACAAAATGATGAAAAGTTAACGATACCTGACACAAAATGATGAAAAGTTAAGGATACCTGACACAAAATGATGAAAAGTTAACGGTACCTGACACAAAATGATGAAAAGTTAACGGTACCTGACACAAAATTATGAAAAGTTAAGGATACCTGACACAAAATGATGAAAAGTTAACGGTACCTGACACAAAATGATGAAAAGTTTAGAAAACCTGACACAAAATCAGGAAAAGTTAAGGATACCTGACACAAAATGATGAAAAGTTAAGGATACCTGACACAAAATGATGAAAAGTTAACAGGACCTGACACAAAATGATGAAAAGTTAACGGTACCTGACACAAAATGATGAAAAGTTAAGGATACCTGACACAAAATGATCAAAAGTTAACGGGACCTGACACAAAATGATGAAAAGTTCACGGTACCTGACACAAAATGATGAAAGGTTAACGGTACCTGACACAAAATGATAAAAAGTTAACGGTACCTGACACAAAATGATGAAAAGTTAACGGTACCTGACACAAAATGATGAAAAGTTAAGGATACCTGACACAAAATGATGAAAAGTTAACGGTATTAACACAAAATAATAAAAAGTAAGGATACCTGACACAAAATGATGAAAAGTTAAGGATACCTGACACAAAATAATGAAAAGTCAACGGTACCTGACACAAAATGATGAAAAGTTAACGGTACCTGACACAAAATGATAAAAAGTTAACGGTACCTGACACAAAATAATGAAAAGTCAACGGTACCTGACACAAAATGATGAAATGTTAACGGTACCTGACACGAACTGATCAAAAGTTAACGGTACCTGACACAAAATGATGAAAAGTTAACGGTACCTGACACAAAATGATGAAAAGTTAACGGTACCTGAAACAAAATGATGAAAAGTTAACGGTACCCGACACAAAATGATGAAAAGTTAACGGTACCTGACACAAAATCATGAAAAGTTAACGGTACCTGACACAAAATGATTAAAAGTTAACGGTACCCGACAAAAAATGATGAAAAGTTAACGGTACCGACACAAAATTATGAAAAGTTACCGGGACCCGACACAAAACGATGAAAAGTTAACGGTTCCCTACACAAAATGATAAAAAGTTAAGGAGACCTGACACAAAATGATGAAAAGTTAACGGTACCGGACACAAAATGATGAAAAGTTAACGGTACCCGACACAAAATGATAAAAAGTTAACGGTTCCCGACACAAAATGATGAAAAGTTAACGGTCCCCGACACAAAATTATGAAAAGTTAACAGTACCCGACACAAAATAATGAAAAGTTAACGGTACCCAATACAAAATGATGAAAAGTTAACGATACCTGACACAAAATGATGGAAAGCTAAGGATACCTGACACAAAATGATGAAAAGTTAACGGTACCTGACACAAAATGATGAAAAGTTAACAAACCCGACACAAAATGATGAAAAGTTAACGGTACCCGACAAAAAATGATGAAAAGTTAACAGTACCCGACACAAAATAATGAAAGGTTAAGGATACCCGACACAAAATGATGAAAAGTTAACGGTACCCGACACAAAATGATGAAAGGTTAACGGTACCCCACACAAAATGATAAAAATTACAGTAACCGACACAAAATCATAAAAAGTTAACGGTACCTGACACAAAATGATCAAAAGTTAAAGGGACCTGACACAAAATGATGAAAAGTTAACGGTACCTGACACAAAATGATGAAAAGTTAACGGGACCTGACACAAAATGATGAAAAGTTAACGGTACCTGACACAAAATGATGAAAAGTTAACGGTACCTGACACAAAATGATAAAAAGTTAACGGTACCTGACACAAAATGATGAAAAGTTAAGAATACCTGACACAAAATGATGAAAATAACACGCTACCTGACACAAAAGGATGAAAAGTTAACGGTACCCGACACAAAATGATGAAAAGTTAACGGTACCCGACACAAAATGATGAAAAATAACAGTACCCGACACAAAATGATAAAAAGTTAACGGTACCCGATACAAAATGATGAAAAGTTAACGGTACCCGACACAAAATGATGAAAAGTTAACGGTACCTGACACAAAATGATGAAAAGTTAACGGTACCCGACACGAAATGATGAAAAGTTAACGGTACCTGACACAAAATTATGAAAAGTTAACGGTACCCGACACAAAATGATGAAAAGTTAACGGTACCCGACAAAAAATAATAAAAAGTTAACGGTACCTGACACAAAATGATGGAAAGTTAACGGTACCCGACACAAAATGATGAAAAGTTAACGGTACCCGAGACAAAATGATGAAAAGTTAACGATTCCATACACAAAATGATAAAAAGTTAAGGATACCTGACACAAAATGATGAAAAGTTAACGTTACCCGCCCCAAAATGATGAAAGGTTAACGGTACCCAACACATAATGAGGAAAAGTTAACAGTACCCGACACAAAATAATGAAAAGTTAACGGTACCCGACACAAAATGATGAAAAGTTAAGGATACCTGACACAAAATGATGAAAAGTTAAGGATACCTGACACAAAATGATGAAAAGTTAACGGTACCCGACACAAAATGATGAAAAGTTAAGGATACCTGACACAAAATGATGAAAAGTTAAGGATACCTGACACAAAATGATGAAAAGTTAACGGTACCTGACACAAAATGATGAAAAGTTAACGGTACCTGACACAAAATGATGAAAGGTTAAGGATACCTGACACAAAATGATGAAAAGTTAACAGGACCTGACACAAAATGATGAAAAGTTAACGGTACCTGACACAAAATGATGAAAAGTTAAGGATACCTGACACAAAATGATCAAAAGTTAACGGGACCTGACACAAAATGATGAAAAGTTAACGGTACCTGACACAAAATGATGAAAAGTTAACGGTACCTGACACAAAATGATAAAAAGTTAACGGTACCTGACACAAAATGATGAAAAGTTAACGGTACCTGACACAAAATGATGAAAAGTTAAGGATACCTGACACAAAATGATGAAAAGTTAACGGTATTGACACAAAATAATAAAAAGTAAGGATACCTGACACAAAATGATGAAAAGTTAAGGATACCTGACACAAAATAATGAAAAGTCAACGGTACCTGACACAAAATGATGAAAAGTTAACGGTACCTGACACAAAATGATAAAAAGTTAACGGTACCTGACACAAAATAATGAAAAGTCAACGGTACCTGACACAAAATGATGAAATGTTAACGGTACCTGACACGAACTGATCAAAAGTTAACGGTACCTGACACAAAATGATGAAAAGTTAACGGTACCTGACACAAAATGATCAAAAGTTAACGGTACCTGACACAAAATGATGAAAAGTTAACGGTACCTGACACAAAATGATCAAAAGTTAACGGTACCCGACACAAAATGATGAAAAGTTAAGGATACCTGAAACAAAATGATGAAAAGTTAAGGATACCTGACACAAAGTGATGAAAAGTTAACGGTACCTGACACAAATCGATGAAAAGTTAACGGTACCCTACACAAAATGATGAAAAGTTAACGGGACCTGACACAAAATGAAAAAAAGTTAACGGTACCCGACACAAAATGATGAAAAGTTAAAGGTACCTGACACAAAATGATAAAAAGTTAACGGTAACAGACACAAAATGATGAAAAGTTAACTGTACCTGACACAATGATGAAAAGTTAAGGATACCTGACACAAAATGATGAAAAGTTAAGGATACCTGACACAAAATGATGAAAAATTAAGGATACCTGAAACAAAATGATGAAAAGTTAAGGATACCTGACACAAAGTGATGAAAAGTTAACGGTCCCTGACACAAATCGATAAAAAGTTAACGGTACCCTACACAAAATGATGAAAAGTTAACGGGACCTGACACAAAATGATGAAAAGTTAAAGGTACCTGAAAAAAAGGATGAAAAGTTAAGGATACCTGACACAAAATGATGAAAAGTTAACGGTACCTGACACAAAATGATGAAAAGTAAGGATTATTGACACAAAATGAAGAAAAGTTAACGGTACCTGACACAAAATGATGAAAAGTTGAGGATACCTTACACAAAATGATGAAAGGTTAACGGTACCTGACACAAAATGATGAAAAGTTAAGGATACCTGACACAAAATGATGAAATGTTAAGGATACCTGACACAAAATGATGAAAAGTTAACGGTACCTGACACAAAATGAGGAAAAGTTAACGGTACCTGACACAAAACGATGAAAAGTTAACGGGACCTGACACAAAATTATGATAAGTTAAGGATACCTGACACAAAATGATGAAAAGTTAACGGTACCTGACACAAAATGATGAAAAGTTTAAAAAACCTGACACAAAATCAGGAAAAGTTAAGGATACCTGACACAAAATGATAAAAAGTTAAGGATACCTGACACAAAATGATTAAAAGTTAACGGCCCCTGACACAAAATGATGAAAAGTTAACGGTACCTGACACAAAATGATGAAAAGTTAACGGTACCTGACACAAAATGATGAAAAGTTAACGGTACCTGACACAAAATGATGAAAAGTTAACGGTACCTGACACAAAATGATGAAAAGTTAACGGTACCTGACACAAAATGATGAAAAGTTAACGGTACCTGACACAAAATGATGAAAAGTTAACGGTACCTGACACAAAATGATGAAAAGTTAACGGTACCTGACACAAAATGATGAAAAGTTAAGGATACCTGACACAAAATGATGAAAAGTTAACGGTAACTAACACAAAATGATAAAAAGTAAGGATACCTGACACAAAATGCTGAAAAGTTAAGGCTACCTGATACAAAATGATGAAAAGTCAACGGTACCTGACACAAAATGATGAAAAGTTAACGGTACCTGACACAAAATGATAAAAAGTTAACGGTACCTGACACAAAATGATGAAAAGTTAACGGTACCTGACACAAAATGATAATGAGTTAAGGATACCTGACACAAAATGATGAAATGTTAACGGTACCTGACACGAAATGATCAAAAGTTAACGGTACCTGACACAAAATGATGAAAAATAAACGGTACCTGACACAAAATGATCAAAAGTTAACGGTACCTGACACAAAATGATAAAAAGTTAACGGTACCTGACACAAAATGATCAAAAGTTAACGGTACCCGACACAAAATTATGAAAAGTTAAGGATACCTGAAACAAAATGATGAAAAGTTAAGGATACCTGACAAAAAATGATAAAAGTTAAAGATACCTGACACAAAATGATGAAAGGTTAACGGTACCTGACACAAAATGATGACAAGTTAAGGATACCTGACACAAAATGATGAAAAGTTAACGGTACCTGACACAAAATGATGAAAAGTTAACGGTACCCGACACAAAATGATGAAAAGTTAACGGTACCTGACACAAAATGATGAAAAGTTAACGGTTTCCGACACAAAATGATGAAAAGTTAACGGTACCTAAAACAACAAGATGAAAGGTTAAATGTACCTGACACAAAATGATGAAAAGTTAACGGTACCCAACAGAAAATGATGAAATATAAACGGTACCTGAGACAAAATGATGAAAGGTTAACAGTACCTGACACAAAATGATGAAAAGTTAACGGTACCTGACACAAAATGACGAAAAGTTAACGGTACCTGACATAAAATGATGAAAAGTTAACGATTCCCTACACAAAATGATAAAAAGTTAAGGATACCTGACACAAAATGATGAGAAGTTAACGGTACCCGACACAAAATGATGAAAAGTTAACGGTACCCGACACATAATGAGGAAAAGTTAACAGTACCCGACACAAAATAATGAAAAGTTAACGGTACCCGACACAAAATGATGAAAAGTTAAGGATACCTGACACAAAATGATGAAAAGTTAAGGATACCTGACACAAAATGATGAAAAGTTAACGGTACCTGACACAAAATGATGAAAAGTTAACGGTACCTGACACAAAATTATGAAAAGTTAAGGATACCTGACACAAAATGATGAAAAGTTAACGGTACCTGACACAAAATTATGAAAAGTTAAGAAAACCTGACACAGAATCAGGAAAAGTTAAGAATACCTGACACAAAATGATGAAAAGTTAAGGATACCTGACACAAAATGATTAAAAGTTAACGGGACCTGACACAAAATGATAAAAAGTTAACGGTACCTGACACAAAATGATGAAAAGTTAACGGTACCTGACACAAAATGATGAAAAGTTAACGGTACCTGACACAAAAAGATGAAAAGTTAACGCTACCTGACACAAAATGATGAAAAGTTAACTGTACCTGACACAAAATGATGAAAAGTTAACGGTACTTGACACAAAATGATGAAAAGTTAACGGTACCTGACACAAAATGATGAAAAGTTAAGGATACCTGAAACAAAATGATAAAAAGTTAACGGTAACTAACACAAAATGATAAAAAGTAAGGATACCTGACACAAAATGATGAAAAGTTAAGGATACCTAACACAAAATGATGAAAAGTCAACGGTACCTGACACAAAATGATGAAAAGTCAACGGTACCTGACACAAAATAATAAAAAGTTAACGGTACCTGACACAAAATGATGAAAAGTTAACGGTACCTGACACAAAATGATGATGAGTTAAGGATACCTGACACAAAATGATGAAATGTTAACGGTACCTGACACAAAATGATCAAAAGTTAACGGTACCTGACACAAAATGATAAAAAGTTAATGGTACCTGACACAAAATGATCAAAAGTTAACGGTACCCGACACAAAATGATGAAAAGTTAAGGATACCTGAAACAAAATGATGAAAAGTTAAGGATACCTGACACAAAATGATAAAAGTTAAAGATACCTGACACAAAATGATGAAAGGTTAACGGTACCTGACACAAAATGATGAGAAGTTAAGGATACCTGACACAAAATGATGAAAAGTTAACGGTACCTGACACAAAATGATGAAAAGTTAACGGTTTCCGACACAAAATGATGAAAAGTTAACGGTACCTGACACAAAAAGATGAAAAGTTAAGAAAACCTGACACAAAATCAGGAAAAGTTAAGAATACCTGACACAAAATGATAAAAAGTTAAGGATACCTGACACAAAATGATTAAAAGTTAACGGGACCTGACACAAAATGATGAAAAGTTAACGGTACCTGACACAAAATGATGAAAAGTTAACGGTACCTGACACAAAATGATGAAAAGTTAACGGTACCTGACACAAAATGATGAAAAGTTAACGGTACCTGACACAAAATGATGAAAAGTTAACGGTACCTGACACAAAATGATGAAAAGTTAACGGTACCTGACACAAAATGATGAAAAGTTAACGGTACCTGACACAAAATGATGAAAAGTTAAGGATACCTGACACAAAATGATCAAAAGTTAACGCTACCTGACACAAATGATCAAAAGTTAACGGTACCTGACACAAAATGATCAAAAGTTAACGGTACCCGACACAAAATGATGAAAAGTTAAGGATACCTGAAACAAAATGATGAAAAGTTAAGGATACCTGACACAAAATGATAAAAGTTAAAGATACCTGACACAAAATGATGAAAGGTTAACGGTACCTGACACAAAATGATGAAAGGTTAACGGTACCTGACACAAAATGATGACAAGTTAAGGATACCTGACACAAAATGATGAAAAGTTAACGGTACCTGACACAAAATGATGAAAAGTTAACGGTACCAGACACAAAATGATGAAAAGTTAACGGTACCTGACACAAAAAGATGAAAGGTTAAAGGTACCTGACACAAAATGATGAAAAGTTAACGGTACCTGACACAAAATGATGAAAAGTTAACGGTACCTGACACAAAATGATGAAAAGTTAACGGTACCTGACACAAAATGATGAAAAGTTAACGGTACCTGACACAAAATGATAAAAAGTTAACGGTACCTGACACAAAATGATGAAAAGTTAAGAATACCTGACACAAAATGATGAAAATAACACGCTACCTGACACAAAAGGATGAAAAGTTAACGGTACCCGACACAAAATGATGAAAAGTTAACGGTACCCGACACAAAATGATGAAAAATAACAGTACCCGACACAAAATGATAAAAAGTTAACGGTACCCGAAACAAAATGATGAAAAGTTAACGGTACCCGACACAAAATGATGAAAAGTTAACGGTACCTGACACAAAATGAAGAAAAGTTAACGGTACCCGACACGAAATGATGAAAAGTTAACGGTACCTGACACAAAATTATGAAAAGTTAACGGTACCCGACACAAAATGATGAAAAGTTAACGGTACCCGACAAAAAATAATAAAAAGTTAACGGTACCTGACACAAAATGATGGAAAGTTAACGGTACCCGACACAAAATGATGAAAAGTTAACGGTACCCGAGACAAAATGATGAAAAGTTAACGATTCCATACACAAAATGATAAAAAGTTAAGGATACCTGACACAAAATGATGAAAAGTTAACGTTACCCGACACAAAATGATGAAAGGTTAACGGTACCCAACACATAATGAGGAAAAGTTAACAGTACCCGACACAAAATAATGAAAAGTTAACGGTACCCGACACAAAATGATGAAAAGTTAAGGATACCTGACACAAAATGATGAAAAGTTAAGGATACCTGACACAAAATGATGAAAAGTTAACGGTACCTGACACAAAATGATGAAAAGTTAACGGTACCTGACACAAAATTATGAAAAGTTAAGGATACCTGACACAAAATGATGAAAAGTTAACGGTACCTGACACAAAATGATGAAAAGTTTAGAAAACCTGACACAAAATCAGGAAAAGTTAAGGATACCTGACACAAAATGATGAAAAGTTAAGGATACCTGACACAAAATGATGAAAAGTTAACAGGACCTGACACAAAATGATGAAAAGTTAACGGTACCTGACACAAAATGATGAAAGGTAAGGATACCTGACACAAAATGATCAAAAGTTAACGGGACCTGACACAAAATGATGAAAAGTTCACGGTACCTGACACAAAATGATGAAAGGTTAACGGTACCTGACACAAAATGATAAAAAGTTAACGGTACCTGACACAAAATGATGAAAAGTTAACGGTACCTGACACAAAATGATGAAAAGTTAAGGATACCTGAGACAAAATGATGAAAAGTTAACGGTATTAACACAAAATAATAAAAAGTAAGGATACCTGACACAAAATGATGAAAAGTTAAGGATACCTGACACAAAATAATGAAAAGTCAACGGTACCTGACACAAAATGATGAAAAGTTAACGGTACCTGACACAAAATGATAAAAAGTTAACGGTACCTGACACAAAATAATGAAAAGTCAACGGTACCTGACACAAAATGATGAAATGTTAACGGTACCTGACACGAACTGATCAAAAGTTAACGGTACCTGACACAAAATGATGAAAAGTTAACGGTACCTGACACAAAATGATGAAAAGTTAACGGTACCTGAAACAAAATGATGGAAAGTTAACGGTACCCGACACAAAATGATGAAAAGTTAACGGTACCTGACACAAAATCATGAAAAGTTAACGGTACCTGACACAAAATGATTAAAAGTTAACGGTACCCGACAAAAAATGATGAAAAGTTAACGGTACCGACACAAAATTATGAAAAGTTAACGGTACCCGACACAAAACGATGAAAAGTTAACGGTTCCCTACACAAAATGATAAAAAGTTAAGGAGACCTGACACAAAATGATGAAAAGTTAACGGTACCGGACACAAAATGATGAAAAGTTAACGGTACCCGACACAAAATGATAAAAAGTTAACGGTTCCCGACACAAAATGATGAAAAGTTAACGGTACCCGACACAAAATTATGAAAAGTTAACAGTACCCGACACAAAATAATGAAAAGTTAACGGTACCCAATACAAAATGATGAAAAGTTAACGATACCTGACACAAAATGATGGAAAGCTAAGGATACCTGACACAAAATGATGAAAAGTTAACGGTACCTGACACAAAATGATGAAAAGTTAACAAACCCGACACAAAATGATGAAAAGTTAACGGTACCCGAAAAAAAATGATGAAAAGTTAACAGTACCCGACACAAAATAATGAAAGGTTAAGGATACCCGACACAAAATGATGAAAAGTTAACGGTACCCGACACAAAATGATGAAAGGTTAACGGTACCCCACACAAAATGATAAAAATTACAGTAACCGACACAAAATCATAAAAAGTTAACGGTACCTGACACAAAATGATCAAAAGTTAAAGGGACCTGACACAAAATGATGAAAAGTTAACGGTACCTGACACAAAATGATGAAAAGTTAACGGGACCTGACACAAAATGATGAAAAGTTAACGGTACCTGACACAAAATGATGAAAAGTTAACGGTACCTGACACAAAATGATAAAAAGTTAACGGTACCTGACACAAAATGATGAAAAGTTAAGAATACCTGACACAAAATGATGAAAATAACACGCTACCTGACACAAAAGGATGAAAAGTTAACGGTACCCGACACAAAATGATGAAAAGTTAACGGTACCCGACACAAAATGATGAAAAATAACAGTACCCGACACAAAATGATAAAAAGTTAACGGTACCCGAAACAAAATGATGAAAAGTTAACGGTACCCGACACAAAATGATGAAAAGTTAACGGTACCTGACACAAAATGATGAAAAGTTAACGGTACCCGACACGAAATGATGAAAAGTTAACGGTACCTGACACAAAATTATGAAAAGTTAACGGTACCCGACACAAAATGATGAAAAGTTAACGGTACCCGACAAAAAATAATAAAAAGTTAACGGTACCTGACACAAAATGATGGAAAGTTAACGGTACCCGACACAAAATGATGAAAAGTTAACGGTACCCGAGACAAAATGATGAAAAGTTAACGATTCCATACACAAAATGATAAAAAGTTAAGGATACCTGACACAAAATGATGAAAAGTTAACGTTACCCGCCCCAAAATGATGAAAGGTTAACGGTACCCAACACATAATGAGGAAAAGTTAACAGTACCCGACACAAAATAATGAAAAGTTAACGGTACCCGACACAAAATGATGAAAAGTTAAGGATACCTGACACAAAATGATGAAAAGTTAAGGATACCTGACACAAAATGATGAAAAGTTAACGGTACCCGACACAAAATGATGAAAAGTTAAGGATACCTGACACAAAATGATGAAAAGTTAAGGATACCTGACACAAAATGATGAAAAGTTAACGGTACCTGACACAAAATGATGAAAAGTTAACGGTACCTGACACAAAATGATGAAAGGTTAAGGATACCTGACACAAAATGATGAAAAGTTAACAGGACCTGACACAAAATGATGAAAAGTTAACGGTACCTGACACAAAATGATGAAAAGTTAAGGATACCTGACACAAAATGATCAAAAGTTAACGGGACCTGACACAAAATGATGAAAAGTTAACGGTACCTGACACAAAATGATGAAAAGTTAACGGTACCTGACACAAAATGATAAAAAGTTAACGGTACCTGACACAAAATGATGAAAAGTTAACGGTACCTGACACAAAATGATGAAAAGTTAAGGATACCTGACACAAAATGATGAAAAGTTAACGGTATTGACACAAAATAATAAAAAGTAAGGATACCTGACACAAAATGATGAAAAGTTAAGGATACCTGACACAAAATAATGAAAAGTCAACGGTACCTGACACAAAATGATGAAAAGTTAACGGTACCTGACACAAAATGATAAAAAGTTAACGGTACCTGACACAAAATAATGAAAAGTCAACGGTACCTGACACAAAATGATGAAATGTTAACGGTACCTGACACGAACTGATCAAAAGTTAACGGTACCTGACACAAAATGATGAAAAGTTAACGGTACCTGACACAAAATGATCAAAAGTTAACGGTACCTGACACAAAATGATGAAAAGTTAACGGTACCTGACACAAAATGATCAAAAGTTAACGGTACCCGACACAAAATGATGAAAAGTTAAGGATACCTGAAACAAAATGATGAAAAGTTAAGGATACCTGACACAAAGTGATGAAAAGTTAACGGTACCTGACACAAATCGATGAAAAGTTAACGGTACCCTACACAAAATGATGAAAAGTTAACGGGACCTGACACAAAATGAAAAAAAGTTAACGGTACCCGACACAAAATGATGAAAAGTTAAAGGTACCTGACACAAAATGATAAAAAGTTAACGGTAACAGACACAAAATGATGAAAAGTTAACTGTACCTGCCCCCTTGATGAAAAGTTAAGGATACCTGACACAAAATGATGAAAAGTTAAGGATACCTGACACAAAATGATGAAAAATTAAGGATACCTGAAACAAAATGATGAAAAGTTAAGGATACCTGACACAAAGTGATGAAAAGTTAACGGTCCCTGACACAAATCGATAAAAAGTTAACGGTACCCTACACAAAATGATGATAAGTTAACGGGACCTGACACAAAATGATGAAAAGTTAAAGGTACCTGAAAAAAAGGATGAAAAGTTAAGGATACCTGACACAAAATGATGAAAAGTTAACGGTACCTGACACAAAATGATGAAAAGTAAGGATTATTGACACAAAATGAAGAAAAGTTAACGGTACCTGACACAAAATGATGAAAAGTTGAGGATACCTTACACAAAATGATGAAAGGTTAACGGTACCTGACACAAAATGATGAAAAGTTAAGGATACCTGACACAAAATGATGAAATGTTAAGGATACCTGACACAAAATGATGAAAAGTTAACGGTACCTGACACAAAATGAGGAAAAGTTAACGGTACCTGACACAAAACGATGAAAAGTTAACGGGACCTGACACAAAATTATGATAAGTTAAGGATACCTGACACAAAATGATGAAAAGTTAACGGTACCTGACACAAAATGATGAAAAGTTAACGGTACCTGACACAAAATGATGAAAGGTTAAGGATACCTGACACAAAATGATGAAAAGTTAACAGGACCTGACACAAAATGATGAAAAGTTAACGGTACCTGACACAAAATGATGAAAAGTTAAGGATACCTGACACAAAATGATCAAAAGTTAACGGGACCTGACACAAAATGATGAAAAGTTAACGGTACCTGACACAAAATGATGAAAAGTTAACGGTACCTGACACAAAATGATAAAAAGTTAACGGTACCTGACACAAAATGATGAAAGGTTAACGGTACCCAACACATAATGAGGAAAAGTTAACAGTACCCGACACAAAATAATGAAAAGTTAACGGTACCCGACACAAAATGATGAAAAGTTAAGGATACCTGACACAAAATGATGAAAAGTTAAGGATACCTGACACAAAATGATGAAAAGTTAACGGTACCCGACACAAAATGATGAAAAGTTAAGGATACCTGACACAAAATGATGAAAAGTTAAGGATACCTGACACAAAATGATGAAAAGTTAACGGTACCTGACACAAAATGATGAAAAGTTAACGGTACCTGACACAAAATGATGAAAGGTTAAGGATACCTGACACAAAATGATGAAAAGTTAACAGGACCTGACACAAAATGATGAAAAGTTAACGGTACCTGACACAAAATGATGAAAAGTTAAGGATACCTGACACAAAATGATCAAAAGTTAACGGGACCTGACACAAAATGATGAAAAGTTAACGGTACCTGACACAAAATGATGAAAAGTTAACGGTACCTGACACAAAATGATAAAAAGTTAACGGTACCTGACACAAAATGATGAAAAGTTAACGGTACCTGACACAAAATGATGAAAAGTTAAGGATACCTGACACAAAATGATGAAAAGTTAACGGTATTGACACAAAATAATAAAAAGTAAGGATACCTGACACAAAATGATGAAAAGTTAAGGATACCTGACACAAAATAATGAAAAGTCAACGGTACCTGACACAAAATGATGAAAAGTTAACGGTACCTGACACAAAATGATAAAAAGTTAACGGTACCTGACACAAAATAATGAAAAGTCAACGGTACCTGACACAAAATGATGAAATGTTAACGGTACCTGACACGAACTGATCAAAAGTTAACGGTACCTGACACAAAATGATGAAAAGTTAACGGTACCTGACACAAAATGATCAAAAGTTAACGGTACCTGACACAAAATGATGAAAAGTTAACGGTACCTGACACAAAATGATCAAAAGTTAACGGTACCCGACACAAAATGATGAAAAGTTAAGGATACCTGAAACAAAATGATGAAAAGTTAAGGATACCTGACACAAAGTGATGAAAAGTTAACGGTACCTGACACAAATCGATGAAAAGTTAACGGTACCCTACACAAAATGATGAAAAGTTAACGGGACCTGACACAAAATGAAAAAAAGTTAACGGTACCCGACACAAAATGATGAAAAGTTAAAGGTACCTGACACAAAATGATAAAAAGTTAACGGTAACAGACACAAAATGATGAAAAGTTAACTGTACCTGACACAATGATGAAAAGTTAAGGATACCTGACACAAAATGATGAAAAGTTAAGGATACCTGACACAAAATGATGAAAAATTAAGGATACCTGAAACAAAATGATGAAAAGTTAAGGATACCTGACACAAAGTGATGAAAAGTTAACGGTCCCTGACACAAATCGATAAAAAGTTAACGGTACCCTACACAAAATGATGATAAGTTAACGGGACCTGACACAAAATGATGAAAAGTTAAAGGTACCTGAAAAAAAGGATGAAAAGTTAAGGATACCTGACACAAAATGATAAAAAGTTAACGGTACCTGACACAAAATGATGAAAAGTAAGGATTATTGACACAAAATGAAGAAAAGTTAACGGTACCTGACACAAAATGATGAAAAGTTGAGGATACCTTACACAAAATGATGAAAGGTTAACGGTACCTGACACAAAATGATGAAAAGTTAAGGATACCTGACACAAAATGATGAAATGTTAAGGATACCTGACACAAAATGATGAAAAGTTAACGGTACCTGACACAAAATGAGGAAAAGTTAACGGTACCTGACACAAAACGATGAAAAGTTAACGGGACCTGACACAAAATTATGATAAGTTAAGGATACCTGACACAAAATGATGAAAAGTTAACGGTACCTGACACAAAATGATGAAAAGTTTAGAAAACCTGACACAAAATCAGGAAAAGTTAAGGATACCTGACACAAAATGATAAAAAGTTAAGGATACCTGACACAAAATGATTAAAAGTTAACGGGACCTGACACAAAATGATGAAAAGTTAACGGTACCGACACAAAATTATGAAAAGTTAACGGTACCCGACACAAAACGATGAAAAGTTAACGGTTCCCTACACAAAATGATAAAAAGTTAAGGAGACCTGACACAAAATGATGAAAAGTTAACGGTACCGGACACAAAATGATGAAAAGTTAACGGTACCCGACACAAAATGATAAAAAGTTAACGGTTCCCGACACAAAATGATGAAAAGTTAACGGTACCCGACACAAAATTATGAAAAGTTAACAGTACCCGACACAAAATAATGAAAAGTTAACGGTACCCAATACAAAATGATGAAAAGTTAACGATACCTGACACAAAATGATGGAAAGCTAAGGATACCTGACACAAAATGATGAAAAGTTAACGGTACCTGACACAAAATGATGAAAAGTTAACAAACCCGACACAAAATGATGAAAAGTTAACGGTACCCGAAAAAAAATGATGAAAAGTTAACAGTACCCGACACAAAATAATGAAAGGTTAAGGATACCCGACACAAAATGATGAAAAGTTAACGGTACCCGACACAAAATGATGAAAGGTTAACGGTACCCCACACAAAATGATAAAAATTACAGTAACCGACACAAAATCATAAAAAGTTAACGGTACCTGACACAAAATGATCAAAAGTTAAAGGGACCTGACACAAAATGATGAAAAGTTAACGGTACCTGACACAAAATGATGAAAAGTTAACGGGACCTGACACAAAATGATGAAAAGTTAACGGTACCTGACACAAAATGATGAAAAGTTAACGGTACCTGACACAAAATGATAAAAAGTTAACGGTACCTGACACAAAATGATGAAAAGTTAAGAATACCTGACACAAAATGATGAAAATAACACGCTACCTGACACAAAAGGATGAAAAGTTAACGGTACCCGACACAAAATGATGAAAAGTTAACGGTACCCGACACAAAATGATGAAAAATAACAGTACCCGACACAAAATGATAAAAAGTTAACGGTACCCGAAACAAAATGATGAAAAGTTAACGGTACCCGACACAAAATGATGAAAAGTTAACGGTACCTGACACAAAATGATGAAAAGTTAACGGTACCCGACACGAAATGATGAAAAGTTAACGGTACCTGACACAAAATTATGAAAAGTTAACGGTACCCGACACAAAATGATGAAAAGTTAACGGTACCCGACAAAAAATAATAAAAAGTTAACGGTACCTGACACAAAATGATGGAAAGTTAACGGTACCCGACACAAAATGATGAAAAGTTAACGGTACCCGAGACAAAATGATGAAAAGTTAACGATTCCATACACAAAATGATAAAAAGTTAAGGATACCTGACACAAAATGATGAAAAGTTAACGTTACCCGCCCCAAAATGATGAAAGGTTAACGGTACCCAACACATAATGAGGAAAAGTTAACAGTACCCGACACAAAATAATGAAAAGTTAACGGTACCCGACACAAAATGATGAAAAGTTAAGGATACCTGACACAAAATGATGAAAAGTTAAGGATACCTGACACAAAATGATGAAAAGTTAACGGTACCCGACACAAAATGATGAAAAGTTAAGGATACCTGACACAAAATGATGAAAAGTTAAGGATACCTGACACAAAATGATGAAAAGTTAACGGTACCTGACACAAAATGATGAAAAGTTAACGGTACCTGACACAAAATGATGAAAGGTTAAGGATACCTGACACAAAATGATGAAAAGTTAACAGGACCTGACACAAAATGATGAAAAGTTAACGGTACCTGACACAAAATGATGAAAAGTTAAGGATACCTGACACAAAATGATCAAAAGTTAACGGGACCTGACACAAAATGATGAAAAGTTAACGGTACCTGACACAAAATGATGAAAAGTTAACGGTACCTGACACAAAATGATAAAAAGTTAACGGTACCTGACACAAAATGATGAAAAGTTAACGGTACCTGACACAAAATGATGAAAAGTTAAGGATACCTGACACAAAATGATGAAAAGTTAACGGTATTGACACAAAATAATAAAAAGTAAGGATACCTGACACAAAATGATGAAAAGTTAAGGATACCTGACACAAAATAATGAAAAGTCAACGGTACCTGACACAAAATGATGAAAAGTTAACGGTACCTGACACAAAATGATAAAAAGTTAACGGTACCTGACACAAAATAATGAAAAGTCAACGGTACCTGACACAAAATGATGAAATGTTAACGGTACCTGACACGAACTGATCAAAAGTTAACGGTACCTGACACAAAATGATGAAAAGTTAACGGTACCTGACACAAAATGATCAAAAGTTAACGGTACCTGACACAAAATGATGAAAAGTTAACGGTACCTGACACAAAATGATCAAAAGTTAACGGTACCCGACACAAAATGATGAAAAGTTAAGGATACCTGAAACAAAATGATGAAAAGTTAAGGATACCTGACACAAAGTGATGAAAAGTTAACGGTACCTGACACAAATCGATGAAAAGTTAACGGTACCCTACACAAAATGATGAAAAGTTAACGGGACCTGACACAAAATGAAAAAAAGTTAACGGTACCCGACACAAAATGATGAAAAGTTAAAGGTACCTGACACAAAATGATAAAAAGTTAACGGTAACAGACACAAAATGATGAAAAGTTAACTGTACCTGACACAATGATGAAAAGTTAAGGATACCTGACACAAAATGATGAAAAGTTAAGGATACCTGACACAAAATGATGAAAAATTAAGGATACCTGAAACAAAATGATGAAAAGTTAAGGATACCTGACACAAAGTGATGAAAAGTTAACGGTCCCTGACACAAATCGATAAAAAGTTAACGGTACCCTACACAAAATGATGATAAGTTAACGGGACCTGACACAAAATGATGAAAAGTTAAAGGTACCTGAAAAAAAGGATGAAAAGTTAAGGATACCTGACACAAAATGATGAAAAGTTAACGGTACCTGACACAAAATGATGAAAAGTAAGGATTATTGACACAAAATGAAGAAAAGTTAACGGTACCTGACACAAAATGATGAAAAGTTGAGGATACCTTACACAAAATGATGAAAGGTTAACGGTACCTGACACAAAATGATGAAAAGTTAAGGATACCTGACACAAAATGATGAAATGTTAAGGATACCTGACACAAAATGATGAAAAGTTAACGGTACCTGACACAAAATGAGGAAAAGTTAACGGTACCTGACACAAAACGATGAAAAGTTAACGGGACCTGACACAAAATTATGATAAGTTAAGGATACCTGACACAAAATGATGAAAAGTTAACGGTACCTGACACAAAATGATGAAAAGTTTAGAAAACCTGACACAAAATCAGGAAAAGTTAAGGATACCTGACACAAAATGATAAAAAGTTAAGGATACCTGACACAAAATGATTAAAAGTTAACGGGACCTGACACAAAATGATGAAAAGTTAACGGTACCTGACACAAAATGATGAAAAGTTAACGGTACCTGACACAAAATGATGAAAAGTTAACGGTACCTGACACAAAATGATGAAAAGTTAACGGTACCTGACACAAAATGATGAAAAGTTAACGGTACCTGACACAAAATGATGAAAAGTTAACGGTACCTGACACAAAATGATGAAAAGTTAACGGTACCTGACACAAAATGATGAAAAGTTAACGGTACCTGACACAAAATGATGAAAAGTTAAGGATACCTGACACAAAATGATGAAAAGTTAACGGTAACTAACACAAAATGATAAAAAGTAAGGATACCTGACACAAAATGCTGAAAAGTTAAGGCTACCTGATACAAAATGATGAAAAGTCAACGGTACCTGACACAAAATGATGAAAAGTTAACGGTACCTGACACAAAATGATAAAAAGTTAACGGTACCTGACACAAAATGATGAAAAGTTAACGGTACCTGACACAAAATGATAATGAGTTAAGGATACCTGACACAAAATGATGAAATGTTAACGGTACCTGACACGAAATGATCAAAAGTTAACGGTACCTGACACAAAATGATGAAAAGTTAACGGTACCTGACACAAAATGATCAAAAGTTAACGGTACCTGACACAAAATGATCAAAAGTTAACGGTACCCGACACAAAATTATGAAAAGTTAAGGATACCTGAAACAAAATGATGAAAAGTTAACGGTACCTGACACAAAATGATGAAAGGTTAAGGATACCTGACACAAAATGATGAAAAGTTAACAGGACCTGACACAAAATGATGAAAAGTTAACGGTACCTGACACAAAATGATGAAAAGTTAAGGATACCTGACACAAAATGATCAAAAGTTAACGGGACCTGACACAAAATGATGAAAAGTTAACGGTACCTGACACAAAATGATGAAAAGTTAACGGTACCTGACACAAAATGATAAAAAGTTAACGGTACCTGACACAAAATGATGAAAGGTTAACGGTACCCAACACATAATGAGGAAAAGTTAACAGTACCCGACACAAAATAATGAAAAGTTAACGGTACCCGACACAAAATGATGAAAAGTTAAGGATACCTGACACAAAATGATGAAAAGTTAAGGATACCTGACACAAAATGATGAAAAGTTAACGGTACCCGACACAAAATGATGAAAAGTTAAGGATACCTGACACAAAATGATGAAAAGTTAAGGATACCTGACACAAAATGATGAAAAGTTAACGGTACCTGACACAAAATGATGAAAAGTTAACGGTACCTGACACAAAATGATGAAAAGTTAAGGATACCTGACACAAAATGATCAAAAGTTAACGGGACCTGACACAAAATGATGAAAAGTTAACGGTACCTGACACAAAATGATGAAAAGTTAACGGTACCTGACACAAAATGATAAAAAGTTAACGGTACCTGACACAAAATGATGAAAAGTTAACGGTACCTGACACAAAATGATGAAAAGTTAAGGATACCTGACACAAAATGATGAAAAGTTAACGGTATTGACACAAAATAATAAAAAGTAAGGATACCTGACACAAAATGATGAAAAGTTAAGGATACCTGACACAAAATAATGAAAAGTCAACGGTACCTGACACAAAATGATGAAAAGTTAACGGTACCTGACACAAAATGATAAAAAGTTAACGGTACCTGACACAAAATAATGAAAAGTCAACGGTACCTGACACAAAATGATGAAATGTTAACGGTACCTGACACGAACTGATCAAAAGTTAACGGTACCTGACACAAAATGATGAAAAGTTAACGGTACCTGACACAAAATGATCAAAAGTTAACGGTACCTGACACAAAATGATGAAAAGTTAACGGTACCTGACACAAAATGATCAAAAGTTAACGGTACCCGACACAAAATGATGAAAAGTTAAGGATACCTGAAACAAAATGATGAAAAGTTAAGGATACCTGACACAAAGTGATGAAAAGTTAACGGTACCTGACACAAATCGATGAAAAGTTAACGGTACCCTACACAAAATGATGAAAAGTTAACGGGACCTGACACAAAATGAAAAAAAGTTAACGGTACCCGACACAAAATGATGAAAAGTTAAAGGTACCTGACACAAAATGATAAAAAGTTAACGGTAACAGACACAAAATGATGAAAAGTTAACTGTACCTGACACAATGATGAAAAGTTAA
Organism: Ceratothoa steindachneri; assembly: GCA_963969495.1. Taxonomy (NCBI): domain Eukaryota; kingdom Metazoa; phylum Arthropoda; class Malacostraca; order Isopoda; family Cymothoidae; genus Ceratothoa; species Ceratothoa steindachneri. The sequence continues at coordinate 100,235,457 of OZ018326.1, forward strand.
GGATACCTGACACAAAATGATGAAAAGTTAAGGATACCTGACACAAAATGATGAAAAATTAAGGATACCTGAAACAAAATGATGAAAAGTTAAGGATACCTGACACAAAGTGATGAAAAGTTAACGGTCCCTGACACAAATCGATAAAAAGTTAACGGTACCCTACACAAAATGATGATAAGTTAACGGGACCTGACACAAAATGATGAAAAGTTAAAGGTACCTGAAAAAAAGGATGAAAAGTTAAGGATACCTGACACAAAATGATAAAAAGTTAACGGTACCTGACACAAAATGATGAAAAGTAAGGATTATTGACACAAAATGAAGAAAAGTTAACGGTACCTGACACAAAATGATGAAAAGTTGAGGATACCTTACACAAAATGATGAAAGGTTAACGGTACCTGACACAAAATGATGAAAAGTTAAGGATACCTGACACAAAATGATGAAATGTTAAGGATACCTGACACAAAATGATGAAAAGTTAACGGTACCTGACACAAAATGAGGAAAAGTTAACGGTACCTGACACAAAACGATGAAAAGTTAACGGGACCTGACACAAAATTATGATAAGTTAAGGATACCTGACACAAAATGATGAAAAGTTAACGGTACCTGACACAAAATGATGAAAAGTTTAGAAAACCTGACACAAAATCAGGAAAAGTTAAGGATACCTGACACAAAATGATAAAAAGTTAAGGATACCTGACACAAAATGATTAAAAGTTAACGGGACCTGACACAAAATGATGAAAAGTTAACGGTACCGACACAAAATTATGAAAAGTTAACGGTACCCGACACAAAACGATGAAAAGTTAACGGTTCCCTACACAAAATGATAAAAAGTTAAGGAGACCTGACACAAAATGATGAAAAGTTAACGGTACCGGACACAAAATGATGAAAAGTTAACGGTACCCGACACAAAATGATAAAAAGTTAACGGTTCCCGACACAAAATGATGAAAAGTTAACGGTACCCGACACAAAATTATGAAAAGTTAACAGTACCCGACACAAAATAATGAAAAGTTAACGGTACCCAATACAAAATGATGAAAAGTTAACGATACCTGACACAAAATGATGGAAAGCTAAGGATACCTGACACAAAATGATGAAAAGTTAACGGTACCTGACACAAAATGATGAAAAGTTAACAAACCCGACACAAAATGATGAAAAGTTAACGGTACCCGAAAAAAAATGATGAAAAGTTAACAGTACCCGACACAAAATAATGAAAGGTTAAGGATACCCGACACAAAATGATGAAAAGTTAACGGTACCCGACACAAAATGATGAAAGGTTAACGGTACCCCACACAAAATGATAAAAATTACAGTAACCGACACAAAATCATAAAAAGTTAACGGTACCTGACACAAAATGATCAAAAGTTAAAGGGACCTGACACAAAATGATGAAAAGTTAACGGTACCTGACACAAAATGATGAAAAGTTAACGGGACCTGACACAAAATGATGAAAAGTTAACGGTACCTGACACAAAATGATGAAAAGTTAACGGTACCTGACACAAAATGATAAAAAGTTAACGGTACCTGACACAAAATGATGAAAAGTTAAGAATACCTGACACAAAATGATGAAAATAACACGCTACCTGACACAAAAGGATGAAAAGTTAACGGTACCCGACACAAAATGATGAAAAGTTAACGGTACCCGACACAAAATGATGAAAAATAACAGTACCCGACACAAAATGATAAAAAGTTAACGGTACCCGAAACAAAATGATGAAAAGTTAACGGTACCCGACACAAAATGATGAAAAGTTAACGGTACCTGACACAAAATGATGAAAAGTTAACGGTACCCGACACGAAATGATGAAAAGTTAACGGTACCTGACACAAAATTATGAAAAGTTAACGGTACCCGACACAAAATGATGAAAAGTTAACGGTACCCGACAAAAAATAATAAAAAGTTAACGGTACCTGACACAAAATGATGGAAAGTTAACGGTACCCGACACAAAATGATGAAAAGTTAACGGTACCCGAGACAAAATGATGAAAAGTTAACGATTCCATACACAAAATGATAAAAAGTTAAGGATACCTGACACAAAATGATGAAAAGTTAACGTTACCCGCCCCAAAATGATGAAAGGTTAACGGTACCCAACACATAATGAGGAAAAGTTAACAGTACCCGACACAAAATAATGAAAAGTTAACGGTACCCGACACAAAATGATGAAAAGTTAAGGATACCTGACACAAAATGATGAAAAGTTAAGGATACCTGACACAAAATGATGAAAAGTTAACGGTACCCGACACAAAATGATGAAAAGTTAAGGATACCTGACACAAAATGATGAAAAGTTAAGGATACCTGACACAAAATGATGAAAAGTTAACGGTACCTGACACAAAATGATGAAAAGTTAACGGTACCTGACACAAAATGATGAAAGGTTAAGGATACCTGACACAAAATGATGAAAAGTTAACAGGACCTGACACAAAATGATGAAAAGTTAACGGTACCTGACACAAAATGATGAAAAGTTAACGGTATTGACACAAAATAATAAAAAGTAAGGATACCTGACACAAAATGATGAAAAGTTAAGGATACCTGACACAAAATAATGAAAAGTCAACGGTACCTGACACAAAATGATGAAAAGTTAACGGTACCTGACACAAAATGATAAAAAGTTAACGGTACCTGACACAAAATAATGAAAAGTCAACGGTACCTGACACAAAATGATGAAATGTTAACGGTACCTGACACGAACTGATCAAAAGTTAACGGTACCTGACACAAAATGATGAAAAGTTAACGGTACCTGACACAAAATGATCAAAAGTTAACGGTACCTGACACAAAATGATGAAAAGTTAACGGTACCTGACACAAAATGATCAAAAGTTAACGGTACCCGACACAAAATGATGAAAAGTTAAGGATACCTGAAACAAAATGATGAAAAGTTAAGGATACCTGACACAAAGTGATGAAAAGTTAACGGTACCTGACACAAATCGATGAAAAGTTAACGGTACCCTACACAAAATGATGAAAAGTTAACGGGACCTGACACAAAATGAAAAAAAGTTAACGGTACCCGACACAAAATGATGAAAAGTTAAAGGTACCTGACACAAAATGATAAAAAGTTAACGGTAACAGACACAAAATGATGAAAAGTTAACTGTACCTGACACAATGATGAAAAGTTAAGGATACCTGACACAAAATGATGAAAAGTTAAGGATACCTGACACAAAATGATGAAAAATTAAGGATACCTGAAACAAAATGATGAAAAGTTAAGGATACCTGACACAAAGTGATGAAAAGTTAACGGTCCCTGACACAAATCGATAAAAAGTTAACGGTACCCTACACAAAATGATGATAAGTTAACGGGACCTGACACAAAATGATGAAAAGTTAAAGGTACCTGAAAAAAAGGATGAAAAGTTAAGGATACCTGACACAAAATGATGAAAAGTTAACGGTACCTGACACAAAATGATGAAAAGTAAGGATTATTGACACAAAATGAAGAAAAGTTAACGGTACCTGACACAAAATGATGAAAAGTTGAGGATACCTTACACAAAATGATGAAAGGTTAACGGTACCTGACACAAAATGATGAAAAGTTAAGGATACCTGACACAAAATGATGAAATGTTAAGGATACCTGACACAAAATGATGAAAAGTTAACGGTACCTGACACAAAATGAGGAAAAGTTAACGGTACCTGACACAAAACGATGAAAAGTTAACGGGACCTGACACAAAATTATGATAAGTTAAGGATACCTGACACAAAATGATGAAAAGTTAACGGTACCTGACACAAAATGATGAAAAGTTTAGAAAACCTGACACAAAATCAGGAAAAGTTAAGGATACCTGACACAAAATGATAAAAAGTTAAGGATACCTGACACAAAATGATTAAAAGTTAACGGGACCTGACACAAAATGATGAAAAGTTAACGGTACCTGACACAAAATGATGAAAAGTTAACGGTACCTGACACAAAATGATGAAAAGTTAACGGTACCTGACACAAAATGATGAAAAGTTAACGGTACCTGACACAAAATGATGAAAAGTTAACGGTACCTGACACAAAATGATGAAAAGTTAACGGTACCTGACACAAAATGATGAAAAGTTAACGGTACCTGACACAAAATGATGAAAAGTTAACGGTACCTGACACAAAATGATGAAAAGTTAAGGATACCTGACACAAAATGATGAAAAGTTAACGGTAACTAACACAAAATGATAAAAAGTAAGGATACCTGACACAAAATGCTGAAAAGTTAAGGCTACCTGATACAAAATGATGAAAAGTCAACGGTACCTGACACAAAATGATGAAAAGTTAACGGTACCTGACACAAAATGATAAAAAGTTAACGGTACCTGACACAAAATGATGAAAAGTTAACGGTACCTGACACAAAATGATAATGAGTTAAGGATACCTGACACAAAATGATGAAATGTTAACGGTACCTGACACGAAATGATCAAAAGTTAACGGTACCTGACACAAAATGATGAAAAGTTAACGGTACCTGACACAAAATGATCAAAAGTTAACGGTACCTGACACAAAATGATCAAAAGTTAACGGTACCCGACACAAAATTATGAAAAGTTAAGGATACCTGAAACAAAATGATGAAAAGTTAAGGATACCTGACTAAAAATGATAAAAGTTAAAGATACCTGACACAAAATGATGAAAGGTTAACGGTACCTGACACAAAATGATGACAAGTTAAGGATACCTGACACAAAATGATGAAAAGTTAACGGTACCTGACACAAAATGATGAAAAGTTAACGGTACCCGACACAAAATGATGAAAAGTTAACGGTACCTGACACAAAATGATGAAAAGTTAACGGTTTCCGACACAAAATGATGAAAAGTTAACGGTACCTAAAACAACAAGATGAAAGGTTAAATGTACCTGACACAAAATGATGAAAAGTTAACGGTACCCAACACAAAATGATGAAATATAAACGGTACCTGAGACAAAATGATGAAAGGTTAACAGTACCTGACACAAAATGATGAAAAGTTAACGGTACCTGACACAAAATGACGAAAAGTTAACGGTACCTGACATAAAATGATGAAAAGTTAACGATTCCCTACACAAAATGATAAAAAGTTAAGGATACCTGACACAAAATGATGAGAAGTTAACGGTACCCGACACAAAATGATGAAAAGTTAACGGTACCCGACACATAATGAGGAAAAGTTAACAGTACCCGACACAAAATAATAAAAAGTTAACGGTACCCGACACAAAATGATGAAAAGTTAAGGATACCTGACACAAAATGATGAAAAGTTAAGGATACCTGACACAAAATGATGAAAAGTTAACGGTACCTGACACAAAATGATGAAAAGTTAACGGTACCTGACACAAAATTATGAAAAGTTAAGGATACCTGACACAAAATGATGAAAAGTTAACGGTACCTGACACAAAATTATGAAAAGTTAAGAAAACCTGACACAAAATCAGGAAAAGTTAAGAATACCTGACACAAAATGATGAAAAGTTAAGGATACCTGACACAAAATGATTAAAAGTTAACGGGACCTGACACAAAATGATAAAAAGTTAACGGTACCTGACACAAAATGATGAAAAGTTAACGGTACCTGACACAAAATGATGAAAAGTTAACGGTACCTGACACAAAAAGATGAAAAGTTAACGCTACCTGACACAAAATGATGAAAAGTTAACTGTACCTGACACAAAATGATGAAAAGTTAACGGTACTTGACACAAAATGATGAAAAGTTAACGGTACCTGACACAAAATGATGAAAAGTTAAGGATACCTGAAACAAAATGATAAAAAGTTAACGGTAACTAACACAAAATGATAAAAAGTAAGGATACCTGACACAAAATGATGAAAAGTTAAGGATACCTAACACAAAATGATGAAAAGTCAACGGTACCTGACACAAAATGATGAAAAGTCAACGGTACCTGACACAAAATAATAAAAAGTTAACGGTACCTGACACAAAATGATGAAAAGTTAACGGTACCTGACACAAAATGATGATGAGTTAAGGATACCTGACACAAAATGATGAAATGTTAACGGTACCTGACACAAAATGATCAAAAGTTAACGGTACCTGACACAAAATGATAAAAAGTTAATGGTACCTGACACAAAATGATCAAAAGTTAACGGTACCCGACACAAAATGATGAAAAGTTAAGGATACCTGAAACAAAATGATGAAAAGTTAAGGATACCTGACACAAAATGATAAAAGTTAAAGATACCTGACACAAAATGATGAAAGGTTAACGGTACCTGACACAAAATGATGAGAAGTTAAGGATACCTGACACAAAATGATGAAAAGTTAACGGTACCTGACACAAAATGATGAAAAGTTAACGGTTTCCGACACAAAATGATGAAAAGTTAACGGTACCTGACACAAAAAGATGAAAAGTTAAGAAAACCTGACACAAAATCAGGAAAAGTTAAGAATACCTGACACAAAATGATAAAAAGTTAAGGATACCTGACACAAAATGATTAAAAGTTAACGGGACCTGACACAAAATGATGAAAAGTTAACGGTACCTGACACAAAATGATGAAAAGTTAACGGTACCTGACACAAAATGATGAAAAGTTAACGGTACCTGACACAAAATGATGAAAAGTTAACGGTACCTGACACAAAATGATGAAAAGTTAACGGTACCTGACACAAAATGATGAAAAGTTAACGGTACCTGACACAAAATGATGAAAAGTTAACGGTACCTGACACAAAATGATGAAAAGTTAAGGATACCTGACACAAAATGATCAAAAGTTAACGCTACCTGACACAAATGATCAAAAGTTAACGGTACCTGACACAAAATGATCAAAAGTTAACGGTACCCGACACAAAATGATGAAAAGTTAAGGATACCTGAAACAAAATGATGAAAAGTTAAGGATACCTGACACAAAATGATAAAAGTTAAAGATACCTGACACAAAATGATGAAAGGTTAACGGTACCTGACACAAAATGATGACAAGTTAAGGATACCTGACACAAAATGATGAAAAGTTAACGGTACCTGACACAAAATGATGAAAAGTTAACGGTACCAGACACAAAATGATGAAAAGTTAACGGTACCTGACACAAAAAGATGAAAGGTTAAAGGTACCTGACACAGAATGATGAAAAGTTAACGGTACCCAACACAAAATGATGAAATATAAACGGTACCTGAGACAAAATGATGAAAGGTTAACAGTACCTGACACTAAATGATGAAAAGTTAACGGTACCTGACACAAAATGACGAAAAGTTAACGGTACCTGACACAAAATCATGAAAAGTTAACGGTACCTGACACAAAATGATGAAAAGTTAACGGTACCTGACACAAAATGATGATGAGTTAAGGATACCTGACACAAAATGATGAAATGTTAACGGTACCTGACACGAAATGATCAAAAGTTAACGGTACCTGACACAAAATGATGAAAAGTTAACGGTACCTGACACAAAATGATCAAAAGTTAACGGTACCTGACACAAAATGATCAAAAGTTAACGGTACCCGACACAAAATGATGAAAAGTTAAGGATACCTGAAACAAAATGATGAAAAGTTAAGGATACCTGACACAAAATGATAAAAGTTAAATATACCAGACACAAAATGATGAAAAGTTAACGGTACCTGACACAAAATGATGACAAGTTAAGGATACCTGACACAAAATGATGAAAAGTTAACGGTACCTGACACAAAATGATGAAAAGTTAACGGTACCCGACACAAAATGATGAAAAGTTAACCGTACCTGACACAAAAAGATGAAAAGTTAAGGATACCTGACAAAAAATGATAAAAGTTAAAGATACCTGACACAAAATGATGAAAGGTTAACGGTACCTGACACAAAATGATGACAAGTTAAGAATACCTGACACAAAATGATGAAAAGTTAACGGTACCTGACACAAAATGATGAAAAGTTAACGGTACCCGACACAAAATGATGAAAAGTTAACGGTACCTAAAACAAAAAGATGAAAAGTTAAATGTACCTGACACAAAATGATTAAAAGTTAACGGTACCCAACACAAAATGATGAAATATAAACGGTACCTGAGACAAAATGATGAAAGGTTAACAGTACCTGACACAAAATGATGAAAAGTTAACGGTACCTGTAACAAAATGACGAAAAGTTAACGGTACCTGACATAAAATGATGAAAAGTTAACGATTCCCTACACAAAATGATAAAAAGTTAAGGATACCTGACACAAAATGATGAGAAGTTAACGGTACCCGACACAAAATGATGAAAAGTTAACGGTACCCGACACATAATGAGGAAAAGTTAACAGTACCCGACACAAAATAATGAAAAGTTAACGGTACCCGACACAAAATGATGAAAAGTTAAGGATACCTGACACAAAATGATGAAAAGTTAAGGATACCTGACACAAAATGATGAAAAGTTAACGGTACCTGACACAAAATGATGAAAAGTTAACGGTACCTGACACAAAATTATGAAAAGTTAAGGATACCTGACACAAAATGATGAAAAGTTAACGGTACCTGACACAAAATTTTGAAAAGTTAAGAAAACCTGACACAAAATCAGGAAATGTTAAGGATACCTGACACAAAATGATGAAAAGTTAAGGATACCTGACACAAAATGATTAAAAGTTAACGGGACCTGACACAAAATGATGAAAAGTCAACGGTACCTGACACAAAATGATAAAAAGTTAACGGTACCTGACACAAAATGATGAAAAGTTAAGGATACCTGACACAAAATGATGAAAAGTTAACGGTACCCAACACAAAATGATGAAATATAAACGGTACCTGAGACAAAATGATGAAAGGTTAACAGTACCCAACACAAAATAATGAAAAGTTAACGGTACCCGACACAAAATGATGAAAAGTTAAGGATACCTGACACAAAATGATGAAAAGTTAAGGATACCTGACACAAAATGATCAAAAGTTAACGGTACCTGACACAAAATGATCAAAAGTTAACGGTACCTGACACAAAATGATCAAAAGTTAACGGTACCCGACACAAAATGATGAAAAGTTAAGGATACCTGAAACAAAATAATGAAAAGTTAAGGATACCTGACACAAAATGATAAAAGTTAAAGATACCTGACACAAAATGATGAAAGGTTAGCGGTACCTGACACAAAATGATGACAAGTTAAGGATACCAGACACAAAATGATGAAAAGTTAACGGTACCTGACACAAAATGATGAAAAGTTAACGGTTTCCGACACAAAATGATGAAAAGTTAACGGTACCTGACACAAAAAGATGAAAAGTTAAAGGTACCTGACACAAAATGATGAAAAGTTAAAGGTACCTGACACAAAATGATAAAAAGTTAACGGTACCAGACACAAAATGATGAAAAGTTAACGGTACCTGACACAATGATGAAAAGTTAAGGATACCTGACACAAAATGATGAAAAGTTAAGGATACCTGACACAAAGTGATGAAAAGTTAAGGATACCTCACACAAAATGATGAAAAGTTAAGGATACCTGACACAAAATGATGAAAAGTTAACGGTAACTAACACAAAATGATAAAAAGTAAGGATACCTGACACAAAATGATGAAAAGTTAAGGATACCTGACACAAAATGATGAAAAGTCAACGGTACCTGACACAAAATGATGAAAAGTTAACGGTACCTGACACAAAATGATAAAAAGTTAACGGTACCTGACACAAAATGATGAAAAGTTAACGGTACCTGACACAAAATGATGATGAGTTAAGGATACCTGACACAAAATTATGAAATGTTAACGGTACCTGACACGAAATGATCAAAAGTTAACGGTACCTGACACAAAATGATGAAAAGTTAACGGTACCTGACACAAAATGATCAAAAGTTAACGGTACCTGACACAAAATGATCAAAAGTTAACGGTACCCGACACAAAATGATGAAAAGTTAAGGATACCTGAAACAAAATGATGAAAAGTTAAGGATACCTGACACAAAATGATAAAAGTTAAAGATACCTGACACAAAATGATAAAAGGTTAACGGTACCTGACACAAAATGATGACAAGTTAGGGATACCTGACACAAAATGATGAAAAGTTAACGGTACCTGACACAAAATGATGAAAAGTTAGGGATACCTGACACAAAATAATTAATATTTAAGGATACCTGACACAAAATGATGAAAAGCTGAGGGTACCTGACACAAAATGATGGAAAGTTAACGGTACCTGACACAAAATGATGAAAAGTTAACGGTACCTGACACAAAATCATGAAAAGTTAACGGTACCTGACACAAAATGATGAAAAGTTAACGGTACCTGACACTAAATGATGATGAGTTAAGGATACCTGACACAAAATGATGAAAAGTTAACGGTACCTGACACAAAATGATGAAAAGTTAACGGTACCCGACACAAAATGATGAAAAGTTAACGGTACCTGACACAAAAAGATGAAAAGTTAAAGGTACCTGACACAAAATAATAAAAAGTTAACGGTACCCAACACAAAATGATGAAATAAAAACGGTACCTGAGACAAAATGATGAAAGGTTAACAGTACCTGACACAAAATGATGAAAAGTTAACGGTACCTGACACAAAATGACGAAAAGTTAACGGTACCTGACACAAAATGATGAAAAGTTAACGATTCCCTACACAAAATGATAAAAAGTTAAGGATACCTGACACAAAATGATGAGAAGTTAACGGTACCCGACACAAAATGATGAAAAGTTAACGGTACCCGACACATAATGAGGAAAAGTTAACAGTACCCGACACAAAATAATGAAAAGTTAACGGTAAACGACACAAAATGATGAAAAGTTAAAGATACCTGACACAAAATGATGAAAAGTTAAGGATACCTGACACAAAATGATGAAAAGTCAACGGTACCTGACACAAAATGATGAAAAGTTAACGGTACCTGACACAAAATGATAAAAAGTTAACGGTACCTGACACAAAATGATGAAAAGTTAACGGTACCTGACACAAAATGATGATGAGTTAAGGATACCTGACACAAAATGATGAAAAGTTAACGGTACCTGACACAAAATGATCAAAAGTTAACGGTACCTGACACAAAATGATAAAAAGTTAATGGTTCCTGACACAAAATTATCAAAAGTTAACGGTACCCGACACAAAATGATGAAAAGTTAAGGATACCTGAAACAAAATGATGAAAAGTTAAGGATACCTGACACAAAATGATAAAAGTTAAAGATACCTGACACAAAATGATGAAAGGTTAACGGTTTCCGACACAAAATGATGAAAAGTTAACGGTACCTGACACAAAAAGATGAAAAGTTAAAGGTACCTGACACAAAATGATGAAAAGTTAACGGTACCCAACACAAAATGATGAAATATAAACGGTACCTGAGAAAAAATGATGAAAGGTTAACAGTACCTGACACAAAATGATGAAAAGTTAACGGTACATGACACAAAATGACGAAAAGTTAACGCTACCTGACACAAAATGATGAAAAGTTAACGGTACCCGACACATAATGAGGAAAGGTTAACAGTACCCGACACAAAATAATGAAAAGTTAACGGTACCCGACACAAAATGATGAAAAGTTAAGGATACCTGACACAAAATGATGAAAAGTCAAGGATACCTGACACAAAATGATGAAAAGTTAACGGTACCTGACACAAAATGATGAAAAGTTAACGGTACCTTACACAAAATTATGAAAAGTTAAGGATACCTGACACAAAATGATGAAAAGTTAACGGTACCTGACACAAAATGATGAAAAGTTAAGAAAAACTGACACAAAATCAGGAAAAGTTAAGGATACCTGACACAAAATGATAAAAAGTTAAGGATACCTGACACAAAATGATTAAAAGTTAACGGGACCTGACACAAAATGATGAAAAGTTAACGGTACCTGACACAAAATGATGAAAAGTTAACGGTACCTGACACAAAATGATGAAAAGTTAACGGTACCTGACACAAAATGATGAAAAGTTAACGGTACCCGACATAAAATGATGAAAAGTTAACAGTACCTGACACAAAATGATGAAAAGTTAACGGTACCTGACACAAAATGATGAAAAGTTAACGGTACCTGACACAAAATGACGAAAAGTTAACGGTACCTGACACAAAATGATAAAAGGTTAACGGTACCCGACACAAATTGATGAAAAGTTAAAGGTACCTGACACAAAATGATAAAAAGTTAACGGTACCAGACACAAAATGATGAAAAGTTAAGGATACCTGAAACAAAATGATGAAAAGTTAAGGATACCTGACACAAAATGATAAAAGTTAAAGATACCTGACACAAAATGATCAAAAGGTTAACGGTACCTGACACAAAATGATGACAAGTTAAGGATACCTGACACAAAATGATGAAAGGTTAACGGTACCCGAAACAAAATAAGAAAAGTTAACGGTACCTGACACAAAATGATGAAAAGTTAACGGTACCTGACACAAAATGATGAAAAGTTAACGGTACCCGACACAAAATGATGAAAAGTTGACGGTACCTGACAAAAAATGATGGAAAGTTAACGGTACCTGACACAAAATGATGAAAAGTTAACGGTACCTGACACAAAATCATGAAAAGTTAACGGTACCTGACACAAAATGATAAAAAGTTAACGGTAGCTGACACAAAATGACGAAAAGTTAAAGGTACCTGACACAAAATGATGAAAAGTTAACGGTACCCGACACAAAATAATGAAAAGGTCCGGTACCCGACACAAAATGATGAAAAGTTTTCGCTAACTGACACAAAATGATGAAAAGTTAACGGTACCTGACACAAAATGATGAAAAGTTATGATACCTGACACAAAATGATAAAAAGTTAAAGGTACCCGACACAAAATAATAAAAAGATAACGGTACCCGACACAAAATGATGAAAAGTTAACGGTACCCGACACAAAATGATGAAAAGTAAATGGTACCCGACACAAAAGGATGAAAAGTTAACGGTACCCGACACAAAATGATGAAAGGTTAACGGTACCCGAAACAAAATAATGAAAAGTTAACGGTACCTGACAAAAAATGATGAAAGGTTAACGGTACCTGACACAAAATGATGAAAAGTTAACAGTACCTGACACAAAATGATGAAAAGTTAACGGTACCTGACACAAAATGATGAAAAGTTAAGGATACCTGACACAAAATGATGAAAAGTTAACGGTACCTGACACAAAATGATGAAAAGTTAACGGTACCTGACACAAAATTATGAAAAGTTAAGGATACCTGACACAAAATGATGAAAAGTTAACGGTACCTGACACAAAATTATGAAAAGTTAAGAAAACCTGACACAAAATCAGGAAAAGTTAAGAATACCTGACACAAAATGATGAAAAGTTAAGGATACCTGACACAAAATGATTAAAAGTTAACGGGACCTGACACAAAATGATAAAAAGTTAACGGTACCTGACACAAAATGATGAAAAGTTAACGGTACCTGACACAAAATGATGAAAAGTTAACGGTACCTGACACAAAAAGATGAAAAGTTAACGCTACCTGACACAAAATGATGAAAAGTTAACTGTACCTGACACAAAATGATGAAAAGTTAACGGTACTTGACACAAAATGATGAAAAGTTAACGGTACCTGACACAAAATGATGAAAAGTTAAGGATACCTGACACAAAATGATAAAAAGTTAACGGTAACTAACACAAAATGATAAAAAGTAAGGATACCTGACACAAAATGATGAAAAGTTAAGGATACCTAACACAAAATGATGAAAAGTCAACGGTACCTGACACAAAATGATGAAAAGTCAACGGTACCTGACACAAAATAATAAAAAGTTAACGGTACCTGACACAAAATGATGAAAAGTTAACGGTACCTGACACAAAATGATGATGAGTTAAGGATACCTGACACAAAATGATGAAATGTTAACGGTACCTGACACAAAATGATCAAAAGTTAACGGTACCTGACACAAAATGATAAAAAGTTAATGGTACCTGACACAAAATGATCAAAAGTTAACGGTACCCGACACAAAATGATGAAAAGTTAAGGATACCTGAAACAAAATCATGAAAAGTTAAGGATACCTGACACAAAATGATAAAAGTTAAAGATACCTGACACAAAATGATGAAAGGTTAACGGTACCTGACACAAAATGATGAGAAGTTAAGGATACCTGACACAAAACGATGAAAAGTTAACGGTACCTGACACAAAATGATGAAAAGTTAACGGTTTCCGACACAAAATGATGAAAAGTTAACGGTACCTGACACAAAAAGATGAAAAGTTAAGAAAACCTGACACAAAATCAGGAAAAGTTAAGAATACCTGACACAAAATGATAAAAAGTTAAGGATACCTGACACAAAATGATTAAAAGTTAACGGGACCTGACACAAAATGATGAAAAGTTAACGGTACCTGACACAAAATGATGAAAAGTTAGTGGTACCTGACACAAAATGATGAAAAGTTAACGGTACCTGACACAAAATGCTGAAAAGTTAACGGTACCTGACACAAAATGATGAAAAGTTAACGGTACCTGACACAAAATGATAAAAAGTTAACGGTACCTGACACAAAATGATGAAAAGTTAACGGTACCTGACACAAAATGATGAAAAGTTAGGGATACCTGACACAAAATGATCAAAAGTTAACGCTACCTGACACAAATGATCAAAAGTTAACGGTACCTGACACAAAATGATCAAAAGTTAACGGTACCCGACACAAAATGATGAAAAGTTAAGGATACCTGAAACAAAATGATGAAAAGTTAAGGATACCTGACACAAAATGATAAAAGTTAAAGATACCTGACACAAAATGATGAAAGGTTAACGGTACCTGACACAAAATGATGACAAGTTAAGGATACCTGACACAAAATGATGAAAAGTTAACGGTACCTGACACAAAATGATGAAAAGTTAACGGTACCAGACACAAAATGATGAAAAGTTAACGGTACCTGACACAAAAAGATGAAAGGTTAAAGGTACCTGACACAGAATGATGAAAAGTTAACGGTACCCAACACAAAATGATGAAATATAAACGGTACCTGAGACAAAATGATGAAAGGTTAACAGTACCTGACACAAAATGATGAAAAGTTAACGGTACCTGACACAAAATGACGAAAAGTTAACGGTACCTGACACAAAATCATGAAAAGTTAACGGTACCTGACACAAAATGATGAAAAGTTAACGGTACCTGACACAAAATGATGATGAGTTAAGGATACCTGACACAAAATGATGAAATGTTAACGGTACCTGACACGAAATGATCAAAAGTTAACGGTACCTGACACAAAATGATGAAAAGTTAACGGTACCTGACACAAAATGATCAAAAGTTAACGGTACCTGACACAAAATGATCAAAAGTTAACGGTACCCGACACAAAATGATGAAAAGTTAAGGATACCTGAAACAAAATGATGAAAAGTTAAGGATACCTGACACAAAATGATAAAAGTTAAAGATACCTGACACAAAATGATGAAAAGTTAACGGTACCTGACACAAAATGATGACAAGTTAAGGATACCTGACACAAAATGATGAAAAGTTAACGGTACCTGACACAAAATGATGAAAAGTTAACGGTACCCGACACAAAAGGATAAAAAGTTAACCGTACCTGACACAAAAAGATGAAAAGTTAAGGATACCTGACAAAAAATGATAAAAGTTAAAGATACCTGACACAAAATGATGAAAGGTTAACGGTACCTGACACAAAATGATGACAAGTTAAGAATACCTGACACAAAATGATGAAAAGTTAACGGTACCTGACACAAAATGATGAAAAGTTAACGGTACCCGACACAAAATGATGAAAAGTTAACGGTACCTAAAACAAAAAGATGAAAAGTTAAATGTACCTGACACAAAATGATGAAAAGTTAACGGTAACCAACACAAAATGATGAAATATAAACGGTACTTGAGACAAAATGATGAAAGGTTAACAGTACCTGACACAAAATGATGAAAAGTTAACGGTACCTGACACAAAATGACGAAAAGTTAACGGTACCTGACATAAAATGATGAAAAGTTAACGATTCCCTACACAAAATGATAAAAAGTTAAGGATACCTGACACAAAATGATGAGAAGTTAACGGTACCCGACACAAAATGATGAAAAGTTAACGGTACCCGACACATAATGAGGAAAAGTTAACAGTACCCGACACAAAATAATGAAAAGTTAACTGTACCCGACACAAAATGATGAAAAGTTAAGGATACCTGACACAAAATGATGAAAAGTTAAGGATACCTGACACAAAATGATGAAAAGTTAACGGTACCTGACACAAAATTATGAAAAGTTAAGAAAACCTGACACAAAATCAGGAAAAGTTAAGAATACCTGACACAAAATGATGAAAAGTTAAGGATACCTGACACAAAATGATTAAAAGTTAACGGGACCTGACACAAAATGATAAAAAGTTAACGGTACCTGACACAAAATGATGAAAAGTTAACGGTACCTGACACAAAATGATGAAAAGTTAACGGTACCTGACACAAAAAGATGAAAAGTTAACGCTACCTGACACAAAATGATGAAAAGTTAAATGTACCTGACACAAAATGATGAAAAGTTAACGGTACTTGACACAAAATGATGAAAAGTTAACGGTACCTGACACAAAATGATGAAAAGTTAAGGATACCTGACACAAAATGATAAAAAGTTAACGGTAACTAACACAAAATGATAAAAAGTAAGGATACCTGACACAAAATGATGAAAAGTTAAGGATACCTAACACATAATGATGAAAAGTCAACGGTACCTGACACAAAATGATGAAAAGTCAACGGTACCTGACACAAAATAATAAAAAGTTAACGGTACCTGACACAAAATGATGAAAAGTTAACGGTACCTGACACAAAATGATGATGAGTTAAGGATACCTGACACAAAATGATGAAATGTTAACGGTACCTGACACAAAATGATCAAAAGTTAACGGTACCTGACACAAAATGATAAAAAGTTAATGGTACCTGACACAAAATGATCAAAAGTTAACGGTACCCGACACAAAATGATGAAAAGTTAAGGATACCTGAAACAAAATGATGAAAAGTTAAGGATACCTGACACAAAATGATAAAAGTTAAAGATACCTGACACAAAATGATGAAAGGTTAACGGTACCTGACACAAAATGATGAGAAGTTAAGGATACCTGACACAAAATGATGAAAAGTTAACGGTACCTGACACAAAATGATGAAAAGTTAACGGTTTCCGACACAAAATGATGAAAAGTTAACGGTACCTGACACAAAAAGATGAAAAGTTAAGAAAACCTGACACAAAATCAGGAAAAGTTAAGAATACCTGACACAAAATGATAAAAAGTTAAGGATACCTGACACAAAATGATTAAAAGTTAACGGGACCTGACACAAAATGATGAAAAGTTAACGGTACCTGACACAAAATGATGAAAGGTTAACGGTACCTGACACAAAATGATGAAAAGTTAACGGTACCTGACACAAAATGATGAAAAGTTAACGGTACCTGACACAAAATGATGAAAAGTTAACGGTACCTGACACAAAATGATGAAAAGTTAACGGTACCTGACACAAAATGATGAAAAGTTAACGGTACCTGACACAAAATGATGAAAAGTTAGGGATACCTGACACAAAATGATCAAAAGTTAACGCTACCTGACACAAATGATCAAAAGTTAACGGTACCTGACACAAAATGATCAAAAGTTAACGGTACCCGACACAAAATGATGAAAAGTTAAGGATACCCTAAACAAAATGATGAAAAGTTAAGGATACCTGACACAAAATGATAAAAGTTAAAGATACCTGACACAAAATGATGAAAGGTTAACGGTACCTGACACAAAATGATGACAAGTTAAGGATACCTGACACAAAATGATGAAAAGTTAACGGTACCTGACACAAAATGATGAAAAGTTAACGGTACCAGACACAAAATGATGAAAAGTTAACGGTACCTGACACAAAAAGATGAAAGGTTAAAGGTACCTGACACAGAATGATGAAAAGTTAACGGTACCCAACACAAAATGATGAAATATAAACGGTACCTGAGACAAAATGATGAAAGGTTAACAGTACCTGACACAAAATGATGAAAAGTTAACGGTACCTGACACAAAATGACGAAAAGTTAACGGTACCTGACACAAAATCATGAAAAGTTAACGGTACCTGACACAAAATGATGAAAAGTTAACGGTACCTGACACAAAATGATGATGAGTTAAGGATACCTGACACAAAATGATGAAATGTTAACGGTACCTGACACGAAATGATCAAAAGTTAACGGTACCTGACACAAAATGATGAAAAGTTAACGGTACCTGACACAAAATGATCAAAAGTTAACGGTACCTGACACAAAATGATCAAAAGTTAACGGTACCCGACACAAAATGATGAAAAGTTAAGGATACCTGAAACAAAATGATGAAAAGTTAAGGATACCTGACACAAAATGATAAAAGTTAAAGATACCTGACACAAAATGATGAAAAGTTAACGGTACCTGACACAAAATGATGACAAGTTAAGGATACCTGACACAAAATGATGAAAAGTTAACGGTACCTGACACAAAATGATGAAAAGTTAACGGTACCCGACACAAAATGATGAAAAGTTAACCGTACCTGACACAAAAAGATGAAAAGTTAAGGATACCTGACAAAAAATGATAAAAGTTAAAGATACCTGACACAAAATGATGAAAGGTTAACGGTACCTGACACAAAATGATGACAAGTTAAGAATACCTGACACAAAATGATGAAAAGTTAACGGTACCTGACACAAAATGATGAAAAGTTAACGGTACCCGACACAAAATGATGAAAAGTTAACGGTACCTAAAACAAAAAGATGAAAAGTTAAATGTACCTGACACAAAATGATGAAAAGTTAACGGTAACCAACACAAAATGATGAAATATAAACGGTACCTGAGACAAAATGATGAAAGGTTAACAGTACCTGACACAAAATGATGAAAAGTTAACGGTACCTGACACAAAATGACGAAAAGTTAACGGTACCTGACATAAAATGATGAAAAGTTAACGATTCCCTACACAAAATGATAAAAAGTTAAGGATACCTGACACAAAATGATGAGAAGTTAACGGTACCCGACACAAAATGATGAAAAGTTAACGGTTCCCCGACACATAATGAGGAAAAGTTAACAGTACCCGACACAAAATAATGAAAAGTTAACGGTACCCGACACAAAATGATGAAAAGTTAAGGATACCTGACACAAAATGATGAAAAGTTAAGGATACCTGACACAAAATGATGAAAAGTTAACGGTACCTGACACAAAATGATGAAAAGTTAACGGTACCTGACACAAAATTATGAAAAGTTAAGGATACCTGACACAAAATGATGAAAAGTTAACGGTACCTGACACAAAATTTTGAAAAGTTAAGAAAACCTCACACAAAATCAGGAAATGTTAAGGATACCTGACACAAAATGATGAAAAGTTAAGGATACCTGACACAAAATGATTAAAAGTTAACGGGACCTGACACAAAATGATGAAAAGTCAACGGTACCTGACACAAAATGATAAAAAGTTAACGGTACCTGACACAAAATGATGAAAAGTTAACGGTACCTGACACAAAATGATGATGAGTTAAGGATACCTGACACAAAATGATGAAATGTTAACGGTACCTGACACGAAATGATCAAAAGTTAACAGTACCTGACACATAATGATGAAAAGTTAACGGTACCTGACACAAAATGATCAAAAGTTAACGGTACCTGACACAAAATGATAAAAAGTTAATGGTACCTGACACAAAATGATCAAAAGTTAACGGTACCCGACACAAAATGATGAAAAGTTAAGGATACCTGAAACAAAATGATGAAAAGTTAAGGATACCTGACACAAAATGATAAAAGCTAAAGATATCTGACACAAAATGATGAAAGGTTAACGGTACCTGACACAAAATGATGACAAGTTAAGGATACCTGACACAAAATGATGAAAAGTTAACGGTACCCAACACAAAATGATGAAATATAAACGGTACCTGAGACAAAATGATGAAAGGTTAACAGTACCCAACACAAAATAATGAAAAGTTAACGGTACCCGACACAAAATGATGAAAAGTTAAGGATACCTGACACAAAATGATGAAAAGTTAAGGATACCTGACACAAAATGATCAAAAGTTAACGGTACCTGACACAAAATGATCAAAAGTTAACGGTACCTGACACAAAATGATCAAAAGTTAACGGTACCCGACACAAAATGATGAAAAGTTAAGGATACCTGAAACAAAATAATGAAAAGTTAAGGATACCTGACACAAAATGATAAAAGTTAAAGATACCTGAGACAAAATGATGAAAGGTTAGCGGTACCTGACACAAAATGATGACAAGTTAAGGATACCAGACACAAAATGATGAAAAGTTGACGGTACCTGACACAAAATGATGAAAAGTTAACGGTTTCCGACACAAAATGATGAAAAGTTAACGGTACCTGACACAAAAAGATGAAAAGTTAAAGGTACCTGACACAAAATGATAAAAAGTTAACGGTACCAGACACAAAATGATGAAAAGTTAACGGTACCTGACACAATGATGAAAAGTTAAGGATACCTGACACAAAATGATGAAAAGTTAAGGATACCTGACACAAAGTGATGAAAAGTTAAGGATACCTCACACAAAATGATGAAAAGTTAAGGATACCTGACACAAAATGATGAAAAGTTAACGGTAACTAACACAAAATGATAAAAAGTAAGGATACCTGACACAAAATGATGAAAAGTTAAGGATACCTGACACAAAATGATGAAAAGTCAACGGTACCTGACACAAAATGATGAAAAGTTAACGGTACCTGACACAAAATGATAAAAAGTTAACGGTACCTGACACAAAATGATGAAAAGTTAACGGTACCTGACACAAAATGATGATGAGTTAAGGATACCTGACACAAAATTATGAAATGTTAACGGTACCTGACACGAAATGATCAAAAGTTAACGGTACCTGACACAAAATGATGAAAAGTTAACGGTACCTGACACAAAATGATCAAAAGTTAACGGTACCTGACACAAAATGATCAAAAGTTAACGGTACCCGACACAAAATGATGAAAAGTTAAGGATACCTGAAACAAAATGATGAAAAGTTAAGGATACCTGACACAAAATGATAAAAGTTAAAGATACCTGACACAAAATGATAAAAGGTTAACGGTACCTGACACAAAATGATAACAAGTTAGGGATACCTGACACAAAATGATGAAAAGTTAACGGTACCTGACACAAAATGATGAAAGGTTAGGGATACCTGACACAAAATAATTAATATTTAAGGATACCTGACACAAAATGATGAAAAGCTGAGGGTACCTGACACAAAATGATGGAAAGTTAACGGTACCTGACACAAAATGATGAAAAGTTAACGGTACCTGACACAAAATCATGAAAAGTTAACGGTACCTGACACAAAATGATGAAAAGTTAACGGTACCTGACACTAAATGATGATGAGTTAAGGATACCTGACACAAAATGATGAAAAGTTAACGGTACCTGACACAAAATGATGAAAAGTTAACGGTACCCGACACAAAATGATGAAAAGTTAACGGTACCTGACACAAAAAGATGAAAAGTTAAAGGTACCTGACATAAAATAATAAAAAGTTTACGGTACCCAACACAAAATGATGAAATAAAAACGGTACCTGAGACAAAATGATGAAAGGTTAACAGTACCTGACACAAAACGATGAAAAGTTAACGGTACCTGACACAAAATGACGAAAAGTTAACGGTACCTGACACAAAATGATGAAAAGTTAACGATTCCCTACACAAAATGATAAAAAGTTAAGGATACCTGACACAAAATGATGAGAAGTTAACGGTACCCGACACAAAATGATGAAAAGTTAACGGTACCCGACACATAATGAGGAAAAGTTAACAGTACCCGACACAAAATAATGAAAAGTTAACGGTAAACGACACAAAATGATGAAAAGTTAAGGATACCTGACACAAAATGATGAAAAGTTAAGGATACCTGACACAAAATGATGAAAAGTCAACGGTACCTGACACAAAATGATGAAAAGTTAACGGTACCTGACACAAAATGATAAAAAGTTAACGGTACCTGACACAAAATGATGAAAAGTTAACGGTACCTGACACAAAATGATGATGAGTTAAGGATACCTGACACAAAATGATGAAAAGTTAACGGTACCTGACACAAAATGATCAAAAGTTAACGGTACCTGACACAAAATGATAAAAAGTTAATGGTTCCTGACACAAAATTATCAAAAGTTAACGGTACCCGACACAAAATGATGAAAAGTTAAGGATACCTGAAACAAAATGATGAAAAGTTAAGAATACCTGACACAAAATGATAAAAGTTAAAGATACCTGACACAAAATGATGAAAGGTTAACGGTTTCCGACACAAAATGATGAAAAGTTAACGGTACCTGACACAAAAAGATGAAAAGTTAAAGGTACCTGACACAAAATGATGAAAAGTTAACGGTACCCAACACAAAATGATGAAATATAAACGGTACCTGAGACAAAATGATGAAAGGTTAACAGTACCTGACACAAAATGATGAAAAGTTAACGGTACCTGACACAAAATGACGAAAAGTTAACGCTACCTGACACAAAATGATTAAAAGTTAACGGTACCCGACACATAATGAGGAAAGGTTAACAGTACCCGACACAAAATAATGAAAAGTTAACGGTACCCGACACAAAATGATGAAAAGTTAAGGATACCTGACACAAAATGATGAAAAGTCAAGGATACCTGACACAAAATGATGAAAAGTTAACGGTACCTGACACAAAATGATGAAAAGTTAACGGTACCTTACACAAAATTATGAAAAGTTAAGGATACCTGACACAAAATGATGAAAAGTTAACGGTACCTGACACAAAATGATGAAAAGTTAAGAAAAACTGACACAAAATCAGGAAAATTTAAGGATACCTGACACAAAATGATAAAAAGTTAAGGATACCTGATACAAAATGATTAAAAGTTAACGGGACCTGACACAAAATGATGAAAAGTTAACGGTACCTGACACAAAATGATGAAAAGTTAACGGTACCTGACACAAAATGATGAAAAGTTAACGGTACCTGACACAAAATGATGAAAAGTTAACGGTACCCGACATAAAATGATGAAAAGTTAACAGTACCTGACACAAAATGATGAAAAGTTAACGGTACCTGACACAAAATAATGAAAAGTTAACGGTACCTGACACAAAATGACGAAAAGTTAACGGTACCTGACACAAAATGATAAAAGGTTAACGGTACCCGACACAAATTGATGAAAAGTTAAAGGTACCTGACACAAAATGATAAAAAGTTAACGGTACCAGACACAAAATGATGAAAAGTTAAGGATACCTGAAACAAAATGATGAAAAGTTAAGGATACCTGACACAAAATGATAAAAGTTAAAGATACCTGACACAAAATGATCAAAAGGTTAACGGTACCTGACACAAAATGATGACAAGTTAAGGATACCTGACACAAAATGATGAAAGGTTAACGGTACCCGAAACAAAATAAGAAAAGTTAACGGTACCTGACACAAAATGATGAAAAGTTAACGGTACCTGACACAAAATGATGAAAAGTTAACGGTACCCGACACAAAATGATGAAAAGTTGACGGTACCTGACAAAAAATGATGGAAAGTTAACGGTACCTGACACAAAATGATGAAAAGTTAACGGTACCTGACACAAAATCATGAAAAGTTAACGGTACCTGACACAAAATGATAAAAAGTTAACGGTAGCTGACACAAAATGACGAAAAGTTAAAGGTACCTGACACAAAATGATGAAAAGTTAACGGTACCCGACACAAAATAATGAAAAGGTCCGGTACCCGACACAAAATGATGAAAAGTTTTCGCTAACTGACACAAAATGATGAAAAGTTAACGGTACCTGACACAAAATGATGAAAAGTTATGATACCTGACACAAAATGATAAAAAGTTAAAGGTACCCGACACAAAATAATAAAAAGATAACGGTACCCGACACAAAATGATGAAAAGTTAACGGTACCCGACACAAAATGATGAAAAGTTAATGGTACCCGACACAAAATGATGAAAAGTTAACGGTACCCGACACAAAATGATGAAAGGTTAACGGTACCCGAAACAAAATAATGAAAAGTTAACGGTACCTGACAAAAAATGATGAAAGGTTAACGGTACCTGACACAAAATGATGAAAAGTTAACAGTACCTGACACAAAATGATGAAAAGTTAACGGTACCTGACACAAAATGATGAAAAGTTAAGGATACCTGACACAAAATGATGAAAAGTTAACGGTACCTGACACAAAATGATGAAAAGTTAAGGATACCTGACACAAAATAATTAATAGTTAAGGATACCTGACACAAAATGATGAAAAGCTGAGGGTACCTGACACAAAATCATGAAATGTTAAGGATCCTGACACAAAATGATGAAAAGTTAAGGATACCTGACACAAAATGATGAAAAGTTAACGGTACCTGACACAAAACGATGAAAAGTTAACGGTACCCGGAACAAAATTATGAAAAGGTAACAGGTTCCGACACAAAATTATGAAAAGTTAACGGTACCTTACACAAAATTATGAAAAGTTAACTGTACCTGACACAAAATGATAAAAAGTTAACGGTACCTGACACAAAATGATGAAAAGTTAAGAATACCTGACACAAAATGATGAAAAGTTAACGGTACCTGACACAAAATGATGAAAAGTTAACAGTACCTGACACAAAATGATGAAAAGTTAACGGTACCTGACACAAAATGATGAAAATTTAACGGTACCCGACACGAAATTATGAAAAGTTAACGGTACCTGACACAAAATGATGAAAAGTTAACGGTACCTGACACAAAATGATGAAAAGTTAACGGTACCTGACACAAAATGATGAAAAGTTAACGGTACCTGACACAAAATGATGAAAAGTTAACGGTAGCTGACACAAAAGACAAAAAGTTAAAGGTACCTGACACAAAATGATAAAAAGTTAACGGTACCCGACACAAAAAGATGAAAAGTTAACGGTACCCGACACAAAATGATGAAAAGTTAACGGTACGCGACACAAAATGATGAAAAGTTAACGGTTCCCTACACAAAATGATAAAAAGTTAAGGAGACCTGACACAAAATGATGAAAAGTTAACGGTACCGGACACAAAATGATGAAAAGTTAACGGTACCCGACACAAAATGATGAAAAGTTAACGGTTCCCGACACAAAATGATGAAAAGTTAACGGTACCCGACACAAAATTATGAAAAGTTAACAGTACCCGACACAAATAATGAAAAGTTAACGGTACTCGACACAAAATGATGAAAAGTTAAGGATACCTGACACAAAATGATGAAAAGTTAAGGATACCTGACACAAAATGATGAAAAGTTAATGGTACCTGACACAAAATGATGAAAAGTTAACGGTACCCGACACAGAATGATGAAAAGTTAACGGTACCCGACAAAAAATGATGAAATGTTAACGGTATCCGACACAAAATGATGAAAAGTTAACGGTACCCGACACAAAATGATGAAAGGTTAACGGTACCCCACACAAAATGATAAATATTAACAGTACCCGACACAACATCATGAAAAGTTAACGGTCCCTGACACAAAATCATGAAAAGTTAACGGTACCTAACACCAAATGATTAAAAGTTAACGGTACCTGACACAAAATAATGAAAAGTTAACGGTACCTGACACAAAATGATCAAAAGTTAACGGGACCTGACACAAAATGATGAAAAGTTAACCCTACCTGACACAAAATCTTGAAAAGTTAACGGTACCCGACACAAAATGATAAAAAGTTAACGGTACCCGACACAAAATGATGAAAAGTTAACGGTACCCGACACAAAATGATGAAAAGTTAATGGTACCCGACACAAAATGATGAAAGGTTAACGGTACCTGACACAAAATAATGAAAAGGTAACGGTACCCGACACAAAATGATGAAAAGTTAACGCTACCTGACACAAAATGATGAAAAGTTAACGGTACCTGACACAAAATGATGAAAAGTTATGATACCTGACACAAAATGATAAAAAGTTAAAGGTACCCGACACAAAATGATGAAAAGTTAACGGTACCCGACAGAAAATGATGAAAAGTTAACGGTACCCGACACAAAATGATGAAAAGTTAACGGGACCCGACACAAAATGATGAAAAGTTAATGGTACACGACACAAAATGATGAAAAGTTAACGGTACCCGACACAAAATGATAAAAGGTTAACGGTATCCGAAACAAAATGATGAAAAGTTAACGGTACCTGACACAAAATGATGAACAGTTAACGGTACCTGACACAAAATGATGAAAAGTTAACGGTACCTGACACAAGATTATGAAAATTTAACGGTACCTGACACAAAATGATAAAAAGTTAAGGATACCTGACACAAAATGATGAAAAGTTAACGGTACCTGACACAAAATGATAAAAAGTCAAGGATACCTGACACAAAATAATCAATTGTTAAGGATACCTGACACAAAATGATGAAAAGCTGAGGGTACCTGACACAAAATGATGAAAAGTTAAGAATACCTGACACAAAATGATGAAAAGTTAACGGTACGTGACACAAAATGATGAAAAATTAACGGTACCTGACCCAAAATGAGGAAACGTTAACAGTACCCGACACAATTAATGAAAAGTTAACGGTACCCGACACAAAATGATGAAAAGGTAACGGTACCATACACAAAATGATGAAAAGTTAACGGTTTCCGACACAAAATGATGAAAAGTTAACGGTACCTGACACAAAAAGATGAAAAGTTAAAGGTACCTGACACAAAATGATAAAAAGTTAACGGTACCAGACACAAAATGATGAAAAGTTAACGGTACCTGACACAATGATGAAAAGTTAAGGATACCTGACACAAAATGATGAAAAGTTAAGGATACCTGACACAAAGTGATGAAAAGTTAAGGATACCTCACACAAAATGATGAAAAGTTAAGGATACCTGACACAAAATGATGAAAAGTTAACGGTAACTAACACAAAATGATAAAAAGTAAGGATACCTGACACAAAATGATGAAAAGTTAAGGATACCTGACACAAAATGATGAAAAGTCAACGGTACCTGACACAAAATGATGAAAAGTTAACGGTACCTGACACAAAATGATAAAAAGTTAACGGTACCTGACACAAAATGATGAAAAGTTAACGGTACCTGACACAAAATGATGATGAGTTAAGGATACCTGACACAAAATTATGAAATGTTAACGGTACCTGACAC
Source organism: Ceratothoa steindachneri (assembly GCA_963969495.1). NCBI lineage: Eukaryota > Metazoa > Arthropoda > Malacostraca > Isopoda > Cymothoidae > Ceratothoa > Ceratothoa steindachneri. Next base: position 100,263,217 of record OZ018326.1, read on the forward strand.
GAAATGATCAAAAGTTAACGGTACCTGACACAAAATGATGAAAAGTTAACGGTACCTGACACAAAATGATCAAAAGTTAACGGTACCTGACACAAAATGATCAAAAGTTAACGGTACCCGACACAAAATGATGAAAAGTTAAGGATACCTGAAACAAAATGATGAAAAGTTAAGGATACCTGACACAAAATGATAAAAGTTAAAGATACCTGACACAAAATGATAAAAGGTTAACGGTACCTGACACAAAATGATAACAAGTTAGGGATACCTGACACAAAATGATGAAAAGTTAACGGTACCTGACACAAAATGATGAAAGGTTAGGGATACCTGACACAAAATAATTAATATTTAAGGATACCTGACACAAAATGATGAAAAGCTGAGGGTACCTGACACAAAATGATGGAAAGTTAACGGTACCTGACACAAAATGATGAAAAGTTAACGGTACCTGACACAAAATCATGAAAAGTTAACGGTACCTGACACAAAATGATGAAAAGTTAACGGTACCTGACACTAAATGATGATGAGTTAAGGATACCTGACACAAAATGATAAAAAGTTAACGGTACCTGACACAAAATGATGAAAAGTTAACGGTACCCGACACAAAATGATGAAAAGTTAACGGTACCTGACACAAAAAGATGAAAAGTTAAAGGTACCTGACATAAAATAATAAAAAGTTAACGGTACCCAACACAAAATGATGAAATAAAAACGGTACCTGAGACAAAATGATGAAAGGTTAACAGTACCTGACACAAAACGATGAAAAGTTAACGGTACCTGACACAAAATGACGAAAAGTTAACGGTACCTGACACAAAATGATGAAAAGTTAACGATTCCCTACACAAAATGATAAAAAGTTAAGGATACCTGACACAAAATGATGAGAAGTTAACGGTACCCGACACAAAATGATGAAAAGTTAACGGTACCCGACACATAATGAGGAAAAGTTAACAGTACCCGACACAAAATAATGAAAAGTTAACGGTAAACGACACAAAATGATGAAAAGTTAAGGATACCTGACACAAAATGATGAAAAGTTAAGGATACCTGACACAAAATGATGAAAAGTCAACGGTACCTGACACAAAATGATGAAAAGTTAACGGTACCTGACACAAAATGATAAAAAGTTAACGGTACCTGACACAAAATGATGAAAAGTTAACGGTACCTGACACAAAATGATGATGAGTTAAGGATACCTGACACAAAATGATGAAAAGTTAACGGTACCTGACACAAAATGATCAAAAGTTAACGGTACCTGACACAAAATGATAAAAAGTTAATGGTTCCTGACACAAAATTATCAAAAGTTAACGGTACCCGACACAAAATGATGAAAAGGTAAGGATACCTGAAACAAAATGATGAAAAGTTAAGGATACCTGACACAAAATGATAAAAGTTAAAGATACCTGACACAAAATGATGAAAGGTTAACGGTTTCCGACACAAAATGATGAAAAGTTAACGGTACCTGACACAAAAAGATGAAAAGTTAAAGGTACCTGACACAAAATGATGAAAAGTTAACGGTACCCAACACAAAATGATGAAATATAAACGGTACCTGAGACAAAATGATGAAAGGTTAACAGTACCTGACACAAAATGATGAAAAGTTAACGGTACCTGACACAAAATGACGAAAAGTTAACGCTACCTGACACAAAATAATTAAAAGTTAACGGTACCCGACACATAATGAGGAAAGGTTAACAGTACCCGACACAAAATAATGAAAAGTTAACGGTACCCGACACAAAATGATGAAAAGTTAAGGATACCTGACACAAAATGATGAAAAGTCAAGGATACCTGACACAAAATGATGAAAAGTTAACGGTACCTGACACAAAATGATGAAAAGTTAACGGTACCTTACACAAAATTATGAAAAGTTAAGGATACCTGACACAAAATGATGAAAAGTTAACGGTACCTGACACAAAATGATGAAAAGTTAAGAAAAACTGACACAAAATCAGGAAAATTTAAGGATACCTGACACAAAATGATAAAAAGTTAAGGATACCTGATACAAAATGATTAAAAGTTAACGGGACCTGACACAAAATGATGAAAAGTTAACGGTACCTGACACAAAATGATGAAAAGTTAACGGTACCTGACACAAAATGATGAAAAGTTAACGGTACCTGACACAAAATGATGAAAAGTTAACGGTACCCGACATAAAATGATGAAAAGTTAACAGTACCTGACACAAAATGATGAAAAGTTAACGGTACCTGACACAAAATGATGAAAAGTTAACGGTACCTGACACAAAATGACGAAAAGTTAACGGTACCTGACACAAAATGATAAAAGGTTAACGGTACCCGACACAAATTGATGAAAAGTTAAAGGTACCTGACACAAAATGATAAAAAGTTAACGGTACCAGACACAAAATGATGAAAAGTTAAGGATACCTGAAACAAAATGATGAAAAGTTAAGGATACCTGACACAAAATGATAAAAGTTAAAGATACCTGACACAAAATGATCAAAAGGTTAACGGTACCTGACACAAAATGATGACAAGTTAAGGATACCTGACACAAAATGATGAAAGGTTAACGGTACCCGAAACAAAATAAGAAAAGTTAACGGTACCTGACACAAAATGATGAAAAGTTAACGGTACCTGACACAAAATGATGAAAAGTTAACGGTACCCGACACAAAATGATGAAAAGTTGACGGTACCTGACAAAAAATGATGGAAAGTTAACGGTACCTGACACAAAATGATGAAAAGTTAACGGTACCTGACACAAAATCATGAAAAGTTAACGGTACATGACACAAAATGATAAAAAGTTAACGGTAGCTGACACAAAATGACGAAAAGTTAAAGGTACCTGACACAAAATGATGAAAAGTTAACGGTACCCGACACAAAATAATGAAAAGGTCCGGTACCCGACACAAAATGATGAAAAGTTTTCGCTAACTGACACAAAATGATGAAAAGTTAACGGTACCTGACACAAAATGATGAAAAGTTATGATACCTGACACAAAATGATAAAAAGTTAAAGGTACCCGACACAAAATAATAAAAAGATAACGGTACCCGACACAAAATGATGAAAAGTTAACGGTACCCGACACAAAATGATGAAAAGTTAATGGTACCCGACACAAAATGATGAAAAGTTAACGGTACCCGACACAAAATGATGAAAGGTTAACGGTACCCGAAACAAAATAATGAAAAGTTAACGGTACCTGACAAAAAATGATGAAAGGTTAACGGTACCTGACACAAAATGATGAAAAGTTAACAGTACCTGACACAAAATGATGAAAAGTTAACGGTACCTGACACAAAATGATGAAAAGTTAAGGATACCTGACACAAAATGATGAAAAGTTAACGGTACCTGACACAAAATGATGAAAAGTTAAGGATACCTGACACAAAATAATTAATAGTTAAGGATACCTGACACAAAATGATGAAAAGCTGAGGGTACCTGACACAAAATCATGAAATGTTAAGGATCCTGACACAAAATGATGAAAAGTTAAGGATACCTGACACAAAATGATGAAAAGTTAACGGTACCTGACACAAAACGATGAAAAGTTAACGGTACCCGGAACAAAATTATGAAAAGGTAACAGGTTCCGACACAAAATTATGAAAAGTTAACGGTACCTTACACAAAATTATGAAAAGTTAACTGTACCTGACACAAAATGATAAAAAGTTAACGGTACCTGACACAAAATGATGAAAAGTTAAGAATACCTGACACAAAATGATGAAAAGTTAACGGTACCTGACACAAAATGATGAAAAGTTAACAGTACCTGACACAAAATGATGAAAAGTTAACGGTACCTGACACAAAATGATGAAAATTTAACGGTACCCGACACGAAATTATGAAAAGTTAACGGTACCTGACACAAAATGATGAAAAGTTAACGGTACCTGACACAAAATAATGAAAAGTTAACGGTACCTGACACAAAATGATGAAAAGTTAACGGTACCTGACACAAAATGATGAAAAGTTAACGGTAGCTGACACAAAAGACAAAAAGTTAAAGGTACCTGACACAAAATGATAAAAAGTTAACGGTACCCGACACAAAAAGATGAAAAGTTAACGGTACCCGACACAAAATGATGAAAAGTTAACGGTACGCGACACAAAATGATGAAAAGTTAACGGTTCCCTACACAAAATGATAAAAAGTTAAGGAGACCTGACACAAAATGATGAAAAGTTAACGGTACCGGACACAAAATGATGAAAAGTTAACGGTACCCGACACAAAATGATGAAAAGTTAACGGTTCCCGACACAAAATGATGAAAAGTTAACGGTACCCGACACAAAATTATGAAAAGTTAACAGTACCCGACACAAATAATGAAAAGTTAACGGTACTCGACACAAAATGATGAAAAGTTAAGGATACCTGACACAAAATGATGAAAAGTTAAGGATACCTGACACAAAATGATGAAAAGTTAATGGTACCTGACACAAAATGATGAAAAGTTAACGGTACCCGACACAGAATGATGAAAAGTTAACGGTACCCGACAAAAAATGATGAAATGTTAACGGTATCCGACACAAAATGATGAAAAGTTAACGGTACCCGACACAAAATGATGAAAGGTTAACGGTACCCCACACAAAATGATAAATATTAACAGTACCCGACACAACATCATGAAAAGTTAACGGTCCCTGACACAAAATCATGAAAAGTTAACGGTACCTAACACCAAATGATTAAAAGTTAACGGTACCTGACACAAAATAATGAAAAGTTAACGGTACCTGACACAAAATGATCAAAAGTTAACGGGACCTGACACAAAATGATGAAAAGTTAACCCTACCTGACACAAAATCTTGAAAAGTTAACGGTACCCGACACAAAATGATAAAAAGTTAACGGTACCCGACACAAAATGATGAAAAGTTAACGGTACCCGACACAAAATGATGAAAAGTTAATGGTACCCGACACAAAATGATGAAAGGTTAACGGTACCTGACACAAAATAATGAAAAGGTAACGGTACCCGACACAAAATGATGAAAAGTTAACGCTACCTGACACAAAATGATGAAAAGTTAACGGTACCTGACACAAAATGATGAAATGTTATGATACCTGACACAAAATGATAAAAAGTTAAAGGTACCCGACACAAAATGATGAAAAGTTAACGGTACCCGACAGAAAATGATGAAAAGTTAACGGTACCCGACACAAAATGATGAAAAGTTAACGGGACCCGACACAAAATGATGAAAAGTTAATGGTACACGACACAAAATGATGAAAAGTTAACGGTACCCGACACAAAATGATGAAAGGTTAACGGTATCCGAAACAAAATGATGAAAAGTTAACGGTACCTGACACAAAATGATGAACAGTTAACGGTACCTGACACAAAATGATGAAAAGTTAACGGTACCTGACACAAGATTATGAAAATTTAACGGTACCTGACACAAAATGATAAAAAGTTAAGGATACCTGACACAAAATGATGAAAAGTTAACGGTACCTGACACAAAATGATAAAAAGTCAAGGATACCTGACACAAAATAATCAATAGTTAAGGATACCTGACACAAAATGATGAAAAGCTGAGGGTACCTGACACAAAATGATGAAAAGTTAAGAATACCTGACACAAAATGATGAAAAGTTAACGGTACGTGACACAAAATGATGAAAAATTAACGGTACCTGACCCAAAATGAGGAAACGTTAACAGTACCCGACACAATTAATGAAAAGTTAACGGTACCCGACACAAAATGATGAAAAGGTAACGGTACCATACACAAAATGATGAAAAGTTAACGGTACCTGACACAAAATGATAAAAAGTTAACGGTAGCTGACACAAAATGATGAAAAGTTAAGGATACCTGACACAAAATGATGAAAAGTTAAAGGTACCCGACACAAAATGATAAATATTAACGGTACCCGACACAAAATCATGAAAAGTTAACGGGACCTGACACAAAATCATGAAAAGTTAACGGTACCTAACACAAAATGATTAAAAGTTAACGGTACCTGACACAAAATGATGAAAAGTTAACGGTACCTGACACAAAATGATCAAAAGTTAACGGGACCGGACAAAAAATGATGAAAAGTTAACCCTACCTGACACAAAATGAAGAAAAGTTAACGGTACCCGACACAAAATGATAAAAAGTTAACGGTACCTGACACAAAATGATAAAAAGTTAACGGTACCTGACACAAAATAATTAATAGTTAAGGATACCTGACACAAAATTATGAAAAGCTGAGGGTACCTGACACAAAATGATGAAAGGTTAAGGATCCTGACACAAAATGATGAAAAGTTAAGGATACCTGACACAAAATGATGAAAAGTTAACGGTACCTGACACAAAACGATGAAAAGTTAACGGTACCTGGAACAAAATTATGAAAAGTTAACGGTACCCGACACAAAATGATAAAAAGTTAACGGTACCTTACACAAAATTATGAAAGTTTAACTGTACCTGACACAAAATGATAAAAAGTTAACGGTACCTGAAACAAAATGATGAAAAGTTAAGAATACCTGCCACAAAATGATGAAAAGTAACGGTACCTGACACAAAATGATGAAAAGTTAACGGTACCTGACACAAAATGATGAAAAGTTAACGGTACATGACACAAAATGATGAAAAGTTAAGGGTACACGACACCAAATGATGAAAGGTTAACGGTACCCGACACAAAATGATGAAAAGTTAACGGTACCCGACACAAAATGATGAAAAGTTAACGGTACCTGACACAAAATGATGAAAAGTTAACGGTACCTGACCCTAAATGATGAAAAGTTAAGGATACCTGACACAAAATGATGAAAAGTTAAAGGTACCCGACACAAAATGATGAAAAGTTAACGGTACCCGACACAAAATGATGAAAAGTTAACGGTACGCGACACAAAATGATGAAAAGTTAATGGTATCCGACACAAAATGATGAAAAGTTAACGGTACCCGACACAAAATGATGAAAAGTTAACGGTACCTGACACAAAATGATGAAAAGTTGACGGTACCTGACACAAAATGATGAAAAGTTAACAGTACCTGACACAAAATGATGAAAAGTTAACGGTACCTGACACAAAATGATGAAAAGTTAACGGTACCTGACACAAAATGATGAAAAGTTAAAGGTAGCTGACACAAAATGACGAAAAGTTAAAGGTACCTGACACAAAATGATGAAAAGTTAACGGTACCTGACACAAAATGATGAAAAGTTAATGGTACCTGACACAAAATGATGAAAAGTTAACGGTACCTGACACAAAATGATGAAAAGTTAAGGATACCTGACACAAAATGATGAAAGGTTAACGGTACCCGACACAAAATGATGAAAAGTTAACGGCACCTGACACAAAATGCTGAAAAGTTAAGGATACCTGACACAAAATGATCAAAAGTTAAGGATACCTGACACAAAATGATGAAATGTTAAGGATACCTGACACAAAATGATGAAAAGTTAATGGTAACTGACACAAAACGATGAAAGGTTAACGGTACCCGAAACAAAATTATGAAAAGTTAACGGTACCCGACACAAAATGATGAAAAGTTAACGGTACCTTACACAAAATTATGAAAAGTTAACGGTACCTGACACAAAATGATGAAAAGTTAATGGTACCTGACACAAAATGATGAAAAGTTAAGAATACCTGACACAAAATGATGAAAGGTTAACGGTACCTGACACAAAATGAGGAAAAGTTAACGCTACCTGACACAAAATAATGAAAAGTTAACGGTACCGACACAAAATGATAAAAAGTTAACGGTACCCGACACAAAATGATAAAAAATAACTGGACCTGACACAAAATGATGAAAAGTTAACGGTACCTTACACAAAATTATGAAAGTTTAACTGTACCTGACACAAAATGATGAAAAGTTAACGGTACCTGAAACAAAATGATGAAAAGTTAAGAATACCTGCCACAAAATGATGAAAAGTTAACGGTACCTGACACAAAATGATGAAAAGTTAACGGTACCTGACACAAAATAATGAAAAGTTAACGGTACATGACACAAAATGATGAAAAGTTAAGGGTACACGACACCAAATGATGAAAGGTTAACGGTACCCGACACAAAATGATGAAAAGTTAACGGTACCCGACACAAAATGATGAAAAGTTAACGGTACCTGACACAAAATGATGAAAAGTTAACGGTACCTGACCCTAAATGATGAAAAGTTAAGGATACCTGACACAAAATGATGAAAAGTTAAAGGTACCCGACACAAAATGATGAAAAGTTAACGGTACCCGACACAAAATGATGAAAAGTTAACGGTACGCGACACAAAATGATGAAAAGTTAAGGATACCTGACACAAAATGATCAAAAGTTAAGGATACCTGACACAAAATGATGAAATGTTAAGGATACCTGACACAAAATGATGAAAAGTTAATGGTAACTGACACAAAACGATGAAAGGTTAACGGTACCCGAAACAAAATTATGAAAAGTTAACGGTACCCGACACAAAATGATGAAAAGTTAACGGTACCTTACACAAAATTATGAAAAGTTAACGGTACCTGACACAAAATGATGAAAAGTTAATGGTACCTGACACAAAATGATGAAAAGTCTAGAATACCTGACACAAAATGATCAAAAGTTAACGGTACCTGACACAAAATGATGAAAAGTTAACGGTACCTGACACAAAATGATGAAAAGTTAAGGATACCTGACACAAAATGATGAAAGGTTAACGGTACCCGACACAAAATGATGAAAAGTTAACGGCACCTGACACAAAATGCTGAAAAGTTAAGGATACCTGACACAAAATGATCAAAAGTTAAGGATACCTGACACAAAATGATGAAATGTTAAGGATACCTGACACAAAATGATGAAAAGTTAATGGTAACTGACACAAAACGATGAAAGGTTAACGGTACCCGAAACAAAATTATGAAAAGTTAACGGTACCCGACACAAAATGATGAAAAGTTAACGGTACCTTACACAAAATTATGAAAAGTTAACGGTACCTGACACAAAATGATGAAAAGTTAATGGTACCTGACACAAAATGATGAAAAGTTAAGAATACCTGACACAAAATGATGAAAAGTTAACGGTACCTGACACAAAATGATGAAAAGTTAACGCTACCTGACACAAAATAATGAAAAGTTAACGGTACCGACACAAAATGATGAAAAGTTAACGGTACCCGACACAAAATGATAAAAAATAACTGGACCTGACACAAAATGATGAAAAGTTTACGGTAGCTGACACAAAATGACGAAAAGTTAAAGGTACCTGACACAAAATGATGAAAAGTTAACGGTACCCGGCACAAAAAGATGAAAAGTTAACGGTACCCGACACAAAATGATGAAAAGTTAACGGTAACCGACACAAAAAGATGAAAAGTTAACGGTACCCGACACAAAATGATGAAAAGTTAACGGTACCCGACACAAAATAATGAAAAGCTTAACGCTTCCCTACACAAAATGATAAAAAGTTAAGGAGACCTGACACAAAAGGATGAAAAGTTAACAGGACCGGACACAAAATGATGAAAAGTTAACGGTACCCGACACAAAATGATGAAAATTTAACGGTTCCCGACACAAAATGATGAAAAGTTAACAGTGCCCGACACAAAATTATGAAAAGTTAACAGTACCCGACACAAAATAATGAAAAGTTAACGGTACCCGACACAAAATGATGAAAAGTTAAGGATACCTGACACAAAATGATGAAAAGTTAAGGATACCTGACACAAAATGATGAAAAGTTAACGGTACCTGACACAAAATGATGAAAAGTTAACGGTACCCGACACAAAACGATAAAAAGTTAACGATACCCGACAAAAAATGAAGAAATGTTAACGGTACCCGACACAAAATGATGAAAAGTTAACGGTACCCGACACAAAATAATGAAAGGTTAACGGTACCCCACACAAAATGATAAATATTAACGGTACCCGACACAAAATCATGAAAAGTTAACGGGACCTGACACAAAATCATGAAAAGTTAACGGTACCTAACACAAAATGATTAAAAGTTAACGGTACCTGACACAAAATGATGAAAAGTTAACGGTACCTGACACAAAATGATCAAAAGTTAACGGGACCGGACAAAAAATGATGAAAAGTTAACCCTACCTGACACAAAATGAAGAAAAGTTAACGGTACCCGACACAAAATGATAAAAAGTTAACGGTACCTGACACAAAATGATAAAAAGTTAACGGTACCTGACACAAAATAATTAATAGTTAAGGATACCTGACACAAAATTATGAAAAGCTGAGGGTACCTGACACAAAATGATGAAAGGTTAAGGATCCTGACACAAAATGATGAAAAGTTAAGGATACCTGACACAAAATGATGAAAAGTTAACGGTACCTGACACAAAATGATGAAAAGTTAAGGATACCTGACACAAAATGATGAAATGTTAAGGATACCTGACACAAAATGATGAAAAGTTAATGGTAACTGACACAAAACGATGAAAGGTTAACGGTACCCGAAACAAAATTATGAAAAGTTAACGGTACCCGACACAAAATGATGAAAAGTTAACGGTACCTTACACAAAATTATGAAAAGTTAACGGTACCTGACACAAAATGATGAAAAGTTAATGGTACCTGACACAAAATGATGAAAAGTCTAGAATACCTGACACAAAATGATGAAAAGTTAACGGTACCCGACACAAAATCATGGAAAGTTAACGGGACCTGACACAAAATCATGAAAAGTTAACGGTACCTAACACAAAATGATTAAAAGTTAACGGTACCTGACACAAAATGATGAAAAGTTAACGGTACCTGACACAAAATGATCAAAAGTTAACGGTACCTGACACAAAACGATGAAAAGTTAACGGTACCTGGAACAAAATTATGAAAAGTTAACGGTACCCGACACAAAATGATAAAAAGTTAACGGTACCTTACACAAAATTATGAAAGTTTAACTGTACCTGACACAAAATGATGAAAAGTTAACGGTACCTGAAACAAAATGATGAAAAGTTAAGAATACCTGCCACAAAATGATGAAAAGTTAACGGTACCTGACACAAAATGATGAAAAGTTAACGGTACCTGACACAAAATGATGAAAAGTTAACGGTACATGACACAAAATGATGAAAAGTTAAGGGTACACGACACCAAATGATGAAAGGTTAACGGTACCCGACACAAAATGATGAAAAGTTAACGGTACCCGACACAAAATGATGAAAAGTTAACGGTACCTGACACAAAATGATGAAAAGTTAACGGTACCTGACCCTAAATGATGAAAAGTTAAGGATACCTGACACAAAATGATGAAAAGTTAAAGGTACCCGACACAAAATGATGAAAAGTTAACGGTACCCGACACAAAATGATGAAAAGTTAACGGTACGCGACACAAAATGATGAAAAGTTAAGGATACCTGACACAAAATGATCAAAAGTTAAGGATACCTGACACAAAATGATGAAATGTTAAGGATACCTGACACAAAATGATGAAAAGTTAATGGTAACTGACACAAAACGATGAAAGGTTAACGGTACCCGAAACAAAATTATGAAAAGTTAACGGTACCCGACACAAAATGATGAAAAGTTAACGGTACCTTACACAAAATTATGAAAAGTTAACGGTACCTGACACAAAATGATGAAAAGTTAATGGTACCTGACACAAAATGATGAAAAGTCTAGAATACCTGACACAAAATGATCAAAAGTTAACGGTACCTGACACAAAATGATGAAAAGTTAACGGTACCTGACACAAAATGATGAAAAGTTAAGGATACCTGACACAAAATGATGAAAGGTTAACGGTACCCGACACAAAATGATGAAAAGTTAACGGCACCTGACACAAAATGCTGAAAAGTTAAGGATACCTGACACAAAATGATCAAAAGTTAAGGATACCTGACACAAAATGATGAAATGTTAAGGATACCTGACACAAAATGATGAAAAGTTAATGGTAACTGACACAAAACGATGAAAGGTTAACGGTACCCGAAACAAAATTATGAAAAGTTAACGGTACCCGACACAAAATGATGAAAAGTTAACGGTACCTTACACAAAATTATGAAAAGTTAACGGTACCTGACACAAAATGATGAAAAGTTAATGGTACCTGACACAAAATGATGAAAAGTTAAGAATACCTGACACAAAATGATGAAAAGTTAACGGTACCTGACACAAAATGATGAAAAGTTAACGCTACCTGACACAAAATAATGAAAAGTTAACGGTACCGACACAAAATGATGAAAAGTTAACGGTACCCGACACAAAATGATAAAAAATAACTGGACCTGACACAAAATGATGAAAAGTTTACGGTAGCTGACACAAAATGACGAAAAGTTAAAGGTAACTGACACAAAATGATGAAAAGTTAACGGTACCCGGCACAAAAAGATGAAAAGTTAACGGTACCCGACACAAAATGATGAAAAGTTAACGGTAACCGACACAAAAAGATGAAAAGTTAACGGTACCCGACACAAAATGATGAAAAGTTAACGGTACCCGACACAAAATAATGAAAAGCTTAACGCTTCCCTACACAAAATGATAAAAAGTTAAGGAGACCTGACACAAAAGGATGAAAAGTTAACAGGACCGGACACAAAATGATGAAAAGTTAACGGTACCCGACACAAAATGATGAAAATTTAACGGTTCCTGACACAAAATGATGAAAAGTTAACAGTGCCCGACACAAAATTATGAAAAGTTAACAGTACCCGACACAAAATAATGAAAAGTTAACGGTACCCGACACAAAATGATGAAAAGTTAAGGATACCTGACACAAAATGATGAAAAGTTAAGGATACCTGACACAAAATGATGAAAAGTTAACGGTACCTGACACAAAATGATGAAAAGTTAACGGTACCCGACACAAAACGATAAAAAGTTAACGATACCCGACAAAAAATGAAGAAATGTTAACGGTACCCGACACAAAATGATGAAAAGTTAACGGTACCCGACACAAAATAATGAAAGGTTAACGGTACCCCACACAAAATGATAAATATTAACGGTACCCGACACAAAATCATGAAAAGTTAACGGGACCTGACACAAAATCATGAAAAGTTAACGGTACCTAACACAAAATGATTAAAAGTTAACGGTACCTGACACAAAATGATGAAAAGTTAACGGTACCTGACACAAAATGATCAAAAGTTAACGGGACCGGACAAAAAATGATGAAAAGTTAACCCTACCTGACACAAAATGAAGAAAAGTTAACGGTACCCGACACAAAATGATAAAAAGTTAACGGTACCTGACACAAAATGATAAAAAGTTAACGGTACCTGACACAAAATAATTAATAGTTAAGGATACCTGACACAAAATTATGAAAAGCTGAGGGTACCTGACACAAAATGATGAAAGGTTAAGGATCCTGACACAAAATGATGAAAAGTTAAGGATACCTGACACAAAATGATGAAAAGTTAACGGTACCTGACACAAAATGATGAAAAGTTAAGGATACCTGACACAAAATGATGAAATGTTAAGGATACCTGACACAAAATGATGAAAAGTTAATGGTAACTGACACAAAACGATGAAAGGTTAACGGTACCCGAAACAAAATTATGAAAAGTTAACGGTACCCGACACAAAATGATGAAAAGTTAACGGTACCTTACACAAAATTATGAAAAGTTAACGGTACCTGACACAAAATGATGAAAAGTTAATGGTACCTGACACAAAATGATAAAAAGTCTAGAATACCTGACACAAAATGATGAAAAGTTAACGGTACCCGACACAAAATCATGAAAAGTTAACGGGACCTGACACAAAATCATGAAAAGTTAACGGTACCTAACACAAAATGATTAAAAGTTAACGGTACCTGACACAAAATGATGAAAAGTTAACGGTACCTGACACAAAATGATCAAAAGTTAACGGTACCTGACACAAAACGATGAAAAGTTAACGGTACCTGGAACAAAATTATGAAAAGTTAACGGTACCCGACACAAAATGATAAAAAGTTAACGGTACCTTACACAAAATTATGAAAGTTTAACTGTACCTGACACAAAATGATGAAAAGTTAACGGTACCTGAAACAAAATGATGAAAAGTTAAGAATACCTGCCACAAAATGATGAAAAGTTAACGGTACCTGACACAAAATGATGAAAAGTTAACGGTACCTGACACAAAATGATGAAAAGTTAACGGTACATGACACAAAATGATGAAAAGTTAAGGGTACACGACACCAAATGATGAAAGGTTAACGGTACCCGACACAAAATGATGAAAAGTTAACGGTACCCGACACAAAATGATGAAAAGTTAACGGTACCTGACACAAAATGATGAAAAGTTAACGGTACCTGACCCTAAATGATGAAAAGTTAAGGATACCTGACACAAAATGATGAAAAGTTAAAGGTACCCGACACAAAATGATGAAAAGTTAACGGTACCCGACACAAAATGATGAAAAGTTAACGGTACGCGACACAAAATGATGAAAAGTTAATGGTATCCGACACAAAATGATGAAAAGTTAACGGTACCCGACACAAAATGATGAAAAGTTAACGGTACCTGACACAAAATGATGAAAAGTTGACGGTACCTGACACAAAATGATGAAAAGTTAACAGTACCTGACACAAAATGATGAAAAGTTAACGGTACCTGACACAAAATGATGAAAAGTTAACGGTACCTGACACAAAATGATGAAAAGTTAACGGTAGCTGACACAAAATGACGAAAAGTTAAAGGTACCTGACACAAAATGATGAAAAGTTAACGGTACCTGACACAAAATGATGAAAAGTTGATGGTACCTGACACAAAATGATGAAAAGTTAACGGTACCTGACACAAAATGATGAAAAGTTAAGGATACCTGACACAAAATGATGAAAGGTTAACGGTACCCGACACAAAATGATGAAAAGTTAACGGCACCTGACACAAAATGCTGAAAAGTTAAGGATACCTGACACAAAATGATCAAAAGTTAAGGATACCTGACACAAAATGATGAAATGTTAAGGATACCTGACACAAAATGATGAAAAGTTAATGGTAACTGACACAAAACGATGAAAGGTAAACGGTACCCGAAACAAAATTATGAAAAGTTAACGGTACCCGACACAAAATGATGAAAAGTTAACGGTACCTTACACAAAATTATGAAAAGTTAACGGTACCTGACACAAAATGATGAAAAGTTAATGGTACCTGACACAAAATGATGAAAAGTTAAGAATACCTGACACAAAATGATAAAAAGGTTAACGGTACCTGACACAAAATGATGAAAAGTTAACGCTACCTGACACAAAATAATGAAAAGTTAACGGTACCGACACAAAATGATAAAAAGTTAACGGTACCCGACACAAAATGATAAAAAATAACTGGACCTGACACAAAATGATGAAAAGTTTACGGTACCTGACACAAAATGATGAAAAGTTAATGGTACCTGACACAAAATGATGAAAAGTTAAAGATACCTTACACAATATGATGAAATGTTAACGGTACCTGACACAAAATGATGAAAAGTTAACGGTACCCGACAAAAAATGATGAAAAGTTAACGGTTCACTACACAAAATGATGAAAAGTTTTAGGATACCTGACACAAAATGATGAATAGTTAACGGTACCCGACACAAAATGATGAAAAGTTAAAGGTACCCGACACAAAATGATAAAAAGTTAAAGGTACCCAACACAAAATGATGAAAAGTTAACGGTACCCGAAACAAAATGATGAAAAGTTAACAGTACCTGACACAAAATAATGAGAAGTTAACGGTACCTGACACAAAATGATTAAAATTTATGATACCTGACACAAAATGTTCAAAAGTTAAAGGTACCCGACACAAAATGATGAAAAGTTAACGGTACCCGACAGAAAATGAGGAAAGTTAACGGTAACCGACACAAAATGATGAAACGTTAACGGTACCCGACACAAAATGATGAAAAGTTAATGGTACCCGACACAAAATGATGAAAGGTTAACGGTACCCGACACAAAATGATGAAAAGTTAACAGTACCTGACACAAAAAGATGAAAAGTTAACGGTACATGAAACAAAATGATGAAAAGTTAACGGTATCTGACAGAAAATGATAAAAAGTTAACGGTACCTGACACAAAATGATGAAAAGTTAACCCTACCTGACACAAAATGATGAAAAGTTAACTGTACCCGACACAAAATGATAAAAAGTTAACGGTACCCGACACAAAAAGATGAAAAGTTAACGGTACATGACACAAAATGATGAAATGTTAAGGGTACACGACACCAAATGATGAAAGGTTAACGGTACCCGACACAAAATGATGAAAAGTTAACGGTACCCGACACAAAATGATGAAAAGTTAACGGTACCTGACACAAAATGATGAAAAGTTAACAGGACCTGACCCCAAATGATGAAAAGTTAAGGATACCTGACACAAAATGATGAAAAGTTAAAGGTACCCGACACAAAATGATGAAAAGTTAACGGCACCCGACACAAAATGATGAAAAGTTAACGGTACGCGACACAAAATGATGAAAAGTTAATGGTATCCGACACAAAATGATGAAAAGTTAACGTTACCCGACACAAAATGATGAAAAGTTAACGGTACCCGACACAAAATGATGAAAAGTTGACGGTACCTGACACAAAATGATGAAAAGTTAACGGTACCTGACACAAAATGATGAAAAGTTAACGGTACCTGACACAAAATGATGAAAAGTTAACGGTACCTGACACAAAATGATGAAAAGTTAACGGTAGCTGACACAAAATGACGAAAAGTTAAAGGTACCTGACACAAAATGATGAAATGTTAACGGTACCTGACACAAAATGATGAAAAGTTAATGGTACCTGACACAAAATGATGAAAAGTTAACGGTACCTGACACAAAATGATGAAAAGTTAAGGATACCTGACACAAAATGATGAAAGGTTAACGGTACCCGACACAAAATGATGAAAAGTTAACGGCACCTGACACAAAATGCTGAAAAGTTAGGGATACCTGACACAAAATGATCAAAAGTTAAGGATACCTGACACAAAATGATAAAAATGTTAAGGATACCTGACACAAAATGATGAAAAGTTAATGGTAACTGACACAAAACGATGAAAGGTTAACGGTACCCGAAACAAAATTATGAAAAGTTAACGGTACCCGACACAAAATGATGAAAAGTTAACGGTACCCGACACAAAATTAGGAAAAGTTAACGGTACCTGACACAAAATGATGAAAAGTTAATGGTACCTGACACAAAATGATGAAAAGTTAACGGTACCTGACACAAAATGATGAAAAGTTAAGGATACCTGACACAAAATGATGAAAGGTCAACGGTACCCGACACAAAATGATGAAAAGTTAACGGCACCTGACACAAAATCATGAAAAGTTAACGGTACCTGACAGAAAATGATGAAAAGTTAACGGTACCTGACACAAAATGATAAAAGTTAACGGTACCTGACACAAAATGATAAAAAGTTAACGGTACCTGACACAAAATGATGAAAAGTTAACCCTACCTGACACAAAATGATGAAAAGTTAACGGTACCTGACACAAAATGATAAAAAGTTAACGGTACCCGACACAAAAAGATGAAAAGTTAACGGTACATGACACAAAATGATGAAAAGTTAAGGGTACACGACACCAAATGATGAAAGGTTAACGGTACCCGACACAAAATGATGAAAAGTTAACGGTACCCGACACAAAATGATGAAAAGTTAACGGTACCTGACACAAAATGATGAAAAGTTAACAGGACCTGACCCCAAATGATGAAAAGTTAAGGATACCTGACACAAAATGATGAAAAGTTAAAGGTACCCGACACAAAATGATGAAAAGTTAACGGTACCCGACACAAAATGATGAAAAGTTAACGGTACGCGACACAAAATGATGAAAAGTTAATGGTATCCGACACAAAATGATGAAAAGTTAACGGTACCCGACACAAAATGATGAAAAGTTAACGGTACCCGACACAAAATGATGAAAAGTTGACGGTACCTGACACAAAATGATGAAAAGTTAACGGTACCTGACACAAAATGATGAAAAGTTAACGGTACCTGACACAAAATGATGAAAAGTTAACGGTACCTGAAACAAAAAGATGAAAAGTTAACGGTAGCTGACACAAAATGACGAAAAGTTAAAGGTACCTGACACAAAATGATGAAAAGTTAACGGTACCTGACACAAAATGATGAAAAGTTAATGGTACCTGACACAAAATGAAGAAAAGTTAACGGTACCTGACACAAAATGATGAAAAGTTAAGGATACCTGACACAAAATGATGAAAGGTTAACGGTACCCGACACAAAATGATGAAAAGTTAACGGCACCTGACACAAAATGCTGAAAAGTTAAGGATACCTGACACAAAATGATCAAAAGTTAAGGATACCTGACACAAAATGATGAAATGTTAAGGATACCTGACACAAAATGATGAAAAGTTAATGGTAACTGACACAAAATGATGAAAAGTCTAGAATACCTGACACAAAATGATCAAAAGTTAACGGTACCTGACACAAAATGATGAAAAGTTAACGGTACCTGACACAAAATGATGAAAAGTTAAGGATACCTGACACAAAATGATGAAAGGTTAACGGTACCCGACACAAAATGATGAAAAGTTAACGGCACCTGACACAAAATGCTGAAAAGTTAAGGATACCTGACACAAAATGATCAAAAGTTAAGGATACCTGACACAAAATGATGAAATGTTAAGGATACCTGACACAAAATGATGAAAAGTTAATGGTAACTGACACAAAACGATGAAAGGTTAACGGTACCCGAAACAAAATTATGAAAAGTTAACGGTACCCGACACAAAATGATGAAAAGTTAACGGTACCTTACACAAAATTATGAAAAGTAAACGGTACCTGACACAAAATGATGAAAAGTTGATGGTACCTGACACAAAATGATGAAAAGTTAAGAATACCTGACACAAATTGATGAAAAGTTAACGGTACCTGACACAAAATGATGAAAAGTTAACGCTACCTGACACAAAATAATGAAAAGTTAACGGTACCGACACAAAATGATGAAAAGTTAACGGTACCGGACACAAAATGATGAAAAGTTAACGGTACCTGACACAAAATGATGAAAAGTTAGGGATACCCGACACAAAATGATGAAAATTAACGGTACCGGACACAAAATGATGAAAAGTTAACGGGACCCGACACAAAATGAGGAAAAGTTAACAGTACCCGACACAAAATAATGAAAAGTCAACGGTACCCGACACAAAATGATGAAAAGTTAACGGTACCCGACACAAAATGATGAAAAGTTAACGGTACTTGACACAAAATGATAAAAAGTTAACGGTACCTGACACAAAATGATGAAAAGTTAAGGATACCTGACACAAAATGATGAAAAGTTAAGGATACCTGACACAAAATCATGAAAAGTTAACGGTACCTGACACAAAATGATGAAAAGTTAACGGTACCCGACACAAAATGATGAAAAGTTAACGATACCCGACAAAAAATAAAGAAATGTTAACGGTACCCGACACAAAATGATGAAAAGTTAACGGTACCCGACACAAAATGATGAAAGGTTAACGGTACCCCACACAAAATGATAAATATTAACGGTACCCGACACAAAATCATGAAAAGTTAACGGTACCTGACACACAATCATGAAAAGTTAACGGTACCTAACACAAAATGATTAAAAGTTAACGGTACCTGACACAAAATGATGAAAAGTTAACGGTACCTGACACAAAATGATCAAAAGTTAACGGGACCTGACACAAAATGATGAAAAGTTAACGGTACCGGACACAAAATGATGAAAAGTTAATGGTACCTGACACAAAATGATGAAAAGTTAGGGATACCCGACACAAAATGATGAAAAGTTAACGGTACCGGACACAAAATGATGAAAAGTTTACGGTACCCGACACAAAATGAGGAAAAGTTAACAGTACCCGACACAAAATAATGAAAAGTCAACGGTACCCGACACAAAATGATGAAAAGTTAACGGTACCCGACACAAAATGATGAAAAGTTAACGCTACTTGACACAAAATGATAAAAAGTTAACGGTACCTGACACAAAATGATGAAAAGTTAAGGATACCTGACACAAAATGATGAAAAGTTAAAGGTAACCGACACAAAATGATGAAAAGTAAACAGGACCCGACACAAAATGATGGAAAGTTAACGGTACCCGACACAAAATGATGAAAAGTTAACGGTACCCGACACAAAATGATAAAAAGTTAACGGTACCCGACACAAAATGATGAAAAGTTAAGGATACCTGACACAAAATGATGAAAAGTTAAGGATACCTGACACAAAATCATGAAAAGTTAACGGTATCTGACACAAAATGATGAAAAGTTAACGGTACCCGACACAAAATGATGAAAAGTTAACGATACCCGACAAAAAATGATGAAATGTTAACGGTACCCGACACAAAATGATGAAAAGTTAACGGTACCCGACACAAAATGATGAAAGGTTAACGGTACCCCACACAAAATGATAAATATTAACGGTACCCGACACAAAATCATTAAAAGTTAACGGTACCTGACACACAATCATGAAAAGTTAACGGGACCTAACACAAAATGATTAAAAGTTAACGGTACCTGACACAAAATGATGAAAAGTTAACGGTACCTGACACAAAATGATCAAAAGTTAACGGGACCTGACACAAAATGATGAAAAGTTAAGGGTACCTGACACAAAATGATGAAAGGTTAACGGTACCCGACACAAAATAATGAAAAGGTAACGGTACCCGACACAAAATGATAAAAAGTTAACGCTACCTGACACAAAATGATGAAAAGTTAACGGTACCTGACACAAAATGATGAAAAGTTATGATACCTGACACAAAAGGTTCAAAAGTTAAAGGTACCCGACACAAAATGATGAAAAGTTAACGGTACCCGACAGAAAATGAGGAAAGTTAACGGTACCCGACACAAAATGATGAAATGTTAACGGTACCCGACACAAAATGATGAAAAGTTAATGGTACCCGACACAAAATGATGAAAAGTTAACGGTACCCGACACAAAATGATGAAAGGTTAACGGTACCCGAAACAAAATGATGAAAAGTTAACGGTACCTGACACAAAATGATGAAAAGTTAACGGTACCTGACACAAAATGATGAAAAGTTAACGGTACAGGACACAAAATGATGAAAAGTTAACACAACCTGACACAAAATGATGAAAAGTTAAGGATACCTGACACAAAATGATGAAAAGTTGACGGTACCTGACACAAAATGATAAAAAGTTAAGGATACCTGACACAAAATAATTGATAGTTAAGGATACCTGACACAAAATGATGAAAAGCTGAGGGTACCTGACACAAAATGATGAAATGTTAAGGATCCTGACACAAAATGTTGAAAAGTTAAGGATACCTGACACAAAATGATGAAAAGTTAACGGTACCTGACACAAAACGATGAAAAGTTAACGGTACCCGGAACAAAATTATGAAAAGTTAACTGTACCTTACACAAAATGATGAAAAGTTAACGGTACCTGACACAAAATGATGAAAAGTTAAGAATACCTGACACAAAATGATGAAAAGTTAACGGTACCTGACACAAAATGATGAAAAGTTAACGGTACCCGACCCAAAATGAGGAAACGTTAACAGTACCCGACACAAAATAATAAAAAGTTAACGGTACCCGACACAAAATGATGAAAAGGTAACGGTACCCGACACAAAATGATGAAAAGTTAACGGTACCTGACACAAAATGATAAAAGGTTAACGGTAGCTGACACAAAATGATGAAAAGTTAAGGATACCTGACACAAAATGATGAAAAGTTAAAAGTACCCGACACAAAATGAGGAAAAGTTAACGGTACCCGACACAAAATGATGAAAAGTTAACGGTACCCGACACAAAATGATGAAAAGTTAATGGTACCTGACACAAAATGATAAAAAGTTAACGGTACCTGACCCAAATCCATGAAAAGTTAACGGTACCTGACAGAAAATAATGAAAAGTTAACGGTACCTGACACAAAATGATGAAAGTTAACGGTACCTGACACAAAATGATAAAAAGTTAACGGTACCTGACACAAAATGGTGAAAAGTTAACCCTACCTGACACAAAATGATGAAAAGTTAAGAATACCTGACACAAAATGATGAAAAGTTAACGGTACCTGACACAAAATGATGAAAAGTTAACGCTACCTGACACAAAATAATGAAAAGTTAACGGTACCGACACAAAATGATGAAAAGTTAACGGTACCCGACACAAAATGATAAAAAATAACTGGACCTGACACATTTTTTGAAAAGTTTACGGTACCTGACACAAAATGATGAAAAGTTCAGGATACCTGACACAAATTGATGAAAAGTTAAGGATACCTTACACAAAATGATGAAAAGTTAACGGTACCCGACAAAAAATGATGAAAAGTTAGCGGTTCACTACACAAAATGATGAAAAGTTTTAGGATACCTGACACAAAATGATAAATAGTTAACGGTACCCGACACAAAATGATGAAAAGTTAACGGTACCCGACAAAAAATGATGAAAAGTTAAAGGTACCCAACACAAAATGATGAAAAGTTAACGGTACCCGACACAAAATGATGAAAAGTTAACAGTACCCGACACAAAATAATGAAAAGTTAACGGTACCCAACACAAAATGATGAAAAGTTCAGGATACCTGACACAAATTGATGAAAAGTTAAGGACACCTGACACAAAATGATGAAAAGTTAACGGTACCTGACACAAAATGATGAAAAGTTAACGGTACCGGACACAAAATGATGAAAAGTTAACGGTACCTGACACAAAATGATGAAAAGTTAGGGATACCCGACACAAAATGATGAAAAGTTAACGGTACCGGACACAAAATGATGAAAAGTTAACGGGACCCGACACAAAATGAGGAAAAGTTAACAGTACCCGACACAAAATAATGAAAAGTCAACGGTACCCGACACAAAATGATGAAAAGTTAACGGTACCCGACACAAAATGATGAAAAGTTAACGCTACTTGACACAAAATGATAAAAAGTTAACGGTACCTGACACAAAATGATGAAAAGTTAAGGATACCTGACACAAAATGATGAAAAGTTAAAGGTAACCGACACAAAATGATGAAAAGTAAACAGGACCCGACACAAAATGATGAAAAGTTAAGGGTACCCGACACAAAATGATGAAAAGTTAACGGTACCCGACACAAAATGATGAAAAGTTAACGGGACCCGACACAAAATGATGAAAAGTTAAGGATACCTGACACAAAATGATGAAAAGTAAGGATACCTGACACAAAATCATGAAAAGTTAACGGTACCTGACACAAAATGATGAAAAGTTAACGGTACCCGACACAAAATGATGAAAAGTTAACGATACCCGACAAAAAATAAAGAAATGTTAACGGTACTCGAAACAAAATAATGAAAAGTTAACGGTACCCGACACAAAATGATGAAAGGTTAACGGTACCCCACACAAAATGATAAATATTAACGGTACCTGACACAAAATCATGAAAAGTTAACGGTACCTGACACAAAATGATCAAAAGTTAACGGGACCTGACACAAAATGATGAAAAGTTAACCCTAACTGACACAAAATGATGAAAAGTTAACGGTACCCGACACAAAATGATGAAAGGTTAACGATACCCGACACAAAATAATGAAAAGGTAACGGTACCCGACACAAAATGATGAAAAGTTAACGCTACCTGACACAAAATGATGAAAAGTTAACGGTACCTGACACAAAATGATGAAAGGTTATGATACCTGACACAAAATGTTCAAAGGTTGAAGGTACCCGACACAAAATAATGAAAAGTTAACGGTACCCGACAGAAAATGAGGAAAGTTAACGGTACCCGACACAAAATGATGAAACGTTAACGGTACCCGAAACAAAATGATGAAAAGTTAATGGTACCCGACACAAAATGATGAAAAGTTAACGGTACCCGACACAAAATGATGAAAGGTTAACGGTACCCGAAACAAAATGATGAAAAGTTAACGGTACCTGACACAAAATGATGAAAAGTTAACGGTACCTGACACAAAATGATGAAAAGTTAACGGTACCTGACACAAAATGATGAAAAGTTAACACAACCTGACACAAAATGATGAAAAGTTAAGGATACCTGACACAAAATGATGAAAAGTTGACGGTACCTGACACAAAATGATGAAAAGTTAAGGATACCTGACACAAAATAATTAATAGTTAAGTATACCTGACACAAAATGATGAAAAGCTGAGGGTATCTGACACAAAATGATGAAATGTTAAGGATCCTGACACAAAATGATGAAAAGTTAAGGATACCTGACACAAAATGATAAAAAGTTAACGGTACCTGACACAAAACGATGAAAAGTTAACGGTACCCGGAACAAAATTATGAAAAGTTAACTGTACCTGACACAAAATATGAAAAGTTAACGGTACCTGACACAAAATGATGAAAAGTTAAGAATACCTGACACAAAATGATGAAAAGTTAACGGTACCTGACACAAAATGATGAAAAGTTAACGGTACCCGACCCAAAATGAGGAAACGTTAACAGTACCCGACACAAAATAATAAAAAGTTAACGGTACCCGACACAAAATGATGAAAAGGTAACGGTACCCGACACAAAATGATGAAAAGTTAACGGTACCTGACACAAAATGATAAAAGGTTAACGGTAGCTGACACAAAATGATGAAAAGTTAAGGATACCTGACACAAAATGATGAAAAGTTAAAGGTACCCGACACAAAATGAGGAAAAGTTAACGGTACCCGACACAAAATGATGAAAAGTTAACGGTACCCGACACAAAATGATGAAAAGTTAATGGTACCTGACACAAAATGATAAAAAGTTAACGGTACCTGACACAAAATCATGAAAAGTTAACGGTACCTGACAGAAAATTATGAAAAGTTAACGGTACCTGACACAAAATGATGAAAGTTAACGGTACCTGACACAAAATGATAAAAAGTTAACGGTACCTGACACAAAATGGTGAAAAGTTAACCCTACCTGACACAAAATGATGAAAAGTTAAGAATACCTGACACAAAATGATGAAAAGTTAACGGTACCTGACACAAAATGATGAAAAGTTAACGGTACCTGACAAAAAATGATGAAAAGTTAACGGTTCACTACACAAAATGATGAAAAGTTTTAGGATACCTGACACAAAATGATGAATAGTTAACGGTACCCGACACAAAATGAAGAAAAGTTAACGGTACCCGACAAAAAATGATGAAAAGTTAAAGGTACCCAACACAAAATGATGAAAAGTTAACGGTACCCGACACAAAATGATGAAAAGTTAACAGTACCCGACACAAAATAATAAAAAGTTAACGGTACCCAACACAAAATGATAAAAAGTTCAGGATACCTGACACAAATTGATGTCAAGTTAAGGACACCTGACACAAAATGATGAAAAGCTAACGGTACCTGACACAAAATGATGAAAAGTTAACGGTACCGGACACAAAATGATGAAAAGTTAACGGTACCTGACACAAAATGATGAAAAGTTAGGGATACCCGACACAAAATGATGAAAAGTTAACGGTACCGGACACAAAATGATGAAAAGTTAACGGTACCCGAAACAAAATGAGGAAAAGTTAACAGTACCCGACACAAAATAATGAAAAGTCAACGGTACCCGACACAAAATGATGAAAAGTTAACGGTACCCGACACAAAATGATGAAAAGTTAACGGTACTTGACACAAAATGATAAAAAGTTAACGGTACCTGACACAAAATGATGAAAAGTTAAGGATACCTGACACAAAATGATGAAAAGTTAAAGGTAACCGACACAAAATGATAAAAAGTAAACAGGACCCGACACAAAATGATGAAAAGTTAACGGTACCCGACACAAAATGATGAAAAGTTAACGGTACCCGACACAAAATGATGAAAAGTTAACGGTACCCGACACAAAATGATGAAAAGTTAAGGATACCTGACACAAAATGATGAAAAGTTAAGGATACCTGACACAAAATCATGAAAAGTTAACGGTATCTGACACAAAATGATGAAAAGTTAACGGTACCCGACACAAAATGATGAAAAGTTAATGGTACCTGACACAAAATGATAAAAAGTTAACGCTACCTGACACAAAATCATGAAAAGTTAACGGTACCTGACAGAAAATTATGAAAAGTTCAGGATACCTGACACAAATTGATGTCAAGTTAAGGACACCTGACACAAAATGATGAAAAGTTAACGGTACCTGACACAAAATGATGAAAAGTTAACGGTACCGGACACAAAATGATGAAAAGTTAACGGTACCTGACACAAAATGATGAAAAGTTAGGGATACCCGACACAAAATGATGAAAAGTTAACGGTACCGGACACAAAATGATGAAAAGTTAACGGTACCCGACACAAAATGAGGAAAAGTTAACAGTACCCGACACAAAATAATGAAAAGTCAACGGTACCCGACACAAAATGATGAAAAGTTAACGGTACCCGACACAAAATGATGAAAAGTTAACGGTACTTGACACAAAATGATAAAAAGTTAACGGTACCTGACACAAAATGATGAAAAGTTAAGGATACCTGACACAAAATGATGAAAAGTTAAAGGTAACCGACACAAAATGATGAAAAGTAAACAGGACCCGACACAAAATGATGAAAAGTTAACGGTACCCGACACAAAATGATGAAAAGTTAACGGTACCCGACACAAAATGATGAAAAGTTAACGGTACCCGACACAAAATGATGAAAAGTTAAGGATACCTGACACAAAATGATGAAAAGTTAAGGATACCTGACACAAAATCATGAAAAGTTAACGGTACCTGACACAAAATGATGAAAAGTTAACGGTACCCGACACAAAATGATGAAAAGTTAACGATACCCGACAAAAAATGATGAAATGTTAACGGTACCCGACACAAAATGATGAAAAGTTAACGGTACCCGACACAAAATGATGAAAGGTTAACGAAACCCCACACAAAATGATAAATATTAACGGTACCCGACACAAAATCATGAAAAGTTAACGGTACCTGACACACAATCATGAAATGTTAACGGTACCTAACACAAAATGATTAAAAGTTAACGGTACCTGACACAAAATGATGAAAAGTTAACGGTACCTGACACAAAATGATCAAAAGTTAACGGGACCTGACACAAAATGATGAAAAGTTAACCCTAACTGACACAAAATGATGAAAAGTTAACGGTACCCGACACAAAATGATAAAAAGTTAACGGTACCCGACACAAAATGATGAAAAGTTGACGGTACCCGACACAAAATGATGAAAAGTTAAGGGTACCCGACACAAAATGATGAAAGGTTAACGGTACCCGACACAATTAATGAAAAGGTAACAGTACCCGACACAAAATAATGAAAAGTTAACGCTACCTGACACAAAATGATGAAAAGTTAACGGTACCTGACACAAAATGATGAAAAGTTATGATACCTGACACAAAATGTTCAAAAGTTAAAGGTACCTGACACAAAATGATGAAAAGTTAACGGTACCCGACAGAAAATGAGGAAAGTAAACAGTACCCGACACAAAATGATTAAACGTTAACGGTACCCGACACAAAATGATGAAAATTTAATGGTACCCGACACCAAATGATGAAAAGTTAACGGTACCCGACACAAAATGATGAAAGGTTAACGGTACCCGAAACAAAATGATGAAAAGTTAACGGTACCTGACACAAAATGATGAAAAGTTAACGGTACCTGACACAAAATGATGAAAAGTTAACGGTACCTGACACAAAATGCTGAAAAGTTAACACAACCTGACACAAAATGATGAAAAGTTAAGGATACCTGACACAAAATGATGAAAGGTTAACGGTACCTGACACAAAATGATGAAAAGTTAAGGATACCTGACACAAAATAATTAATAGTTAAGGATACCTGACACAAAATGATGAAAAGCTGAGGGTACCTGACACAAAATGATGAAATGTTAAGGATCCTGACACAAAATGATGAAAAGTTAAGGATACCTGACACAAAATGATGAAAAGTTAACGGTACCTGAAACAAAACGATGAAAAGTTAACGGTACCCGGAACAAAATTATGAAAAGTTAACTGTACCTGACACAAAATTATGAAAAGTTAACGGTACCTGACACAAAATGATGAAAAGTTAAGAATACCTGACACAAAATGATGAAAAGTTAACGGTACCTGACACAAAATGATGAAAAGTTAACGGTACCCGACCCAAAACGAGGAAACGTTAACAGTACCCGACACAAAATAATAAAAAGTTAACGGTACCCGACACAAAATGATGAAAAGGTAACGGTACCCGACACAAAATGATGAAAAGTTAACGGTACCTGACACAAAATGATAAAAGGTTAACGGTAGCTGACACAAAATGATGAAAAGTTAAGGATACCTGACACAAAATGATGAAAAGTTAAAGGTACCCGACACAAAATGAGGAAAAGTTAACGGTACCCGACACAAAATGATGAAAAGTTAACGGTACCCGACAAAAAAATGATGAAAAGTTGAGGATACCTGACACAAAATGATAAAAAGTTAACGGTACCTGACAAAAAATCATGAAAAGTTAACGGTACCTGACAGAAAATGATGAAAGGTTAACGGTACCTGACACAAAATGATAAAAGTTAACGGTACCTGACACAAAATGATAAAAAGTTAACGGTACCTGACACAAAATGGTGAAAAGTTAACCCTACCTGACACAAAATGATGAAAAGTTAACGGTACCCGACACAAAATGATAAAAAGTTAACGGTACCCGACACAAAAAGATGAAAAATAACGGTAAATGACACAAAATGATGAAAAGTTAAGGGTACACGACACCAAATGATGAAAGGTTAACAGTACCCGACACAAAATGATGAAAAGGTAACGGTACCCGACACAAAATGATGAAAAGTTAACGGTACCTGACACAAAATGATGAAAAGTTAACGGTACCTGACCCCAAATGATGAAAAGTTAAGGATACCTGACACAAAATGATGAAAAGTTAAAGGTACCCGACACAAAATGATGAAAAGTTAACGGTACCCGACACAAAATGAGGAAAAGTTAACGGTACGCGACACAAAATGATGAAAAGTTAATGGTATCCGACACAAAATGATGAAAAGTTAACGGTACCCGACACAAGATGATGAAAAGTTAACGGTACCCGACACAAAATGATGAAAAGTTGACGGTACCTGACACAAAATGATGAAAAGTTAACGGTACCTGACACAAAATGATGAAAAGTTAACGGTACCTGCCACAAAATGATGAAAAGTTAACGGTACCTGACACAAAATGATTGAAAGTTAACGGTAGCTGACACAAAATGACGAAAAGTTAAAGGTACCTGACACAAAATGATGAAAAGTTAACGGTACCTGACACAAAACGATGAAAAGTTAATGGTACCTGACACAAATTATAAAAAGTTAACGGTACCTGACACAAAATGATGAAAAGTTAAGGATACCTGACACAAAATGATGAAAGGTTAACGGTACCCGACACAAAATGATAAAAAGTTAACGGCACCTGACACAAAATGCTGGAAAGTTAAGGATACCTGACACAAAATGATGAAATGTTAAGGATACCTAACACAAAATGATGAAATGTTAAGGATACCTGACACAAAATGATGAAAAGTTAATGGTAACTGACACAAAACGATAAAAGATTAACGGTACCCGAAACAAAATTATGAAAAGTTAACGGTACCACCACACAAAATGATGAAAAGTTAACGGTACCTTACACAAAATAATGAAAAGTTAATGGTACCTGACACAAAATGATGAAAAGTTAAGAATACCTGACACAAAATGATGAAAAGTTAACGGCACCTCACACAAAATGATAAAAAGTTAACGCTACCTGACACAAAATGATGAAAAGTTAACGGTACCCGACACAAAATGATGAAAAGTTAACGGTACCCGACACAAAATGATGAAAAATAACAGGACCTGACACAAAATGATGAAAAGTTAACGGTACCCGACACAAAATGATGAAAAGTTAACGGTACCCGACACAAAATGATGAAAAGTTAACGGTACCTGACACAAAATGATGAAAAGTTAATGGTACCTGACACAAAATGATGAAAAGTTAAGGATACCTGACACAAAATGATGTAATGTTAACGGTACCTGACACAAAATGATGAAAATTTAACGGTACCCGACAAAAAATGATGAAAAGTTAACGGTTCACTACACAAAATGATGAAAAGTTAAGGATACCTGACACAAAATGATGAAAAGTTAACGGTACCCGACACAAAATGATGAAAAGTTAACGGTACCCGACACAAAATGATGAAAAGTTAACGGTACCCGACACAAAATGATGAAAAGTTAACGGTACCCGACACAAAATGATAAAAAGTTAACAGTACCCGACACAAAATAATGAAAAGTTAACGGTACCCAACACAAAATGATGAAAAGTTAAGGATGCCTGACACAAATTGATGAAAAGTTAAGGATACCTGACGCAAAATGATGAAAAGTTAACGGTACCTGACACAAAATGATGAAAAGTTAACGGTACCGGACACAAAATGATGAAAAGTTAACGGTACCTGACACAAAATGATGAAAGGTTAGGGATAAACGACACAAAATGATGAAAAGTTTACGGTACCGGACACAAAATGATGAAAAGTTAACGGTACCCGACACAAAATGATGAAAAGTTAACGGTACCCGACACAAAATGATGAAAAGTTAAGGATACCTGACACAAAATGATGAAAAGTTAACGGTACCTGACACAAAATGATGAAAAGTTAACGGTACCCGACACAAAATGATGAAAAGTTAACGATACCCGACAAAAAATGATGAAATGTTAACGGTACCCGACACAAAATGATGAAAAGTTAACGGTACCCGACACAAAATGATGAAAGGTTAACGAAACCCCACACAAAATGATAAATATTAACGGTACCCGACACAAAATCATGAAAAGTTAACGGTACCTGACACACAATCATGAAATGTTAACGGTACCTAACACAAAATGATTAAAAGTTAACGGTACCTGACACAAAATGATGAAAAGTTAACGGTACCTGACACAAAATGATCAAAAGTTAACGGGACCTGACACAAAATGATGAAAAGTTAACCCTAACTGACACAAAATGATGAAAAGTTAACGGTACCCGACACAAAATGATAAAAAGTTAACGGTACCCGACACAAAATGATGAAAAGTTGACGGTACCCGACACAAAATGATGAAAAGTTAAGGGTACCCGACACAAAATGATGAAAGGTTAACGGTACCCGACACAATTAATGAAAAGGTAACGGTACCCGACACAAAATAATGAAAAGTTAACGCTACCTGACACAAAATGATGAAAAGTTAACGGTACCTGACACAAAATGAGGAAAAGTTAACGGTACCCGACACAAAATGATGAAAAGTTAACGGTACCCGAAACAAAATGATGAAAAGTTAACGGTACCTGACACAAAATGATGAAAAGTTAACGGTACCTGACACAAAATGATGAAAAGTTAACGGTACCTGACACAAAATGCTGAAAAGTTAACACAACCTGACACAAAATGATGAAAAGTTAAGGATACCTGACACAAAATGATGAAAGGTTAACGGTACCTGACACAAAATGATGAAAAGTTAAGGATACCTGACACAAAATAATTAATAGTTAAGGATACCTGACACAAAATGATGAAAAGCTGAGGGTACCTGACACAAAATGATGAAATGTTAAGGATCCTGACACAAAATGATGAAAAGTTAAGGATACCTGACACAAAATGATGAAAAGTTAACGGTACCTGAAACAAAACGATGAAAAGTTAACGGTACCCGGAACAAAATTATGAAAAGTTAACTGTACCTGACACAAAATTATGAAAAGTTAACGGTACCTGACACAAAATGATGAAAAGTTAAGAATACCTGACACAAAATGATGAAAAGTTAACGGTACCTGACACAAAATGATGAAAAGTTAACGGTACCCGACCCAAAATGAGGAAACGTTAACAGTACCCGACACAAAATAATAAAAAGTTAACGGTACCCGACACAAAATGATGAAAAGGTAACGGTACCCGACACAAAATGATGAAAAGTTAACGGTACCTGACACAAAATGATAAAAGGTTAACGGTAGCTGACACAAAATGATGAAAAGTTAAGGATACCTGACACAAAATGATGAAAAGTTAAAGGTACCCGACACAAAATGAGGAAAAGTTAACGGTACCCGACACAAAATGATGAAAAGTTAACGGTACCCGACACAAAATGATGAAAAGTTAATGGTACCTGACACAAAATGATAAAAAGTTAACGGTACCTGACAAAAAATCATGAAAAGTTAACGGTACCTGACAGAAAATGATGAAAGGTTAACGGGACCTGACACAAAATGATGAAAGTTAACGGTACCTGACACAAAATGATAAAAAGTTAACGGTACCTGACACAAAATGGTGAAAAGTTAACCCTACCTGACACAAAATGATGAAAAGTTAACGGTACCCGACACAAAATGATAAAAAGTTAACGGTACCCGACACAAAAAGATGAAAAATAACGGTAAATGACACAAAATGATGAAAAGTTAAGGGTACACGACACCAAATGATGAAAGGTTAACAGTACCCGACACAAAATAATGAAAAGGTAACGGTACCCGACACAAAATGATGAAAAGTTAACGGTACCTGACACAAAATGATAAAAAGTTAACGGTACCTGACCCCAAATGATGAAAAGTTAAGGATACCTGACACAAAATGATGAAAAGTTAAAGGTACCCGACACAAAATGATGAAAAGTTAACGGTACCCGACACAAAATGAGGAAAAGTTAACGGTACGCGACACAAAATGATGAAAAGTTAATGGTATCCGACACAAAATGATGAAAAGTTAACGGTACCCGACACAAGATGATGAAAAGTTAACGGTACCCGACACAAAATGATGAAAAGTTGACGGTACCTGACACAAAATGATGAAAAGTTAACGGTACCTGACACAAAATGATGAAAAGTTAACGGTACCTGCCACAAAATGATGAAAAGTTAACGGTACCTGACACAAAATGATTGAAAGTTAACGGTAGCTGACACAAAATGACGAAAAGTTAAAGGTACCTGACACAAAATGATGAAAAGTTAACGGTACCTGACACAAAACGATGAAAAGTTAATGGTACCTGACACAAATTATAAAAAGTTAACGGTACCTGACACAAAATGATGAAAAGTTAAGGATACCTGACACAAAATGATGAAAGGTTAACGGTACCCGACACAAAATGATAAAAAGTTAACGGCACCTGACACAAAATGCTGAAAAGTTAAGGATACCTGACACAAAATGATGAAATGTTAAGGATACCTGACACAAAATGATGAAATGTTAAGGATACCTGACACAAAATGATGAAAAGTTAATGGTAACTGACACAAAACGATAAAAGATTAACGGTACCCGAAACAAAATTATGAAAAGTTAACGGTACCACCACACAAAATGATGAAAAGTTAACGGTACCTTACACAAAATAATGAAAAGTTAATGGTACCTGACACAAAATGATGAAAAGTTAAGAATACCTGACACAAAATGATGAAAAGTTAACGGCACATCACACAAAATGATAAAAAGTTAACGCTACCTGACACAAAATGATGAAAAGTTAACGGTACCCGACACAAAATGATGAAAAGTTAACGGTACCCGACACAAAATGATGAAAAATAACAGGACCTGACACAAAATGATGAAAAGTTAACGGTACCCGACACAAAATGATGAAAAGTTAACGGTACCCGACACAAAATGATGAAAAGTTAACGGTACCTGACACAAAATGATGAAAAGTTAATGGTACCTGACACAAAATGATGAAAAGTTAAGGATACCTGACACAAAATGATGTAATGTTAACGGTACCTGACACAAAATGATGAAAATTTAACGGTACCCGACAAAAAATGATGAAAAGTTAACGGTTCACTACACAAAATGATGAAAAGTTAAGGATACCTGACACAAAATGATGAAAAGTTAACGGTACCCGACACAAAATGATGAAAAGTTAACGGTACCCGACACAAAATGATGAAAAGTTAACGGTACCCGACACAAAATGATGAAAAGTTAACGGTACCCGACACAAAATGATGAAAAGTTAACAGTACCCGACACAAAATAATGAAAAGTTAACGGTACCCAACACAAAATGATGAAAAGTTAAGGATACCTGACACAAATTGATGAAAAGTTAAGGATACCTGACACAAAATGATGAAAAGTTAACGGTACCTGACACAAAATGATGAAAAGTTAACGGTACCGGACACAAAATGATGAAAAGTTAACGGTACCTGACACAAAATGATGAAAAGTTAGGGATAAACGACACAAAATGATGAAAAGTTTACGGTACCGGACACAAAATGATGAAAAGTTAACGGTACCCGACACAAAATGAGGAAAAGTTAACGGTACCCGACACAAAATAATGAAAAGTTAACGGTACCCGACACAAAGTGATGAAAAGGTAAGGGTACCCGACACAAAATAATGAAAAGTTAACGGTACTTGACACAAAATGATAAAAGTTAACGGTACCTGACACAAAATGATGAAAAGTTAAGGATACCTGACACAAAATGATGAAAAGTTAAAGGTACCCGACACAAAATGATGAAAAGTTAACGGTACCTGACACAAAATGATGAAAATTCAACGGTACCTGACACAAAATAATGAAAAGTTAACGGTACCTGACACAAAATCATAAAAAGTTAACCCTACCTGACACAAAATGATAAAAAGTTAACCCTACCTGACACAAAATGATGAAAAGTTAACGGTACCCGAAACAAAATGATAAAAAGTTAAAGGTACCCGACACAAAATGATGAAAAGTTAACGGTACCTCACACAAAATGATGAAAAGTTAAGGGTACCCGACACAAAATGATGAAAGGTTAACGGTACCCGACACAAAATGATGAAAAGTTAACGGTACCCGTCACACAATGATGAAAGGTTAACGGTACCTGACACAAAATGATGAAAAGTTAACGGTACCCGACACAAAATGATGAAAAGTTAACGGTACCCGACACAAAATAATGAAAAGTTAACGGTACCCGACACAAAATGATGAAAAGTTAACGGTACCCGACACAAAATGATGAAAAGTTAACAGTACCCGATACAAAATAATGAAAAGTTAACGGTACCCAACACAAAATGATGAAAAGTTAAGGATACCTGACACAAATTGATGAAAAGCTAAGGATACCTGACACAAAATGATGAAAAGTTAACGGTACCTGACACAAAATTATAAAAATTTAAGAATACCTGACACAAAATGATGAAAAGTTAACGGTACCTGACACAAAATGATGAAAAGTTAACGGTACCTGACACAAAATGATAAAAGTTAACGGTACCTGACACAAAATGGTGAAAAGTTAACCCTACCTGAAACAAAATGATGAAAAGTTAAGAATACCTGACACAAAATGATGAAAAGTTAACGGTACCTGACACAAAATGATGAAAAGTTAACGGTACCTGACAAAAAATGATGAAAAGTTAACGGTTCACTACACAAAATGATGAAAAGTTTTAGGATACCTGACACAAAATGATGAATAGTTAACGGTACCCGACACAAAATGATGAAAAGTTAACGGTACCCGACCAAAAATGATGAAAAGTTAAAGGTACCCAACACAAAATGATGAAAAGTTAACGGTACCCGACACAAAATGATGAAAAGTTAACAGTACCCGACACAAAATAATGAAAAGTTAACGGTACCCAACACAAAATGATGAAAAGTTCAGGATACCTGACACAAATTGATGTCAAGTTAAGGACACCTGACACAAAATGATGAAAAGTTAACGGTACCTGACACAAAATGATGAAAAGTTAACGGTACCGGACACAAAATGATGAAAAGTTAACGGTACCTGACACAAAATGATGAAAAGTTAGGGATACCCGACACAAAATGATGAAAAGTTAACGGTACCGGACACAAAATGATGAAAAGTTAACGGTACCTGAAACAAAATGAGGAAAAGTTAACAGTACCCGTCACAAAATAATGAAAAGTCAACGGTACCCGACACAAAATGATGAAAAGTTAACGGTACCCGACACAAAATGATGAAAAGTTAACGGTACTTGACACAAAATGATAAAAAGTTAACGGTACCTGACACAAAATGATGAAAAGTTAAGGATACCTGACACAAAATGATGAAAAGTTAAAGGTAACCGACACAAAATGATAAAAAGTAAACAGGACCCGACACAAAATGATGAAAAGTTAACGGTACCCGACACAAAATGATGAAAAGTTAACGGTACCCGACACAAAATGATGAAAAGTTAACGGTACCCGACACAAAATGATGAAAAGTTAAGGATACCTGACACAAAATGATGAAAAGTTAAGGATACCTGACACAAAATCATGAAAAGTTAACGGTACCTGACACAAAATGATGAAAAGTTAACGGTACCCGACACAAAATGATGAAAAGTTAACGATACCCGACAAAAAATGATGAAATGTTAACGGTACCCGACACAAAATGATGAAAAGTTAACGGTACCCGACACAAAATGATGAAAGGTTAACGGTACCCCACACAAAATGATAAATATTAACGGTACCCGACACAAAATCATGAAAAGTTAACGGTACCTGACACACAATCATGAAATGTTAACGGTACCTAACACAAAATGATTAAAAGTTAACGGTACCTGACACAAAATGATGAAAAGTTAACGGTACCTGACACAAAATGATCAAAAGTTAACGGGACCTGACACAAAATGATGAAAAGTTAACCCTAACTGACACAAAATGATGAAAAGTTAACGGTACCCGACACAAAATGATAAAAAGTTAACGGTACCCGACACAAAATGATGAAAAGTTGACGGTACCCGACACAAAATAATGAAAAGTTAAGGGTACCCGACACAAAATGATGAAAGGTTAACGGTACCCGACACAAAATAATGAAAAGGTAACGGTACCCGACACAAAATAATGAAAAGTTAACGCTACCTGACACAAAATGATGAAAAGTTAACGGTACATGACACAAAATGATGAAAAGTTATGATACCTGACACAAAATGTTCAAAAGTTAAAGGTACCTGACACAAAATGATGAAAGGTTAACGGTACCCGACCGAAAACGAGGAAAGTTAACAGTACCCGACACAAAATGATTAAACGTTAACGGTACCCGACACAAAATGATGAAAATTTAATGGTACCCGACACAAAATGATGAAAAGTTAACGGTACCCGACACAAAATGATGAAAGGTTAACGGTACCCGAAACAAAATGATGAAAAGTTAACGGTACCTGACACAAAATGATGAAAAGTTAACGGTACCTGACACAAAATGATGAAAAGTTAACGGTACCTGACACAAAATGCTGAAAAGTTAACACAACCTGGCACAAAATGATGAAAAGTTAAGGATACCTGACACAAAATGATGAAAGGTTAACGGTACCTGACACAAAATGATGAAAAGTTAAGGATACCTGACACAAAATAATTAATAGTTAAGGATACCTGACACAAAATGATGAAAAGCTGAGGGTACCTGACACAAAATGATGAAATGTTAAGGATCCTGACACAAAATGATGAAAAGTTAAGGATACCTGACACAAAATGATGAAAAGTTAACGGTACCTGACACAAAACGATGAAAAGTTAACGGTACCCGGAACAAAATTATGAAAAGTTAACTGTACCTGACACAAAATTATGAAAAGTTAACGGTACCTGACACAAAATGATTAAAAGTTAAGAATACCTGACACAAAATGATGAAAAGTTAACGGTACCTGACACAAAATGATGAAAAGTTAACGGTACCCGACCCAAAATGAGGAAACGTTAACAGTACCCGACACAAAATAATAAAAAGTTAACGGTACCCGACACAAAATGATGAAAAGGTAACGGTACCCGACACAAAATGATGAAAAGTTAACGGTACCTGACACAAAATGATAAAAGGTTAACGGTAGCTGACACAAAATGATGAAAAGTTAAGGATACCTGACACAAAATGATGAAAAGTTAAAGGTACCCGACACAAAATGAGGAAAAGTTAACGGTACCCGACACAAAATGATGAAAAGTTAACGGTACCCGACACAAAATGATGAAAAGTTAATGGTACCTGACACAAAATGATAAAAAGTTAACGGTACCTGACACAAAATCATGAAAAGTTAACGGTACCTGACAGAAAATTATGAAAAGTTAACGGTACCTGACACAAAATGATGAAAGTTAACGGTACCTGACACAAAATGATAAAAAGTTAACGGTACCTGACACAAAATGGTGAAAAGTTAACCCTACCTGACACAAAATGATGAAAAGTTAAGAATACCTGACACAAAATGATGAAAAGTTAACGGTACCTGACACAAAATAATGAAAAGTTAA
Source organism: Ceratothoa steindachneri (assembly GCA_963969495.1). Lineage (NCBI taxonomy): Eukaryota > Metazoa > Arthropoda > Malacostraca > Isopoda > Cymothoidae > Ceratothoa > Ceratothoa steindachneri. The sequence continues at coordinate 100,302,236 of OZ018326.1, forward strand.
CGGTACCTGACAAAAAATGATGAAAAGTTAACGGTTCACTACACAAAATGATGAAAAGTTTTAGGATACCTGACACAAAATGATGAATAGTTAACGGTACCCGACAAAAAATGATGAAAAGTTAACGGTACCCGACAAAAAATGATGAAAAGTTAAAGGTACCCAACACAAAATGATGAAAAGTTAACGGTACCCGACACAAAATGATGAAAAGTTAACAGTACCCGACACAAAATAATGAAAAGTTAACGGTACCCAACACAAAATGATGAAAAGTTCAGGATACCTGACACAAATTGATGTCAAGTTAAGGACACCTGACACAAAATGATGAAAAGTTAACGGTACCTGACACAAAATGATGAAAAGTTAACGGTACCGGACACAAAATGATGAAAAGTTAACGGTACCTGACACAAAATGATGAAAAGTTAGGGATACCCGACACAAAATGATGAAAAGTTAACGGTACCGGACACAAAATGATGAAAAGTTAACGGTACCCGACACAAAATGAGGAAAAGTTAACAGTACCCGACACAAAATAATGAAAAGTCAACGGTACCCGACACAAAATGATGAAAAGTTAACGGTACCCGACACAAAATGATGAAAAGTTAACGGTACTTGACACAAAATGATAAAAAGTTAACGGTACCTGACACAAAATGATGAAAAGTTAAGGATACCTGACACAAAATGATGAAAAGTTAAAGGTAACCGACACAAAATGATGAAAAGTAAACAGGACCCGACACAAAATGATGAAAAGTTAACGGTACCCGACACAAAATGATGAAAAGTTAACGGTACCCGACACAAAATGATGAAAAGTTAACGGTACCCGACACAAAATGATGAAAAGTTAAGGATACCTGACACAAAATGATGAAAAGTTAAGGATACCTGACACAAAATCATGAAAAGTTAACGGTACCTGACACAAAATGATGAAAAGTTAACGGTACCCGACACAAAATGATGAAAAGTTAACGATACCCGACAAAAAATGATGAAATGTTAACGGTACCCGACACAAAATGATGAAAAGTTAACGGTACCCGACACAAAATGATGAAAGGTTAACGGTACCCCACACAAAATGATAAATATTAACGGTACCCGACACAAAATCATGAAAAGTTAACGGTACCTGACACACAATCATGAAATGTTAACGGTACCTTACACAAAATGATTAAAAGTTAACGGTACCTGACACAAAATGATGAAAAGTTAACGGTACCTGACACAAAATGATCAAAAGTTAACGGGACCTGACACAAAATGATGAAAAGTTAACCCTAACTGACACAAAATGATGAAAAGTTAACGGTACCCGACACAAAATGATAAAAAGTTAACGGTACCCGACACAAAATGATGAAAAGTTGACGGTACCCGACACAAAATGATGAAAAGTTAAGGGTACCCGACACAAAATGATGAAAGGTTAACGGTACCCGACACAATTAATGAAAAGGTAACGGTACCCGACACAAAATAATGAAAAGTTAACGCTACCTGACACAAAATGATGAAAAGTTAACGGTACCTGACACAAAATGATGAAAAGTTATGATACCTGACACAAAATGTTCAAAAGTTAAAGGTACCTGACACAAAATGATGAAAAGTTAACGGTACCCGACAGAAAATGAGGAAAGTTAACAGTACCCGACACAAAATGATTAAACGTTAACGGTACCCGACACAAAATGATGAAAATTTAATGGTACCCGACACAAAATGATGAAAAGTTAACGGTACCCGACACAAAATGATGAAAGGTTAACGGTACCCGAAACAAAATGATGAAAAGTTAACGGTACCTGACACAAAATGATGAAAAGTTAACGGTACCTGACACAAAATGATGAAAAGTTAACGGTACCTGACACAAAATGCTGAAAAGTTAACACAACCTGACACAAAATGATGAAAAGTTAAGGATACCTGACACAAAATGATGAAAGGTTAACGGTACCTGACACAAAATGATGAAAAGTTAAGGATACCTGACACAAAATAATTAATAGTTAAGGATACCTGACACAAAATGATGAAAAGCTGAGGGTACCTGACACAAAATGATGAAATGTTAAGGATCCTGACACAAAATGATGAAAAGTTAAGGATACCTGACACAAAATGATGAAAAGTTAACGGTACCTGAAACAAAACGATGAAAAGTTAACGGTACCCGGAACAAAATTATGAAAAGTTAACTGTACCTGACACAAAATTATGAAAAGTTAACGGTACCTGACACAAAATGATGAAAAGTTAAGAATACCTGACACAAAATGATGAAAAGTTAACGGTACCTGACACAAAATGATGAAAAGTTAACGGTACCCGACCCAAAATGAGGAAACGTTAACAGTACCCGACACAAAATAATAAAAAGTTAACGGTACCCGACACAAAATGATGAAAAGGTAACGGTACCCGACACAAAATGATGAAAAGTTAACGGTACCTGACACAAAATGATAAAAGGTTAACGGTAGCTGACACAAAATGATGAAAAGTTAAGGATACCTGACACAAAATGATGAAAAGTTAAAGGTACCCGACACAAAATGAGGAAAAGTTAACGGTACCCGACACAAAATGATGAAAAGTTAACGGTACCCGACACAAAATGATGAAAAGTTAATGGTACCTGACACAAAATGATAAAAAGTTAACGGTACCTGACAAAAAATCATGAAAAGTTAACAGTACCTGACAGAAAATGATGAAAGGTTAACGGTACCTGACACAAAATGATGAAAGTTAACGGTACCTGACACAAAATGATAAAAAGTTAACGGTACCTGACACAAAATGGTGAAAAGTTAACCCTACCTGACACAAAATAATGAAAAGTTAACGGTACCCGACACAAAATGATAAAAAGTTAACGGTACCCGACACAAAAAGATGAAAAATAACGGTAAATGACACAAAATGATGAAAAGTTAAGGGTACACGACACCAAATGATGAAAGGTTAACAGTACCCGACACAAAATGATGAAAAGGTAACGGTACCCGACACAAAATGATGAAAAGTTAACGGTACCTGACACAAAATGATGAAAAGTTGACGGTACCTGACCCCAAATGATGAAAAGTTAAGGATACCTGACACAAAATGATGAAAAGTTAAAGGTACCCGACACAAAATGATGAAAAGTTTACGGTACCCGACACAAAATGAGGAAAAGTTAACGGTACGCGACACAAAATGATGAAAAGTTAATGGTATCCGACACAAAATGATGAAAAGTTAACGGTACCCGATACAAGATGATGAAAAGTTAACGGTACCCGACACAAAATGATGACAAGTTGACGGTACCTGACACAAAATGATGAAAAGTTAACGGTACCTGACACAAAATGATGAAAAGTTAACGGTACCTGCCACAAAATGATGAAAAGTTAACGGTACCTGACACAAAATGATTGAAAGTTAACGGTAGCTGACACAAAATGACGAAAAGTTAAAGGTACCTGACACAAAATGATGAAAAGTTAACGGTACCTGACACAAAACGATGAAAAGTTAATGGTACCTGACACAAATTATAAAAAGTTAACGGTACCTGACACAAAATGATGAAAAGTTAAGGATACCTGACACAAAATGATGAAAGGTTAACGGTACCCGACACAAAATGATAAAAAGTTAACGGCACCTGACACAAAATGCTGAAAAGTTAAGGATACCTGACACAAAATGATGAAATGTTAAGGATACCTGACACAAAATGATGAAATGTTAAGGATACCTGACACAAAATGATGAAAAGTTAATGGTAACTGACACAAAACGATAAAAGATTAACGGTACCCGAAACAAAATTATGAAAAGTTAACGGTACCCGACACAAAATGATGAAAAGTTAACGGTACCTTACACAAAATAATGAAAAGTTAATGGTACCTGACACAAAATGATGAAAAGTTAAGAATACCTGACACAAAATGATGAAAAGTTAACGGCACCTCACACAAAACGATGAAAAGTTAACGGTACCCGGAACAAAATTATGAAAAGTTAACTGTACCTGACACAAAATTATGAAAAGTTAACGGTACCTGACACAAAATGATTACAAGTTAAGAATACCTGACACAAAATGATGAAAAGTTTACGGTACCTGACACAAAATGATGAAAAGTTAACGGTACCCGACCCAAAATGAGGAAACGTTAACAGTACCCGACACAAAATAATAAAAAGTTAACGGTACCCGACACAAAATGATGAAAAGGTAACGGTACCCGACACAAAATGATGAAAAGTTAACGGTACCTGACACAAAATGATAAAAGGTTAACGGTAGCTGACACAAAATGATGAAAAGTTAAGGATACCTGACACAAAATGATGAAAAGTTAAAGGTACCCGACACAAAATGAGGAAAAGTTAACGGTACCCGACACAAAATGATGAAAAGTTAACGGTACCCGACACAAAATGATGAAAAGTTAATGGTACCTGACACAAAATGATAAAAAGTTAACGGCACCTGACACAAAATCATGAAAAAAAACGGTACCTGACAGAAAATTATGAAAAGTTAACGGTACCTGACACAAAATGATGAAAGTTAACGGTACCTGACACAAAATGATAAAAAGTTAACGGTACCTGACACAAAATGGTGAAAAGTTAACCCTACCTGACACAAAATGATGAAAAGTTAAGAATACCTGACACAAAATGATGAAAAGTTAACGGTACCTGACACAAAATAATGAAAAGTTAACGGTACCTGACAAAAAATGATGAAAAGTTAACGGTTCACTACACAAAATGATGAAAAGTTTTAGGATACCTGACACAAAATGATAAATAGTTAACGGTACCCGACAAAAAATGATGAAAAGTTAACGGTACCCGACCAAAAATGATGAAAAGTTAAAGGTACCCAACACAAAATGATGAAAAGTTAACAGTACCCGACACAAAATAATGAAAAGTTAACGGTACCCAACACAAAATGATGAAAAGTTCAGGATACCTGACACAAATTGATGTCAAGTTAAGGACACCTGACACAAAATGATGAAAAGTTAACGGTACCTGACACAAAATGATGAAAAGTTAACGGTACCGGACACAAAATGATGAAAAGTTAACGGTACCGGACACAAAATGATGAAAAGTTAACGGTACCTCACACAAAATGATGAAAAGTTAGGGATACCCGACACAAAATGATGAAAAGTTAACGGTACCGGACACAAAATGATGAAAAGTTAACGGTACCCGACACAAAATGAGGAAAAGTTAACAGTACCCGACACAAAATAATGAAAAGTCAACGGTACCCGACACAAAATGATGAAAAGTTAACGGTACCCGACACAAAATGATGAAAAGTTAACGGTACTTGACACAAAATGATAAAAAGTTAACGGTACCTGACACAAAATGATGAAAAGTTAAGGATATCTGACACAAAATGATGAAAAGTTAAAGGTAACCGACACAAAATGATGAAAAGTAAACAGGACCCGACACAAAATGATGAAAAGTTAACGGTACCCGACACAAAATGATGAAAAGTTAACGGTACCCGACACAAAATGATGAAAAGTTAACGGTACCCGACACAAAATGATGAAAAGTTAAGGATACCTGACACAAAATGATGAAAAGTTAAGGATACCTGACACAAAATCATGAAAAGTTAACGGTACCTGACACAAAATGATGAAAAGTTAACGGTACCCGACACAAAATGATGAAAAGTTAACGATACCCGACAAAAAATGATGAAATGTTAACGGTACCCGACACAAAATGATGAAAAGTTAACGGTACCCGACACAAAATGATGAAAGGTTAACGGTACCCCACACAAAATGATAAATATTAACGGTACCCGACACAAAATCATGAAAAGTTAACGGTACCTGACACACAATCATGAAATGTTAACGGTACCTAACACAAAATGATTAAAAGTTAACGGTACCTGACACAAAATGATGAAAAGTTAACGGTACCTGACACAAAATGATCAAAAGTTAACGGGACCTGACACAAAATGATGAAAAGTTAACCCTAACTGACACAAAATGATGAAAAGTTAACGGTACCCGACACAAAATGATAAAAAGTTAACGGTACCCGACACAAAATGATGAAAAGTTGACGGTACCCGACACAAAATGATGAAAAGTTAAGGGTACCCGACACAAAATGATGAAAGGTTAACGGTACCCGACACAATTAATGAAAAGGTAACGGTACCCGACACAAAATAATGAAAAGTTAACGCTACCTGACACAAAATGATGAAAAGTTAACGGTACCTGACACAAAATGATGAAAAGTTATGATACCTGACACAAAATGTTCAAAAGTTAAAGGTACCTGACACAAAATGATGAAAAGTTAACGGTACCCGACAGAAAATGAGGAAAGTTAACAGTACCCGACACAAAATGATTAAACGTTAACGGTACCCGACACAAAATGATGAAAATTTAATGGTACCCGACACAAAATGATGAAAAGTTAACGGTACCTGACACAAAATGATGAAAGGTTAACGGTACCCGAAACAAAATGATGAAAAGTTAACGGTACCTGACACAAAATGATGAAAAGTTAACGGTACCTGACACAAAATGATGAAAAGTTAACGGTACCTGACACAAAATGCTGAAAAGTTAACACAACCTGACACAAAATGATGAAAAGTTAAGGATACCTGACACAAAATGATGAAAGGTTAACGGTACCTGACACAAAATGATGAAAAGTTAAGGATACCTGACACAAAATAATTAATAGTTAAGGATACCTGACACAAAATGATGAAAAGCTGAGGGTACCTGACACAAAATGATGAAATGTTAAGGATCCTGACACAAAATGATGAAAAGTTAAGGATACCTGACACAAAATGATGAAAAGTTAACGGTACCTGAAACAAAACGATGAAAAGTTAACGGTACCCGGAACAAAATTATGAAAAGTTAACTGTACCTGACACAAAATTATGAAAAGTTAACGGTACCTGACACAAAATGATGAAAAGTTAAGAATACCTGACACAAAATGATGAAAAGTTAACGGTACCTGACACAAAATGATGAAAAGTTAACGGTACCCGACCCAAAATGAGGAAACGTTAACAGTACCCGACACAAAATAATAAAAAGTTAACGGTACCCGACACAAAATGATAAAAAGGTAACGGTACCCGACACAAAATGAGGAAAAGTTAACGGTACCCGACACAAAATGATGAAAAGTTAACGGTACCCGACACAAAATGATGAAAAGTTAATGGTACCTGACACAAAATGATAAAAAGTTAACGGTACCTGACAAAAAATCATGAAAAGTTAACAGTACCTGACAGAAAATGATGAAAGGTTAACGGTACCTGACACAAAATGATGAAAGTTAACGGTACCTGACACAAAATGATAAAAAGTTAACGGTACCTGACACAAAATGGTGAAAAGTTAACCCTACCTGACACAAAATGATAAAAGGTTAACGGTACCCGACACAAAATGATAAAAAGTTAACGGTACCCGACACAAAAAGATGAAAAATAACGGTAAATGACACAAAATGATGAAAAGTTAAGGGTACACGACACCAAATGATGAAAGGTTAACAGTACCCGACACAAAATGATGAAAAGGTAACGGTACCCGACACAAAATGATGAAAAGTTAACGGTACCTGACACAAAATGATGAAAAGTTAACGGTACCTGACCCCAAATGATGAAAAGTTAAGGATACCTGACACAAAATGATGAAAAGTTAAAGGTACCCGACACAAAATGATGAAAAGTTAACGGTACCCGACACAAAATGAGGAAAAGTTAACGGTACGCGACACAAAATGATGAAAAGTTAATGGTATCCGACACAAAATGATGAAAAGTTAACGGTACCCGACACAAGATGAGGAAAAGTTAACGGTACCCGACACAAAATGATGAAAAGTTGACGGTACCTGACACAAAATGATGAAAAGTTAACGGTACCTGACACAAAATGATGAAAAGTTAACGGTACCTGCCACAAAATGATGAAAAGTTAACGGTACCTGACACAAAATGATTGAAAGTTAACGGTAGCTGACACAAAATGACGAAAAGTTAAAGGTACCTGACACAAAATGATGAAAAGTTAACGGTACCTGACACAAAACGATGAAAAGTTAATGGTACCTGACACAAATTATAAAAAGTTAACGGTACCTGACACAAAATGATGAAAAGTTAACGGTACCTGACACAAAATGATGAAAAGTTATGATACCTGACACAAAATGTTCAAAGGTTGAAGGTACCCGACACAAAATAATGAAAAGTTAACGGTACCCGACAGAAAATGAGGAAAGTTAACGGTACCCGACACAAAATGATGAAACGTTAACGGTACCCGACACAAAATGATGAAAAGTTAATGGTACCCGACACAAAATGATGAAAAGTTAACGGTACCCGACACAAAATGATGAAAGGTTAACGGTACCCGAAACAAAATGATGAAAAGTTAACGGTACCTGACACAAAATGATGAAAAGTTAACGGTACCTGACACAAAATGATGAAAAGTTAACGGTACCTGACACAAAATGATGAAAAGTTAACACAACCTGACACAAAATGATGAAAAGTTAAGGATACCTGACACAAAATGATGAAAAGTTGACGGTACCTGACACAAAATGATGAAAAGTTAAGGATACCTGACACAAAATAATTAATAGTTAAGTATACCTGACACAAAATGATGAAAAGCTGAGGGTATCTGACACAAAATGATGAAATGTTAAGGATCCTGACACAAAATGATGAAAAGTTAAGGATACCTGACACAAAATGATAAAAAGTTAACGGTACCTGACACAAAACGATGAAAAGTTAACGGTACCCGGAACAAAATTATGAAAAGTTAACTGTACCTGACACAAAATTATGAAAAGTTAACGGTACCTGACACAAAATGATGAAAAGTTAAGAATACCTGACACAAAATGATGAAAAGTTAACGGTACCTGACACAAAATGATGAAAAGTTAACGGTACCCGACCCAAAATGAGGAAACGTTAACAGTACCCGACACAAAATAATAAAAAGTTAACGGTACCCGACACAAAATGATGAAAAGGTAACGGTACCCGACACAAAATGATGAAAAGTTAACGGTACCTGACACAAAATGATAAAAGGTTAACGGTAGCTGACACAAAATTATGAAAAGTTAAGGATACCTGACACAAAATGATGAAAAGTTAAAGGTACCCGACACAAAATGAGGAAAAGTTAACGGTACCCGACACAAAATGATGAAAAGTTAACGGTACCCGACACAAAATGATGAAAAGTTAATGGTACCTGACACAAAATGATAAAAAGTTAACGGTACCTGACACAAAATCATGAAAAGTTAACGGTACCTGACAGAAAATTATGAAAAGTTAACGGTACCTGACACAAAATGATGAAAGTTAACGGTACCTGACACAAAATGATAAAAAGTTAACGGTACCTGACACAAAATGGTGAAAAGTTAACCCTACCTGACACAAAATGATGAAAAGTTAAGAATACCTGACACAAAATGATGAAAAGTTAACGGTACCTGACACAAAATGATGAAAAGTTAACGGTACCTGACAAAAAATGATGAAAAGTTAACGGTTCACTACACAAAATGATGAAAAGTTTTAGGATACCTGACACAAAATGATGAATAGTTAACGGTACCCGACACAAAATGAAGAAAAGTTAACGGTACCCGACAAAAAATGATGAAAAGTTAAAGGTACCCAACACAAAATGATGAAAAGTTAACGGTACCCGACACAAAATGATGAAAAGTTAACAGTACCCGACACAAAATAATGAAAAGTTAACGGTACCCAACACAAAATGATGAAAAGTTCAGGATACCTGACACAAATTGATGTCAAGTTAAGGACACCTGACACAAAATGATGAAAAGCTAACGGTACCTGACACAAAATGATGAAAAGTTAACGGTACCGGACACAAAATGATGAAAAGTTAACGGTACCTGACACAAAATGATGAAAAGTTAGGGATACCCGACACAAAATGATGAAAAGTTAACGGTACCGGACACAAAATGATGAAAAGTTAACGGTACCCGAAACAAAATGAGGAAAAGTTAACAGTACCCGACACAAAATAATGAAAAGTCAACGGTACCCGACACAAAATGATGAAAAGTTAACGGTACCCGACACAAAATGATGAAAAGTTAACGGTACTTGACACAAAATGATAAAAAGTTAACGGTACCTGACACAAAATGATGAAAAGTTAAGGATACCTGACACAAAATGATAAAAAGTTAAAGGTAACCGACACAAAATGATAAAAAGTAAACAGGACCCGACACAAAATGATGAAAAGTTAACGGTACCCGACACAAAATGATGAAAAGTTAACGGTACCCGACACAAAATGATGAAAAGTTAACGGTACCCGACACAAAATGATGAAAAGTTAAGGATACCTGACACAAAATGATGAAAAGTTAAGGATACCTGACACAAAATCATGAAAAGTTAACGGTACCTGACACAAAATGATGAAAAGTTAACGGTACCCGACACAAAATGATGAAAAGTTAACGATACCCGACAAAAAATGATGAAATGTTAACGGTACCCGACACAAAATGATGAAAAGTTAACGGTACCCGACACAAAATGATGAAAGGTTAACGGTACCCCACACAAAATGATAAATATTAACGGTACCCGACACAAAATCATGAAAAGTTAACGGTACCTGACACACAATCATGAAATGTTAACGGTACCTAACACAAAATGATTAAAAGTTAACGGTACCTGACACAAAATGATGAAAAGTTAACGGTACCTGACACAAAATGATCAAAAGTTAACGGGACCTGACACAAAATGATGAAAAGTTAACCCTAACTGACACAAAATGATGAAAAGTTAACGGTACCCGACACAAAATGATAAAAAGTTAACGGTACCCGACACAAAATGATGAAAAGTTGACGGTACCCGACACAAAATAATGAAAAGTTAAGGGTACCCGACACAAAATGATGAAAGGTTAACGGTACCCGACACAAAATAATGAAAAGGTAACGGTTCCCCTACACAAAATAATGAAAAGTTAACGCTACCTGACACAAAATGATGAAAAGTTAACGGTACCTGACACAAAATGATGAAAAGTTATGATACCTGACACAAAATGTTCAAAAGTTAAAGGTACCTGACACAAAATGATGAAAGGTTAACGGTACCCGACAGAAAATGAGGAAAGTTAACAGTACCCGACACAAAATGATTAAACGTTAACGGTACCCGACACAAAATGATGAAAATTTAATGGTACCCGACACAAAATGATGAAAAGTAAACAGGACCCGACACAAAATGATGAAAAGTTAACGGTACCTGACAGAAAATTATGAAAAGTTAACGGTACCTGACACAAAATGATGAAAGTTAACGGTACCTGACACAAAATGATAAAAAGTTAACGGTACCTGACACAAAATGGTGAAAAGTTAACCCTACCTGACACAAAATGATGAAAGGTTAAGAATACCTGACACAAAATGATGAAAAGTTAACGGTACCTGACACAAAATGATGAAAAGTTAACGGTACCTGACAAAAAATGATGAAAAGTTAACGGTTCACTACACAAAATGATGAAAAGTTTTAGGATACCTGACACAAAATGATGAATAGTTAACGGTACCCGACACAAAATGAAGAAAAGTTAACGGTACCCGACAAAAAATGATGAAAAGTTAACGGTACCCGACACAAAATAATGAAAAGTTAACGGTACCCAACACAAAATGATGAAAAGTTCAGGATACCTGACACAAATTGATGTCAAGTTAAGGACACCTGACACAAAATGATGAAAAGCTAACGGTACCTGACACAAAATGATGAAAAGTTAACGGTACCGGACACAAAATGATGAAAAGTTAACGGTACCTGACACAAAATGATGAAAAGTTAGGGATACCCGACACAAAATGATGAAAAGTTAACGGTACCGGACACAAAATGATGAAAAGTTAACGGTACCCGAAACAAAATGAGGAAAAGTTAACAGTACCCGACACAAAATAATGAAAAGTCAACGGTACCCGACACAAAATGATGAAAAGTTAACGGTACCCGACACAAAATGATGAAAAGTTAACGGTACTTGACACAAAATGATAAAAAGTTAACGGTACCGAACACAAAATGATGAAAAGTTAAGGATACCTGACACAAAATGATGAAAAGTTAAAGGTAACCGACACAAAATGATAAAAAGTAAACAGGACCCGACACAAAATGATGAAAAGTTAACGGTACCCGACACAAAATGATGAAAAGTTAACGGTACCCGACACAAAATGATGAAAAGTTAACGGTACCCGACACAAAATGATGAAAAGTTAAGGATACCTGACACAAAATGATGAAAAGTTAAGGATACCTGACACAAAATCATGAAAAGTTAACGGTACCTGACACAAAATGATGAAAAGTTAACGGTACCCGACACAAAATGATGAAAAGTTAACGATACCCGACAAAAAATGATGAAATGTTAACGGTACCCGACACAAAATGATGAAAAGTTAACGGTACCCGACACAAAATGATGAAAGGTTAACGGTACCCCACACAAAATGATAAATATTAACGGTACCCGACACAAAATCATGAAAAGTTAACGGTACCTGACACACAATCATGAAATGTTAACGGTACCTAACACAAAATGATTAAAAGTTAACGGTACCTGACACAAAATGATGAAAAGTTAACGGTACCTGACACAAAATGATCAAAAGTTAACGGGACCTGACACAAAATGATGAAAAGTTAACCCTAACTGACACAAAATGATGAAAAGTTAACGGTACCCGACACAAAATGATAAAAAGTTAACGGTACCCGACACAAAATGATGAAAAGTTGACGGTACCCGACACAAAATAATGAAAAGTTAAGGGTACCCGACACAAAATGATGAAAGGTTAACGGTACCCGACACAAAATAATGAAAAGGTAACGGTACCCGACACAAAATAATGAAAAGTTAACGCTACCTGACACAAAATGATGAAAAGTTAACGGTACCTGACACAAAATGATGAAAAGTTATGATACCTGACACAAAATGTTCAAAAGTTAAAGGTACCTGACACAAAATGATGAAAGGTTAACGGTACCCGACAGAAAATGAGGAAAGTTAACAGTACCCGACACAAAATGATTAAACGTTAACGGTACCTGACACAAAATGATGAAAATTTAATGGTACCCGACACAAAATGATGAAAAGTTAACGGTACCCGACACAAAATGATGAAAGGTTAACGGTACCCGAAACAAAATGATAAAAAGTTAACGGTACCTGACACAAAATGATGAAAAGTTAACAGTACCTGACACAAAATGATGAAAAGTTAACGGTACCTGACACAAAATGCTGAAAAGTTAACACAACCTGACACAAAATGATGAAAAGTTAAGGATACCTGACACAAAATGATGAAAGGTTAACGGTACCTGACACAAAATGATGAAAAGTTAAGGATACCTGACACAAAATAATTAATAGTTAAGGATACCTGACACAAAATGATGAAAAGCTGAGGGTACCTGACACAAAATGATGAAATGTTAAGGATCCTGACACAAAATGATGAAAAGTTAAGGATACCTGACACAAAATGATGAAAAAATAACGGTACCTGACACAAAACGATGAAAAGTTAACGGTACCCGGAACAAAATTATGAAAAGTTAACTGTACCTGACACAAAATTATGAAAAGTTAACGGTACCTGACACAAAATGATGAAAAGTTAAGAATACCTGACACAAAATGATGAAAAGTTAACGGTACCTGACACAAAATGATGAAAAGTTAACGGTACCCGACCCAAAATGAGGAAACGTTAACAGTACCCGACACAAAATAATAAAAAGTTAACGGTACCCGACACAAAATGATAAAAAGTTAACGGTACCCGACACAAAATGATGAAAAGTTGACGGTACCCGACACAAAATAATGAAAAGTTAAGGGTACCCGACACAAAATGATGAAAGGTTAACGGTACCCGACACAAAATAATGAAAAGGTAACGGTACCCGACACAAAATAATGAAAAGTTAACGCTACCTGACACAAAATGATGAAAAGTTAACGGTACCTGACACAAAATGATGAAAAGTTATGATACCTGACACAAAATGTTCAAAAGTTAAAGGTACCTGACACAAAATGATGAAAGGTTAACGGTACCCGACAGAAAATGAGGAAAGTTAACAGTACCCGACACAAAATGATTAAACGTTAACGGTACCCGACACAAAATGATGAAAATTTAATGGTACCCGACACAAAATGATGAAAAGTTAACGGTACCCGACACAAAATGATGAAAGGTTAACGGTACCCGAAACAAAATGATAAAAAGTTAACGGTACCTGACACAAAATGATGAAAAGTTAACAGTACCTGACACAAAATGATGAAAAGTTAACGGTACCTGACACAAAATGCTGAAAAGTTAACACAACCTGACACAAAATGATGAAAAGTTAAGGATACCTGACACAAAATGATGAAAGGTTAACGGTACCTGACACAAAATGATGAAAAGTTAAGGATACCTGACACAAAATAATTAATAGTTAAGGATACCTGACACAAAATGATGAAAAGCTGAGGGTACCTGACACAAAATGATGAAATGTTAAGGATCCTGACACAAAATGATGAAAAGTTAAGGATACCTGACACAAAATGATGAAAAAATAACGGTACCTGACACAAAACGATGAAAAGTTAACGGTACCCGGAACAAAATTATGAAAAGTTAACTGTACCTGACACAAAATTATGAAAAGTTAACGGTACCTGACACAAAATGATGAAAAGTTAAGAATACCTGACACAAAATGATGAAAAGTTAACGGTACCTGACACAAAATGATGAAAAGTTAACGGTACCCGACCCAAAATGAGGAAACGTTAACAGTACCCGACACAAAATAATAAAAAGTTAACGGTACCCGACACAAAATGATGAAAAGGTAACGGTACCCGACACAAAATGATGAAAAGTTAACGGTACCTGACACAAAATGATAAAAGGTTAACGGTAGCTGACACAAAATGATGAAAAGTTAAGGATACCTGACACAAAATGATGAAAAGTTAAAGGTACCCGACACAAAATGAGGAAAAGTTAACGGTACCCGACACAAAATGATGAAAAGTTAACGGTACCCGACACAAAATGATGAAAAGTTAATGGTACCTGACACAAAATGATAAAAAGTTAACGGTACCTGACACAAAATCATGAAAAGTTAACGGTACCTGACAGAAAATTATGAAAAGTTCAGGATACCTGACACAAATTGATGTCAAGTTAAGGACACCTGACACAAAATGATGAAAAGTTAACGGTACCTGACACAAAATGATGAAAAGTTAACGGTACCGGACACAAAATGATGAAAAGTTAACGGTACCTGACACAAAATGATGAAAAGTTAGGGATACCCGACACAAAATGATGAAAAGTTAACGGTACCGGACACAAAATGATGAAAAGTTAACGGTACCCGACACAAAATGAGGAAAAGTTAACAGTACCCGACACAAAATAATGAAAAGTCAACGGTACCCGACACAAAATGATGAAAAGTTAACGGTACCCGACACAAAATGATGAAAAGTTAACGGTACTTGACACAAAATGATAAAAAGTTAACGGTACCTGACACAAAATGATGAAAAGTTAAGGATACCTGACACAAAATGATGAAAAGTTAAAGGTAACCGACACAAAATGATGAAAAGTAAACAGGACCCGACACAAAATGATGAAAAGTTAACGGTACCCGACACAAAATGATGAAAAGTTAACGGTACCCGACACAAAATGATGAAAAGTTAACGGTACCCGACACAAAATGATGAAAAGTTAAGGATACCTGACACAAAATGATGAAAAGTTAAGGATACCTGACACAAAATCATGAAAAGTTAACGGTACCTGACACAAAATGATGAAAAGTTAACGGTACCCGACACAAAAGAAGATGAAAAGTTAACGATACCCGACAAAAAATGATGAAATGTTAACGGTACCCGACACAAAATGATGAAAAGTTAACGGTACCCGACACAAAATGATGAAAGGTTAACGAAACCCCACACAAAATGATAAATATTAACGGTACCCGACACAAAATCATGAAAAGTTAACGGTACCTGACACACAATCATGAAATGTTAACGGTACCTAACACAAAATGATTAAAAGTTAACGGTACCTGACACAAAATGATGAAAAGTTAACGGTACCTGACACAAAATGATCAAAAGTTAACGGGACCTGACACAAAATGATGAAAAGTTAACCCTAACTGACACAAAATGATGAAAAGTTAACGGTACCCGACACAAAATGATAAAAAGTTAACGGTACCCGACACAAAATGATGAAAAGTTGACGGTACCCGACACAAAATGATGAAAAGTTAAGGGTACCCGACACAAAATGATGAAAGGTTAACGGTACCCGACACAATTAATGAAAAGGTAACGGTACCCGACACAAAATAATGAAAAGTTAACGCTACCTGACACAAAATGATGAAAAGTTAACGGTACCTGACACAAAATGATGAAAAGTTATGATACCTGACACAAAATGTTCAAAAGTTAAAGGTACCTGACACAAAATGATGAAAAGTTAACGGTACCCGACAGAAAATGAGGAAAGTTAACAGTACCCGACACAAAATGATTAAACGTTAACGGTACCCGACACAAAATGATGAAAATTTAATGGTACCTGACACAAAATGATGAAAAGTTAACGGTACCCGACACAAAATGATGAAAATTTAATGGTACCCGACACAAAATGATGAAAAGTTAACGGTACCCGACACAAAATGATGAAAGGTTAACGGTACCCGAAACAAAATGATGAAAAGTTAACGGTACCTGACACAAAATGATGAAAAGTTAACGGTACCTGACACAAAATGATGAAAAGTTAACTTTACCTGACACAAAATGCTGAAAAGTTAACACAACCTGAAACAAAATGATGAAAAGTTAAGGATACCTGACACAAAATGATGAAAGGTTAACGGTACCTGACACAAAATGATGAAAAGTTAAGGATACCTGACACAAAATAATTAATAGTTAAGGATACCTGACACAAAATGATGAAAAGCTGAGGGTACCTGACACAAAATGATGAAATGTTAAGGATCCTGACACAAAATGATGAAAAGTTAAGGATACCTGACACAAAATGATGAAAAGTTAACGGTACCTGAAACAAAACGATGAAAAGTTAACGGTACCCGGAACAAAATTATGAAAAGTTAACTGTACCTGACACAAAATTATGAAAAGTTAACGGTACCTGACACAAAATGATGAAAAGTTAAGAATACCTGACACAAAATGATGAAAAGTTAACGGTACCTGACACAAAATGATGAAAAGTTAACGGTACCCGACCCAAAATGAGGAAACGTTAACAGTACCCGACACAAAATAATAAAAAGTTAACGGTACCCGACACAAAATGATGAAAAGGTAACGGTACCCGACACAAAATGATGAAAAGTTAACGGTACCTGACACAAAATGATAAAAGGTTAACGGTAGCTGACACAAAATGATGAAAAGTTAAGGATACCTGACACAAAATGATAAAAAGTTAAAGGTACCCGACACAAAATGAGGAAAAGTTAACGGTACCCGACACAAAATGATGAAAAGTTAACGGTACCCGACAAAAAAATGATGAAAAGTTGAGGATACCTGACACAAAATGATAAAAAGTTAACGGTACCTGACAAAAAATCATGAAAAGTTAACGGTACCTGACAGAAAATGATGAAAGGTTAACGGTACCTGACACAAAATGATGAAAGTTAACGGTACCTGACACAAAATGATAAAAAGTTAACGGTACCTGACACAAAATGGTGAAAAGTTAACCCTACCTGACACAAAATGATGAAAAGTTAACGGTACCCGACACAAAATGATAAAAAGTTAACGGTACCCGACACAAAAAGATGAAAAATAACGGTAAATGACACAAAATGATGAAAAGTTAAGGGTACACGACACCAAATGATGAAAGGTTAACAGTACCCGACACAAAATGATGAAAAGGTAACGGTACCCGACACAAAATGATGAAAAGTTAACGGTACCTGACACAAAATGATGAAAAGTTAACGGTACCTGACCCCAAATGATGAAAAGTTAAGGATACCTGACACAAAATGATGAAAAGTTAAAGGTACCCGACACAAAATGATGAAAAGTTAACGGTACCCGACACAAAATGAGGAAAAGTTAACGGTACGCGACACAAAATGATGAAAAGTTAATGGTATCCGACACAAAATGATGAAAAGTTAACGGTACCCGACACAAGATGATGAAAAGTTAACGGTACCCGACACAAAATGATGAAAAGTTGACGGTACCTGACACAAAATGATGAAAAGTTAACGGTACCTGACACAAAATGATGAAAAGTTAACGGTACCTGCCACAAAATGATGAAAAGTTAACGGTACCTGACACAAAATGATTGAAAGTTAACGGTAGCTGACACAAAATGACGAAAAGTTAAAGGTACCTGACACAAAATGATGAAAAGTTAACGGTACCTGACACAAAACGATGAAAAGTTAATGGTACCTGACACAAATTATAAAAAGTTAACGGGACCTGACACAAAATGATGAAAAGTTAAGGATACCTGACACAAAATGATGAAAGGTTAACGGTACCCGACACAAAATGATAAAAAGTTAACGGCACCTGACACAAAATGCTGAAAAGTTAAGGATACCTGACACAAAATGATGAAATGTTAAGGATACCTGACACAAAATGATGAAATGTTAAGGATACCTGACACAAAATGATGAAAAGTTAATGGTAACTGACACAAAACGATAAAAGATTAACGGTACCCGAAACAAAATTATGAAAAGTTAACGGTACCACCACACAAAATGATGAAAAGTTAACGGTACCTTACACAAAATAATGAAAAGTTAATGGTACCTGACACAAAATGATGAAAAGTTAAGAATACCTGACACAAAATGATGAAAAGTTAACGGCACCTCACACAAAATAATAAAAAGTTAACGCTACCTGACACAAAATGATGAAAAGTTAACGGTACCCGACACAAAATGATGAAAAGTTAACGGTACCCGACACAAAATGATGAAAAATAACAGGACCTGACACAAAATGATGAAAAGTTAACGGTACCCGACACAAAATGATGAAAAGTTAACGGTACCCGACACAAAATGATGAAAAGTTAACGGTACCTGACACAAAATGATGAAAAGTTAATGGTACCTGACACAAAATGATGAAAAGTTAAGGATACCTGACACAAAATGATGTAATGTTAACGGTACCTGACACAAAATGATGAAAATTTAACGGTACCCGACAAAAAATGATGAAAAGTTAATGGTTCACTACACAAAATGATGAAAAGTTAAGGATACCTGACACAAAATGATGAAAAGTTAACGGTACCCGACACAAAATGATGAAAAGTTAACGGTACCCGACACAAAATGATGAAAAGTTAACGGTACCCGACACAAAATGATGAAAAGTTAACGGTACCCGACACAAAATGATGAAAAGTTAACAGTACCCGACACAAAATAATGAAAAGTTAACGGTACCCAACACAAAATGATGAAAAGTTAAGGATACCTGACACAAATTGATGAAAAGTTAAGGATACCTGACGCAAAATGATGAAAAGTTAACGGTACCTGACACAAAATGATGAAAAGTTAACGGTACCGGACACAAAATGATGAAAAGTTAACGGTACCTGACACAAAATGATGAAAAGTTAGGGATAAACGACACAAAATGATGAAAAGTTTACGGTACCGGACACAAAATGATGAAAAGTTAACGGTACCCGACACAAAATGATGAAAAGTTAACGGTACCCGACACAAAATGATGAAAAGTTAAGGATACCTGACACAAAATGATGAAAAGTTAACGGTACCTGACACAAAATGATGAAAAGTTAACGGTACCCGACACAAAATGATGAAAAGTTAACGATACCCGACAAAAAATGATGAAATGTTAACGGTACCCGACACAAAATGATGAAAAGTTAACGGTACCCGACACAAAATGATGAAAGGTTAACGAAACCCCACACAAAATGATAAATATTAACGGTACCCGACACAAAATCATGAAAAGTTAACGGTACCTGACACACAATCATGAAATGTTAACGGTACCTAACACAAAATGATTAAAAGTTAACGGTACCTGACACAAAATGATGAAAAGTTAACGGTACCTGACACAAAATGATCAAAAGTTAACGGGACCTGACACAAAATGATGAAAAGTTAACCCTAACTGACACAAAATGATGAAAAGTTAACGGTACCCGACACAAAATGATAAAAAGTTAACGGTACCCGACACAAAATGATGAAAAGTTGACGGTACCCGACACAAAATGATGAAAAGTTAAGGGTACCCGACACAAAATGATGAAAGGTTAACGGTACCCGACACAATTAATGAAAAGGTAACGGTACCCGACACAAAATAATGAAAAGTTAACGCTACCTGACACAAAATGATGAAAAGTTAACGGTACCTGACACAAAATGATGAAAAGTTATGATACCTGACACAAAATGTTCAAAAGTTAAAGGTACCTGACACAAAATGATGAAAAGTTAACGGTACCCGACAGAAAATGAGGAAAGTTAACAGTACCCGACACAAAATGATTAAACGTTAACGGTACCCGACACAAAATGATGAAAATTTAATGGTACCCGACACAAAATGATGAAAAGTTAACGGTACCCGACACAAAATGATGAAAGGTTAACGGTACCCAAAACAAAATGATGAAAAGTTAACGGTACCTGACACAAAATGATGAAAGGTTAACGGTACCTGACACAAAATGATGAAAAGTTAACGGTACCTGACACAAAACGCTGAAAAGTTAACACAACCTGACACAAAATGATGAAAAGTTAAGGATACCTGACACAAAATGATGAAAGGTTAACGGTACCTGACACAAAATGATGAAAAGTTAAGGATACCTGACACAAAATAATTAATAGTTAAGGATACCTGACACAAAATGATGAAAAGCTGAGGGTACCTGACACAAAATGATGAAATGTTAAGGATCCTGACACAAAATGATAAAAAGTTAAGGATACCTGACACAAAATGATGAAAAGTTAACGGTACCTGAAACAAAACGATGAAAAGTTAACGGTACCCGGAACAAAATTATGAAAAGTTAACTGTACCTGACACAAAATTATGAAAAGTTAACGGTACCTGACACAAAATGATGAAAAGTTAAGAATACCTGACACAAAATGATGAAAAGTTAACGGTACCTGACACAAAATGATGAAAAGTTAACGGTACCCGACCCAAAATGAGGAAACGTTAACAGTACCCGACACAAAATAATAAAAAGTTAACGGTACCCGACACAAAATGATGAAAAGGTAACGGTACCCGACACAAAATGATGAAAAGTTAACGGTACCTGACACAAAATGATAAAAGGTTAACGGTAGCTGACACAAAATGATGAAAAGTTAAGGATACCTGACACAAAATGATGAAAAGTTAAAGGTACCCGACACAAAATGAGGAAAAGTTAACGGTACCCGACACAAAATGATGAAAAGTTAACGGTACCCGACACAAAATGATGAAAAGTTAATGGTACCTGACACAAAATGATAAAAAGTTAACGGTACCTGACAAAAAATCATGAAAAGTTAACGGTACCTGACAGAAAATGATGAAAGGTTAACGGTACCTGACACAAAATGATGAAAGTTAACGGTACCTGACACAAAATGATAAAAAGTTAACGGTACCTGACACAAAATGGTGAAAAGTTAAGGATACCTGACACAAAATGATGAAAAGTTAAAGGTACCCGACACAAAATGATGAAAAGTTAACGGTACCCGACACAAAATGAGGAAAAGTTAACGGTACGCGACACAAAATGATGAAAAGTTAATGGTATCCGACACAAAATGATGAAAAGTTAACGGTACCCGACACAAGATGATGAAAAGTTAACGGTACCCGACACAAAATGATGAAAAGTTGACGGTACCTGACACAAAATGATGAAAAGTTAACGGTACCTGACACAAAATGATGAAAAGTTAACGGTACCTGCCACAAAATGATGAAAAGTTAACGGTACCTGACACAAAATGATTGAAAGTTAACGGTAGCTGACACAAAATGACGAAAAGTTAAAGGTACCTGACACAAAATGATGAAAAGTTAACGGTACCTGACACAAAACGATGAAAAGTTAATGGTACCTGACACAAATTATAAAAAGTTAACGGTACCTGACACAAAATGATGAAAAGTTAAGGATACCTGACACAAAATGATGAAAGGTTAACGGTACCCGACACAAAATGATAAAAAGTTAACGGCACCTGACACAAAATGCTGAAAAGTTAAGGATACCTGACACAAAATGATGAAATGTTAAGGATACCTGACACAAAATGATGAAATGTTAAGGATACCTGACACAAAATGATGAAAAGTTAATGGTAACTGACACAAAACGATAAAAGATTAACGGTACCCGAAACAAAATTATGAAAAGTTAACGGTACCACCACACAAAATGATGAAAAGTTAACGGTACCTTACACAAAATAATGAAAAGTTAATGGTACCTGACACAAAATGATGAAAAGTTAAGAATACCTGACACAAAATGATGAAAAGTTAACGGCACCTCACACAAAATGATAAAAAGTTAACGCTACCTGACACAAAATGATGAAAAGTTAACGGTACCCGACACAAAATGATGAAAAGTTAACGGTACCCGACACAAAATGATGAAAAATAACAGGACCTGACACAAAATGATGAAAAGTTAACGGTACCCGACACAAAATGATGAAAAGTTAACGGTACCCGACACAAAATGATG
This sequence comes from Ceratothoa steindachneri, assembly GCA_963969495.1. Classification (NCBI taxonomy): domain Eukaryota; kingdom Metazoa; phylum Arthropoda; class Malacostraca; order Isopoda; family Cymothoidae; genus Ceratothoa; species Ceratothoa steindachneri. The sequence goes on from OZ018326.1 coordinate 100,325,375, forward strand.
AAAAGTTAACGGTACCTGACACAAAATGATGAAAAGTTAATGGTACCTGACACAAAATGATGAAAAGTTAAGGATACCTGACACAAAATGATGTAATGTTAACGGTACCTGACACAAAATGATGAAAATTTAACGGTACCCGACAAAAAATGATGAAAAGTTAACGGTTCACTACACAAAATGATGAAAAGTTAAGGATACCTGACACAAAATGATGAAAAGTTAACGGTACCCGACACAAAATGATGAAAAGTTAACGGTACCCGACACAAAATGATGAAAAGTTAACGGTACCCGACACAAAATGATGAAAAGTTAACGGTACCCGACACAAAATGATGAAAAGTTAACAGTACCCGACACAAAATAATGAAAAGTTAACGGTACCCAACACAAAATGATGAAAAGTTAAGGATACCTGACACAAATTGATGAAAAGTTAAGGATACCTGACACAAAATGATGAAAAGTTAACGGTACCTGACACAAAATGATGAAAAGTTAACGGTACCGGACACAAAATGATGAAAAGTTAACGGTACCTGACACAAAATGATGAAAAGTTAGGGATAAACGACACAAAATGATGAAAAGTTTACGGTACCGGACACAAAATGATGAAAAGTTAACGGTACCCGACACAAAATGAGGAAAAGTTAACGGTACCCGACACAAAATAATGAAAAGTTAACGGTACCCGACACAAAGTGATGAAAAGGTAAGGGTACCCGACACAAAATAATGAAAAGTTAACGGTACTTGACACAAAATGATAAAAGTTAACGGTACCTGACACAAAATGATGAAAAGTTAAGGATACCTGACACAAAATGATGAAAAGTTAAAGGTACCCGACACAAAATGATGAAAAGTTAACGGTACCTGACACAAAATGATGAAAATTCAACGGTACCTGACACAAAATAATGAAAAGTTAACGGTACCTGACACAAAATCATAAAAAGTTAACCCTACCTGACACAAAATGATAAAAAGTTAACCCTACCTGACACAAAATGATGAAAAGTTAACGGTACCCGAAACAAAATGATAAAAAGTTAAAGGTACCCGACACAAAATGATGAAAAGTTAACGGTACCTCACACAAAATGATGAAAAGTTAAGGGTACCCGACACAAAATGATGAAAGGTTAACGGTACCCGACACAAAATGATGAAAATTTAATGGTACCCGACACAAAATGATGAAAAGTTAATGGTACCTGACACAAAATGATAAGAAAGTTAAAGGTACCTGACACAAAATGCTTAAAAGTTAAGGATACCTGACACAAAATGCTGAAAAGTTAAAGGTACCCGACACAAAATGATGAAAAGTTAACGGTACCCGACACAAAATGATGAAAAGTTAACGGTACCCGTCACACAATGATGAAAGGTTAACGGTACCTGACACAAAATGATGAAAAGTTAACGGTACCCGACACAAAATGATGAAAAGTTAACGGTACCCGACACAAAATAATGAAAAGTTAACGGTACCCGACACAAAATGATGAAAAGTTAACGGTACCCGACACAAAATGATGAAAAGTAAACAGTACCCGATACAAAATAATGAAAGGTTAACGGTACCCAACACAAAATGATGAAAAGTTAAGGATACCTGACACAAATTGATGAAAAGCTAAGGATACCTGACACAAAATGATGAAAAGTTAACGGTACCTGACACAAAATTATAAAAATTTAAGAATACCTGACACAAAATGATGAAAAGTTAACGGTACCTGACACAAAATGATGAAAAGTTAACGGTACCTGACACAAAATGATAAAAAGTTAACGGTACCTGACACAAAATGGTGAAAAGTTAACCCTACCTGACACAAAATGATGAAAAGTTAAGAATACCTGACACAAAATGATGAAAAGTTAACGGTACCTGACACAAAATGATGAAAAGTTAACGGTACCTGACAAAAAATGATGAAAAGTTAACGGTTCACTACACAAAATGATGAAAAGTTTTAGGATACCTGACACAAAATGATGAATAGTTAACGGTACCCGACACAAAATGATGAAAAGTTAACGGTACCCGACCAAAAATGATGAAAAGTTAAAGGTACCCAACACAAAATGATGAAAAGTTAACGGTACCCGACACAAAATGATGAAAAGTTAACAGTACCCGACACAAAATAATGAAAAGTTAACGGTACCCAACACAAAATGATGAAAAGTTCAGGAGACCTGACACAAATTGATGTCAAGTTAAGGACACCTGACACAAAATGATGAAAAGTTAACGGTACCTGACACAAAATGATGAAAAGTTAACGGTACCGGACACAAAATGATGAAAAGTTAACGGTACCTGACACAAAATGATGAAAAGTTAGGGATACCCGACACAAAATGATGAAAAGTTAACGGTACCGGACACAAAATGATGAAAAGTTAACGGTACCTGAAACAAAATGAGGAAAAGTTAACAGTACCCGTCACAAAATAATGAAAAGTCAACGGTACCCGACACAAAATGATGAAAAGTTAACGGTACCCGACACAAAATGATGAAAAGTTAACGGTACTTGACACAAAATGATAAAAAGTTAACGGTACCTGACACAAAATGATGAAAAGTTAAGGATACCTGACACAAAATGATGAAAAGTTAAAGGTAACCGACACAAAATGATGAAAAGTAAACAGGACCCGACACAAAATGATGAAAAGTTAACGGTACCCGACACAAAATGATGAAAAGTTAACGGTACCCGACACAAAATGATGAAAAGTTAACGGTACCCGACACAAAATGATGAAAAGTTAAGGATACCTGACACAAAATGATGAAAAGTTAAGGATACCTGACACAAAATCATGAAAAGTTAACGGTACCTGACACAAAATGATGAAAAGTTAACGGTACCCGACACAAAATGATGAAAAGTTAACGATACCCGACAAAAAATAATGAAATGTTAACGGTACCCGACACAAAATGATGAAAAGTTAACGGTACCCGACACAAAATGATGAAAGGTTAACGGTACCCCACACAAAATGATAAATATTAACGGTACCCGACACAAAATCATGAAAAGTTAACGGTACCTGACACACAATCATGAAATGTTAACGGTACCTAACACAAAATGATTAAAAGTTAACGGTACCTGACACAAAATGATGAAAAGTTAACGGTACCTGACACAAAATGATCAAAAGTTAACGGGACCTGACACAAAATGATGAAAAGTTAACCCTAACTGACACAAAATGATGAAAAGTTAACGGTACCCGACACAAAATGATAAAAAGTTAACGGTACCCGACACAAAATGATGAAAAGTTGACGGTACCCGACACAAAATGATGAAAAGTTAAGGGTACCCGACACAAAATGATGAAAGGTTAACGGTACCCGACACAATTAATGAAAAGGTAACGGTACCCGACACAAAATAATGAAAAGTTAACGCTACCTGACACAAAATGATGAAAAGTTAACGGTACCTGACACAAAATGATGAAAAGTTATGATACCTGACACAAAATGTTCAAAAGTTAAAGGTACCTGACACAAAATGATGAAAAGTTAACGGTACCCGACAGAAAATGAGGAAAGTTAACAGTACCCGACACAAAATGATTAAACGTTAACGGTACCCGACACAAAATGATGAAAATTTAATGGTACCCGACACAAAATGATGAAAAGTTAACGGTACCCGACACAAAATGATGAAAGGTTAACGGTACCCGAAACAAAATGATGAAAAGTTAACGGTACCTGACACAAAATGATGAAAAGTTAACGGTACCTGACACAAAATGATGAAAAGTTAACGGTACCTGACACAAAATGCTGAAAAGTTAACACAACCTGACACAAAATGATGAAAAGTTAAGGATACCTGACACAAAATGATGAAAGGTTAACGGTACCTGACACAAAATGATGAAAAGTTAAGGATACCTGACACAAAATAATTAATAGTTAAGGATACCTGACACAAAATGATGAAAAGCTGAGGGTACCTGACACAAAATGATGAAATGTTAAGGATCCTGACACAAAATGATGAAAAGTTAAGGATACCTGACACAAAATGATGAAAAGTTAACGGTACCTGAAACAAAACGATGAAAAGTTAACGGTACCCGGAACAAAATTATGAAAAGTTAACTGTACCTGACACAAAATTATGAAAAGTTAACGGTACCTGACACAAAATGATGAAAAGTTAAGAATACCTGACACAAAATGATGAAAAGTTAACGGTACCTGACACAAAATGATGAAAAGTTAACGGTACCCGACCCAAAATGAGGAAACGTTAACAGTACCCGACACAAAATAATAAAAAGTTAACGGTACCCGACACAAAATGATGAAAAGGTAACGGTACCCGACACAAAATGATGAAAAGTTAACGGTACCTGACACAAAATGATAAAAGGTTAACGGTAGCTGACACAAAATGATGAAAAGTTAAGGATACCTGACACAAAATGATGAAAAGTTAAAGGTACCCGACACAAAATGAGGAAAAGTTAACGGTACCCGACACAAAATGATGAAAAGTTAACGGTACCCGACACAAAATGATGAAAAGTTAATGGTACCTGACACAAAATGATAAAAAGTTAACGGTACCTGACAAAAAATCATGAAAAGTTAACAGTACCTGACAGAAAATGATGAAAGGTTAACGGTACCTGACACAAAATGATGAAAGTTAACGGTACCTGACACAAAATGATAAAAAGTTAACGGTACCTGACACAAAATGGTGAAAAGTTAACCCTACCTGACACAAAATAATGAAAAGTTAACGGTACCCGACACAAAATGATAAAAAGTTTACGGTACCCGACACAAAAAGATGAAAAATAACGGTAAATGACACAAAATGATGAAAAGTTAAGGGTACACGACACCAAATGATGAAAGGTTAACAGTACCCGACACAAAATGATGAAAAGGTAACGGTACCCGACACAAAATGATGAAAAGTTAACGGTACCTGACACAAAATGATGAAAAGTTGACGGTACCTGACCCCAAATGATGAAAAGTTAAGGATACCTGACACAAAATGATGAAAAGTTAAAGTTACCCGACACAAAATGATGAAAAGTTAACGGTACCCGACACAAAATGAGGAAAAGTTAACGGTACGCGACACAAAATGATGAAAAGTTAATGGTATCCGACACAAAATGATGAAAAGTTAACGGTACCCGACACAAGATGATGAAAAGTTAACGGTACCCGACACAAAATGATGAAAAGTTGACGGTACCTGACACAAAATGATGAAAAGTTAACGGTACCTGACACAAAATGATGAAAAGTTAACGGTACCTGCCACAAAATGATGAAAAGTTAACGGTACCTGACACAAAATGATTGAAAGTTAACGGTAGCTGACACAAAATGACGAAAAGTTAAAGGTACCTGACACAAAATGATGAAAAGTTAACGGTACCTGACACAAAACGATGAAAAGTTAATGGTACCTGACACAAATTATAAAAAGTTAACGGTACCTGACACAAAATGATGAAAAGTTAAGGATACCTGACACAAAATGATGAAAGGTTAACGGTACCCGACACAAAATGATAAAAAGTTAACGGCACCTGACACAAAATGCTGAAAAGTTAAGGATACCTGACACAAAATGATGAAATGTTAAGGATACCTGACACAAAATGATGAAATGTTAAGGATACCTGACACAAAATGATGAAAAGTTAATGGTAACTGACACAAAACGATAAAAGATTAACGGTACCCGAAACAAAATTATGAAAAGTTAACGGTACCCGACACAAAATGATGAAAAGTTAACGGTACCTTACACAAAATAATGAAAAGTTAATGGTACCTGACACAAAATGATGAAAAGTTAAGAATACCTGACACAAAATGATGAAAAGTTAACGGCACCTCACACAAAACGATGAAAAGTTAACGGTACCCGGAACAAAATTATGAAAAGTTAACTGTACCTGACACAAAATTATGAAAAGTTAACGGTACCTGACACAAAATGATTAAAAGTTAAGAATACCTGACACAAAATAATGAAAAGTTAACGGTACCTGACACAAAATGATGAAAAGTTAACGGTACCCGACCCAAAATGAGGAAACGTTAACAGTACCCGACACAAAATAATAAAAAGTTAACGGTACCCGACACAAAATGATGAAAAGGTAACGGTACCCGACACAAAATGATGAAAAGTTAACGGTACCTGACACAAAATGATAAAAGGTTAACGGTAGCTGACACAAAATGATGAAAAGTTAAGGATACCTGACACAAAATGATGAAAAGTTAAAGGTACCCGACACAAAATGAGGAAAAGTTAACGGTACCCGACACAAAATGATGAAAAGTTAACGGTACCCGACACAAAATGATGAAAAGTTAATGGTACCTGACACAAAATGATAAAAAGTTAACGGTACCTGACACAAAATCATGAAAAAAAAACGGTACCTGACAGAAAATTATGAAAAGTTAACGGTACCTGACACAAAATGATGAAAGTTAACGGTACCTGACACAAAATGATAAAAAGTTAACGGTACCTGACACAAAATGGTGAAAAGTTAACCCTACCTGACACAAAATGATGAAAAGTTAAGAATACCTGACACAAAATGATGAAAAGTTAACGGTACCTGACAAAAAATAATGAAAAGTTAACGGTACCTGACAAAAAATGATGAAAAGTTAACGGTTCACTACACAAAATGATGAAAAGTTTTAGGATACCTGACACAAAATGATGAATAGTTAACGGTACCCGACAAAAAATGATGAAAAGTTAACGGTACCCGACAAAAAATGATGAAAAGTTAAAGGTACCCAACACAAAATGATGAAAAGTTAACGGTACCCGACACAAAATGATGAAAAGTTAACAGTACCCGACACAAAATAATGAAAAGTTAACGGTACCCAACACAAAATGATGAAAAGTTCAGGATACCTGACACAAATTGATGTCAAGTTAAGGACACCTGACACAAAATGATGAAAAGTTAACGGTACCTGACACAAAATGATGAAAAGTTAACGGTACCGGACACAAAATGATGAAAAGTTAACGGTACCTGACACAAAATGATGAAAAGTTAGGGATACCCGACACAAAATGATGAAAAGTTAACGGTACCGGACACAAAATGATGAAAAGTTAACGGTACCCGACACAAAATGAGGAAAAGTTAACAGTACCCGACACAAAATAATGAAAAGTCAACGGTACCCGACACAAAATGATGAAAAGTTAACGGTACCCGACACAAAATGATGAAAAGTTAACGGTACTTGACACAAAATGATAAAAAGTTAACGGTACCTGACACAAAATGATGAAAAGTTAAGGATACCTGACACAAAATGATGAAAAGTTAAAGGTAACCGACACAAAATGATGAAAAGTAAACAGGACCCGACACAAAATGATGAAAAGTTAACGGTACCCGACACAAAATGATGAAAAGTTAACGGTACCCGACACAAAATGATGAAAAGTTAACGGTACCCGACACAAAATGATGAAAAGTTAAGGATACCTGACACAAAATGATGAAAAGTTAAGGATACCTGACACAAAATCATGAAAAGTTAACGGTACCTGACACAAAATGATGAAAAGTTAACGGTACCCGACACAAAATGATGAAAAGTTAACGATACCCGACAAAAAATGATGAAATGTTAACGGTACCCGACACAAAATGATGAAAAGTTAACGGTACCCGACACAAAATGATGAAAGGTTAACGGTACCCCACACAAAATGATAAATATTAACGGTACCCGACACAAAATCATGAAAAGTTAACGGTACCTGACACACAATCATGAAATGTTAACGGTACCTAACACAAAATGATTAAAAGTTAACGGTACCTGACACAAAATGATGAAAAGTTAACGGTACCTGACACAAAATGATCAAAAGTTAACGGGACCTGACACAAAATGATGAAAAGTTAACCCTAACTGACACAAAATGATGAAAAGTTAACGGTACCCGACACAAAATGATAAAAAGTTAACGGTACCCGACACAAAATGATGAAAAGTTGACGGTACCCGACACAAAATAATGAAAAGTTAAGGGTACCCGACACAAAATGATGAAAGGTTAACGGTACCCGACACAAAATAATGAAAAGGTAACGGTACCCGACACAAAATAATGAAAAGTTAACGCTACCTGACACAAAATGATGAAAAGTTAACGGTACCTGACACAAAATGATGAAAAGTTATGATACCTGACACAAAATGTTCAAAAGTTAAAGGTACCTGACACAAAATGATGAAAGGTTAACGGTACCCGACCGAAAACGAGGAAAGTTAACAGTACCCGACACAAAATGATTAAACGTTAACGGTACCCGACACAAAATGATGAAAATTTAATGGTACCCGACACAAAATGATGAAAAGTTAACGGTACCCGACACAAAATGATGAAAGGTTAACGGTACCCGAAACAAAATGATGAAAAGTTAACGGTACCTGACACAAAATGATGAAAAGTTAACGGTACCTGACACAAAATGATGAAAAGTTAACGGTACCTGACACAAAATGCTGAAAAGTTAACACAACCTGGCACAAAATGATGAAAAGTTAAGGATACCTGACACAAAATGATGAAAGGTTAACGGTACCTGACACAAAATGATAAAAAGTTAAGGATACCTGACACAAAATAATTAATAGTTAAGGATACCTGACACAAAATGATGAAAAGCTGAGGGTACCTGACACAAAATGATGAAATGTTAAGGATCCTGACACAAAATGATGAAAAGTTAAGGATACCTGACACAAAATGATGAAAAGTTAACGGTACCTGACACAAAACGATGAAAAGTTAACGGTACCCGGAACAAAATTATGAAAAGTTAACTGTACCTGACACAAAATTATGAAAAGTTAACGGTACCTGACACAAAATGATTAAAAGTTAAGAATACCTGACACAAAATGATGAAAAGTTAACGGTACCTGACACAAAATGATGAAAAGTTAACGGTACCCGACCCAAAATGAGGAAACGTTAACAGTACCCGACACAAAATAATAAAAAGTTAACGGTACCCGACACAAAATGATGAAAAGGTAACGGTACCCGACACAAAATGATGAAAAGTTAACGGTACCTGACACAAAATGATAAAAGGTTAACGGTAGCTGACACAAAATGATGAAAAGTTAAGGATACCTGACACAAAATGATGAAAAGTTAAAGGTACCCGACACAAAATGAGGAAAAGTTAACGGTACCCGACACAAAATGATGAAAAGTTAACGGTACCCGACACAAAATGATGAAAAGTTAATGGTACCTGACACAAAATAATGAAAAGGTAACGGTACCCGACACAAAATAATGAAAAGTTAACGCTACCTGACACAAAATGATGAAAAGTTAACGGTACCTGACACAAAATGATGAAAAGTTATGATACCTGACACAAAATGTTCAAAAGTTAAAGGTACCTGACACAAAATGATGAAAGGTTAACGGTACCCGACCGAAAACGAGGAAAGTTAACAGTACCCGACACAAAATGATTAAACGTTAACGGTACCCGACACAAAATGATGAAAATTTAATGGTACCCGACACAAAATGATGAAAAGTTAACGGTACCCGACACAAAATGATGAAAGGTTAACGGTACCCGAAACAAAATGATGAAAGGTTAACGGTACCTGACACAAAATGATGAAAAGTTAACGGTACCTGACACAAAATGATGAAAAGTTAACGGTACCTGACACAAAATGCTGAAAAGTTAACACAACCTGGCACAAAATGATGAAAAGTTAAGGATACCTGACACAAAATGATGAAAGGTTAACGGTACCTGACACAAAATGATGAAAAGTTAAGGATACCTGACACAAAATAATTAATAGTTAAGGATACCTGACACAAAATGATGAAAAGCTGAGGGTACCTGACACAAAATGATGAAATGTTAAGGATCCTGACACAAAATGATGAAAAGTTAAGGATACCTGACACAAAATGATGAAAAGTTAACGGTACCTGACACAAAACGATGAAAAGTTAACGGTACCCGGAACAAAATTATGAAAAGTTAACTGTACCTGACACAAAATTATGAAAAGTTAACGGTACCTGACACAAAATGATTAAAAGTTAAGAATACCTGACACAAAATGATGAAAAGTTAACGGTACCTGACACAAAATGATGAAAAGTTAACGGTACCCGACCCAAAATGAGGAAACGTTAACAGTACCCGACACAAAATAATAAAAAGTTAACGGTACCCGACACAAAATGATGAAAAGGTAACTGTACCCGACACAAAATGATGAAAAGTTAACGGTACCTGACACAAAATGATAAAAGGTTAACGGTAGCTGACACAAAATGATGAAAAGTTAAGGATACCTGACACAAAATGATGAAAAGTTAAAGGTACCCGACACAAAATGAGGAAAAGTTAACGGTACCCGACACAAAATGATGAAAAGTTAACGGTACCCGACACAAAATGATGAAAAGTTAATGGTACCTGACACAAAATGATAAAAAGTTAACGGTACCTGACACAAAATCATGAAAAGTTAACGGTACCTGACAGAAAATTATGAAAAGTTAACGGTACCTGACACAAAATGATGAAAGTTAACGGTACCTGACACAAAATGATAAAAAGTTAACGGTACCTGACACAAAATGGTGAAAAGTTAACCCTACCTGACACAAAATGATGAAAAGTTAAGAATACCTGACACAAAATGATGAAAAGTTAACGGTACCTGACACAAAATAATGAAAAGTTAACGGTACCTGACAAAAAATGATGAAAAGTTAACGGTTCACTACACAAAATGATGAAAAGTTTTAGGATACCTGACACAAAATGATGAATAGTTAACGGTACCCGACAAAAAATGATGAAAAGTTAACGGTACCCGACAAAAAATGATGAAAAGTTAAAGGTACCCAACACAAAATGATGAAAAGTTAACGGTACCCGACACAAAATGATGAAAAGTTAACAGTACCCGACACAAAATAATGAAAAGTTAACGGTACCCAACACAAAATGATGAAAAGTTCAGGATACCTGACACAAATTGATGTCAAGTTAAGGACACCTGACACAAAATGATGAAAAGTTAACGGTACCTGACACAAAAAGATGAAAAGTTAACGGTACCGGACACAAAATGATGAAAAGTTAACGGTACCTGACACAAAATGATGAAAAGTTAGGGATACCCGACACAAAATGATGAAAAGTTAACGGTACCGGACACAAAATGATGAAAAGTTAACGGTACCCGACACAAAATAAGGAAAAGTTAACAGTACCTGACACAAAATAATGAAAAGTCAACGGTACCCGACACAAAATGATGAAAAGTTAACGGTACCCGACACAAAATGATGAAAAGTTAACGGTACTTGACACAAAATGATAAAAAGTTAACGGTACCTGACACAAAATGATGAAAAGTTAAGGATACCTGACACAAAATGATGAAAAGTTAAAGGTAACCGACACAAAATGATGAAAAGTAAACAGGACCCGACACAAAATGATGAAAAGGTTACGGTACCCGACACAAAATGATGAAAAGTTAACGGTACCCGACACAAAATGATGAAAAGTTAACGGTATCCGACACAAAATGATGAAAAGTTAAGGATACCTGACACAAAATGATGAAAAGTTAAGGATACCTGACACAAAATCATGAAAAGTTAACGGTACCTGACACAAAATGATGAAAAGTTAACGGTACCCGACACAAAATGATGAAAAGTTAACGATACCCGACAAAAAATAATGAAATGTTAACGGTACCCGACACAAAATGATGAAAAGTTAACGGTACCCGACACAAAATGATGAAAGGTTAACGGTACCCCACACAAAATGATAAATATTAACGGTACCCGACACAAAATCATGAAAAGTTAACGGTACCTGACACACAATCATGAAATGTTAACGGTACCTAACACAAAATGATTAAAAGTTAACGGTACCTGACACAAAATGATGAAAAGTTAACGGTACCTGACACAAAATGATCAAAAGTTAACGGGACCTGACACAAAATGATGAAAAGTTAACCCTAACTGACACAAAATGATGAAAAGTTAACGGTACCCGACACAAAATGATAAAAAGTTAACGGTACCCGACACAAAATGATGAAAAGTTGACGGTACCCGACACAAAATGATGAAAAGTTAAGGGTACCCGACACAAAATGATGAAAGGTTAACGGTACCCGACACAATTAATGAAAAGGTAACGGTACCCGACACAAAATAATGAAAAGTTAACGCTACCTGACACAAAATGATGAAAAGTTAACGGTACCTGACACAAAATGATGAAAAGTTATGATACCTGACACAAAATGTTCAAAAGTTAAAGGTACCTGACACAAAATGATGAAAAGTTAACGGTACCCGACAGAAAATGAGGAAAGTTAACAGTACCCGACACAAAATGATTAAACGTTAACGGTACCCGACACAAAATGATGAAAATTTAATGGTACCCGACACAAAATGATGAAAAGTTAACGGTACCCGACACAAAATGATGAAAGGTTAACGGTACCCGAAACAAAATGATGAAAAGTTAACGGTACCTGACACAAAATGATGAAAAGTTAACATACCTGACACAAAATGATGAAAAGTTAACGGTACCTGACACAAAATGCTGAAAAGTTAACACAACCTGACACAAAATGATGAAAAGTTAAGGATACCTGACACAAAATGATGAAAGGTTAACGGTACCTGACACAAAATGATGAAAAGTTAAGGATACCTGACACAAAATAATTAATAGTTAAGGATACCTGACACAAAATGATGAAAAGCTGAGGGTACCTGACACAAAATGATGAAATGTTAAGGATCCTGACACAAAATGATGAAAAGTTAAGGATACCTGACACAAAATGATGAAAAGTTAACGGTACCTGAAACAAAACGATGAAAAGTTAACGGTACCCGGAACAAAATTATGAAAAGTTAACTGTACCTGACACAAAATTATGAAAAGTTAACGGTACCTGACACAAAATGATGAAAAGTTAAGAATACCTGACACAAAATGATGAAAAGTTAACGGTACCTGACACAAAATGATGAAAAGTTAACGGTACCCGACCCAAAATGAGGAAACGTTAACAGTACCCGACACAAAATAATAAAAAGTTAACGGTACCCGACACAAAATGATGAAAAGGTAACGGTACCCGACACAAAATGATGAAAAGTTAACGGTACCTGACACAAAATGATAAAAGGTTAACGGTAGCTGACACAAAATGATGAAAAGTTAAGGATACCTGACACAAAATGATGAAAAGTTAAAGGTACCCGACACAAAATGAGGAAAAGTTAACGGTACCCGACACAAAATGATGAAAAGTTAACGGTACCCGACACAAAATGATGAAAAGTTAATGGTACCTGACACAAAATGATAAAAAGTTAACGGTACCTGACAAAAAATCATGAAAAGTTAACAGTACCTGACAGAAAATGATGAAAGGTTAACGGTACCTGACACAAAATGATGAAAGTTAACGGTACCTGACACAAAATGATAAAAAGTTAACGGTACCTGACACAAAATGGTGAAAAGTTAACCCTACCTGACACAAAATAATGAAAAGTTAACGGTACCCGACACAAAATGATAAAAAGTTTACGGTACCCGACACAAAAAGATGAAAAATAACGGTAAATGACACAAAATGATGAAAAGTTAAGGGTACACGACACCAAATGATGAAAGGTTAACAGTACCCGACACAAAATGATGAAAAGGTAACGGTACCCGACACAAAATGATGAAAAGTTAACGGTACCTGACACAAAATGATGAAAAGTTGACGGTACCTGACCCCAAATGATGAAAAGTTAAGGATACCTGACACAAAATGATGAAAAGTTAAAGGTACCCGACACAAAATGATGAAAAGTTAACGGTACCCGACACAAAATGAGGAAAAGTTAACGGTACGCGACACAAAATGATGAAAAGTTAATGGTATCCGACACAAAATGATGAAAAGTTAACGGTACCCGACACAAGATGATGAAAAGTTAACGGTACCCGACACAAAATGATGAAAAGTTGACGGTACCTGACACAAAATGATGAAAAGTTAACGGTACCTGACACAAAATGATGAAAAGTTAACGGTACCTGCCACAAAATGATGAAAAGTTAACGGTACCTGACACAAAATGATTGAAAGTTAACGGTAGCTGACACAAAATGACGAAAAGTTAAAGGTACCTGACACAAAATGATGAAAAGTTAACGGTACCTGACACAAAACGATGAAAAGTTAATGGTACCTGACACAAATTATAAAAAGTTAACGGTACCTGACACAAAATGATGAAAAGTTAAGGATACCTGACACAAAATGATGAAAGGTTAACGGTACCCGACACAAAATGATAAAAAGTTAACGGCACCTGACACAAAATGCTGAAAAGTTAAGGATACCTGACACAAAATGATGAAATGTTAAGGATACCTGACACAAAATGATGAAATGTTAAGGATACCTGACACAAAATGATGAAAAGTTAATGGTAACTGACACAAAACGATAAAAGATTAACGGTACCCGAAACAAAATTATGAAAAGTTAACGGTACCCGACACAAAATGATGAAAAGTTAACGGTACCTTACACAAAATAATGAAAAGTTAATGGTACCTGACACAAAATGATGAAAAGTTAAGAATACCTGACACAAATTGATAAAAAGTTAACGGCACCTCACACAAAACGATGAAAAGTTAACGGTACCCGGAACAAAATTATGAAAAGTTAACTGTACCTGACACAAAATTATGAAAAGTTAACGGTACCTGACACAAAATGATTAAAAGTTAAGAATACCTGACACAAAATAATGAAAAGTTAACGGTACCTGACACAAAATGATGAAAAGTTAACGGTACCCGACCCAAAATGAGGAAACGTTAACAGTACCCGACACAAAATAATAAAAAGTTAACGGTACCCGACACAAAATGATGAAAAGGTAACGGTACCCGACACAAAATGATGAAAAGTTAACGGTACCTGACACAAAATGATAAAAGGTTAACGGTAGCTGACACAAAATGATGAAAAGTTAAGGATACCTGACACAAAATGATGAAAAGTTAAAGGTACCCGACACAAAATGAGGAAAAGTTAACGGTACCCGACACAAAATGATGAAAAGTTAACGGTACCCGACACAAAATGATGAAAAGTTAATGGTACCTGACACAAAATGATAAAAAGTTAACGGTACCTGACACAAAATCATGAAAAAAAACGGTACCTGACAGAAAATTATGAAAAGTTAACGGTACCTGACACAAAATGATGAAAGTTAACGGTACCTGACACAAAATGATAAAAAGTTAACGGTACCTGACACAAAATGGTGAAAAGTTAACCCTACCTGACACAAAATGATGAAAAGTTAAGAATACCTGACACAAAATGATGAAAAGTTAACGGTACCTGACACAAAATAATGAAAAGTTAACGGTACCTGACAAAAAATGATGAAAAGTTAACGGTTCACTACACAAAATGATGAAAAGTTTTAGGATACCTGACACAAAATGATGAATAGTTAACGGTACCCGACAAAAAATGATGAAAAGTTAACGGTACCCGACAAAAAATGATAAAAAGTTAAAGGTACCCAACACAAAATGATGAAAAGTTAACGGTACCCGACACAAAATGATGAAAAGTTAACAGTACCCGACACAAAATAATGAAAAGTTAACGGTACCCAACACAAAATGATGAAAAGTTCAGGATACCTGACACAAATTGATGTCAAGTTAAGGACACCTGACACAAAATGATGAAAAGTTAACGGTACCTGACACAAAATGATGAAAAGTTAACGGTACCGGACACAAAATGATGAAAAGTTAACGGTACCTGACACAAAATGATGAAAAGTTAGGGATACCCGACACAAAATGATGAAAAGTTAACGGTACCGGACACAAAATGATGAAAAGTTAACGGTACCCGACACAAAATGAGGAAAAGTTAACAGTACCCGACACAAAATAATGAAAAGTCAACGGTACCCGACACAAAATGATGAAAAGTTAACGGTACCCGACACAAAATGATGAAAAGTTAACGGTACTTGACACAAAATGATAAAAAGTTAACGGTACCTGACACAAAATGATGAAAAGTTAAGGATACCTGACACAAAATGATGAAAAGTTAAAGGTAACCGACACAAAATGATGAAAAGTAAACAGGACCCGACACAAAATGATGAAAAGTTAACGGTACCCGACACAAAATGATGAAAAGTTAACGGTACCCGACACAAAATGATGAAAAGTTAACGGTACCCGACACAAAATGATGAAAAGTTAAGGATACCTGACACAAAATGATGAAAAGTTAAGGATACCTGACACAAAATCATGAAAAGTTAACGGTACCTGACACAAAATGATGAAAAGTTAACGGTACCCGACACAAAATGATGAAAAGTTAACGATACCCGACAAAAAATGATGAAATGTTAACGGTACCCGACACAAAATGATGAAAAGTTAACGGTACCCGACACAAAATGATGAAAGGTTAACGGTACCCCACACAAAATGATAAATATTAACGGTACCCGACACAAAATCATGAAAAGTTAACGGTACCTGACACACAATCATGAAATGTTAACGGTACCTAACACAAAATGATTAAAAGTTAACGGTACCTGACACAAAATGATGAAAAGTTAACGGTACCTGACACAAAATGATCAAAAGTTAACGGGACCTGACACAAAATGATGAAAAGTTAACCCTAACTGACACAAAATGATGAAAAGTTAACGGTACCCGACACAAAATGATAAAAAGTTAACGGTACCCGACACAAAATGATGAAAAGTTGACGGTACCCGACACAAAATGATGAAAAGTTAAGGGTACCCGACACAAAATGATGAAAGGTTAACGGTACCCGACACAATTAATGAAAAGGTAACGGTACCCGACACAAAATCATGAAAAGTTAACGCTACCTGACACAAAATGATGAAAAGTTAACGGTACCTGACACAAAATGATGAAAAGTTATGATACCTGACACAAAATGTTCAAAAGTTAAAGGTACCTGACACAAAATGATGAAAAGTTAACGGTACCCGACAGAAAATGAGGAAAGTTAACAGTACCCGACACAAAATGATTAAACGTTAACGGTACCCGACACAAAATGATGAAAATTTAATGGTACCCGACACAAAATGATGAAAAGTTAACGGTACCCGACACAAAATGATGAAAGGTTAACGGTACCCGAAACAAAATGATGAAAAGTTAACGGTACCTGACACAAAATGATGAAAAGTTAACGGTACCTGACACAAAATGATGAAAAGTTAACGGTACCTGACACAAAATGCTGAAAAGTTAACACAACCTGACACAAAATGATGAAAAGTTAAGGATACCTGACACAAAATGATGAAAGGTTAACGGTACCTGACACAAAATGATGAAAAGTTAAGGATACCTGACACAAAATAATTAATAGTTAAGGATACCTGACACAAAATGATGAAAAGCTGAGGGTACCTGACACAAAATGATGAAATGTTAAGGATCCTGACACAAAATGATGAAAAGTTAAGGATACCTGACACAAAATGATGAAAAGTTAACGGTACCTGAAACAAAACGATGAAAAGTTAACGGTACCCGGAACAAAATTATGAAAAGTTAACTGTACCTGACACAAAATTATGAAAAGTTAACGGTACCTGACACAAAATGATGAAAAGTTAAGAATACCTGACACAAAATGATGAAAAGTTAACGGTACCTGACACAAAATGATGAAAAGTTAACGGTACCCGACCCAAAATGAGGAAACGTTAACAGTACCCGACACAAAATAATAAAAAGTTAACGGTACCCGACACAAAATGATGAAAAGGTAACGGTACCCGACACAAAATGATGAAAAGTTAACGGTACCTGACACAAAATGATAAAAGGTTAACGGTAGCTGACACAAAATGATGAAAAGTTAAGGATACCTGACACAAAATGATGAAAAGTTAAAGGTACCCGACACAAAATGAGGAAAAGTTAACGGTACCCGACACAAAATGATGAAAAGTTAACGGTACCCGACACAAAATGATGAAAAGTTAATGGTACCTGACACAAAATGATAAAAAGTTAACGGTACCTGACAAAAAATCATGAAAAGTTAACAGTACCTGACAGAAAATGATGAAAGGTTAACGGTACCTGACACAAAATGATGAAAGTTAACGGTACCTGACACAAAATGATAAAAAGTTAACGGTACCTGACACAAAATGGTGAAAAGTTAACCCTACCTGACACAAAATGATGAAAAGTTAACGGTACCCGACACAAAATGATGAAAAGTTAATGGTACCTGACACAAAATGATAAAAAGTTAACGGTACCTGACACAAAATCATGAAAAAAAAACGGTACCTGACAGAAAATTATGAAAAGTTAACGGTACCTGACACAAAATGATGAAAGTTAACGGTACCTGACACAAAATGATAAAAAGTTAACGGTACCTGACACAAAATGGTGAAAAGTTAACCCTACCTGACACAAAATGATGAAAAGTTAAGAATACCTGACACAAAATGATGAAAAGTTAACGGTACCTGACAAAAAATAATGAAAAGTTAACGGTACCTGACAAAAAATGATGAAAAGTTAACGGTTCACTACACAAAATGATGAAAAGTTTTAGGATACCTGACACAAAATGATGAATAGTTAACGGTACCCGACAAAAAATGATGAAAAGTTAACGGTACCCGACAAAAAATGATGAAAAGTTAAAGGTACCCAACACAAAATGATGAAAAGTTAACGGTACCCGACACAAAATGATGAAAAGTTAACAGTACCCGACACAAAATAATGAAAAGTTAACGGTACCCAACACAAAATGATGAAAAGTTCAGGATACCTGACACAAATTGATGTCAAGTTAAGGACACCTGACACAAAATGATGAAAAGTTAACGGTACCTGACACAAAATGATGAAAAGTTAACGGTACCGGACACAAAATGATGAAAAGTTAACGGTACCTGACACAAAATGATGAAAAGTTAGGGATACCCGACACAAAATGATGAAAAGTTAACGGTACCGGACACAAAATGATGAAAAGTTAACGGTACCCGACACAAAATGAGGAAAAGTTAACAGTACCCGACACAAAATAATGAAAAGTCAACGGTACCCGACACAAAATGATGAAAAGTTAACGGTACCCGACACAAAATGATGAAAAGTTAACGGTACTTGACACAAAATGATAAAAAGTTAACGGTACCTGACACAAAATGATGAAAAGTTAAGGATACCTGACACAAAATGATGAAAAGTTAAAGGTAACCGACACAAAATGATGAAAAGTAAACAGGACCCGACACAAAATGATGAAAAGTTAACGGTACCCGACACAAAATGATGAAAAGTTAACGGTACCCGACACAAAATGATGAAAAGTTAACGGTACCCGACACAAAATGATGAAAAGTTAAGGATACCTGACACAAAATGATGAAAAGTTAAGGATACCTGACACAAAATCATGAAAAGTTAACGGTACCTGACACAAAATGATGAAAAGTTAACGGTACCCGACACAAAATGATGAAAAGTTAACGATACCCGACAAAAAATGATGAAATGTTAACGGTACCCGACACAAAATGATGAAAAGTTAACGGTACCCGACACAAAATGATGAAAGGTTAACGGTACCCCACACAAAATGATAAATATTAACGGTACCCGACACAAAATCATGAAAAGTTAACGGTACCTGACACACAATCATGAAATGTTAACGGTACCTAACACAAAATGATTAAAAGTTAACGGTACCTGACACAAAATGATGAAAAGTTAACGGTACCTGACACAAAATGATCAAAAGTTAACGGGACCTGACACAAAATGATGAAAAGTTAACCCTAACTGACACAAAATGATGAAAAGTTAACGGTACCCGACACAAAATGATAAAAAGTTAACGGTACCCGACACAAAATGATGAAAAGTTGACGGTACCCGACACAAAATAATGAAAAGTTAAGGGTACCCGACACAAAATGATGAAAGGTTAACGGTACCCGACACAAAATAATGAAAAGGTAACGGTACCCGACACAAAATAATGAAAAGTTAACGCTACCTGACACAAAATGATGAAAAGTTAACGGTACCTGACACAAAATGATGAAAAGTTATGATACCTGACACAAAATGTTCAAAAGTTAAAGGTACCTGACACAAAATGATGAAAGGTTAACGGTACCCGACCGAAAACGAGGAAAGTTAACAGTACCCGACACAAAATGATTAAACGTTAACGGTACCCGACACAAAATGATGAAAATTTAATGGTACCCGACACAAAATGATGAAAAGTTAACGGTACCCGACACAAAATGATGAAAGGTTAACGGTACCCGAAACAAAATGATGAAAAGTTAACGGTACCTGACACAAAATGATGAAAAGTTAACGGTACCTGACACAAAATGATGAAAAGTTAACGGTACCTGACACAAAATGCTGAAAAGTTAACACAACCTGGCACAAAATGATGAAAAGTTAAGGATACCTGACACAAAATGATGAAAGGTTAACGGTACCTGACACAAAATGATAAAAAGTTAAGGATACCTGACACAAAATAATTAATAGTTAAGGATACCTGACACAAAATGATGAAAAGCTGAGGGTACCTGACACAAAATGATGAAATGTTAAGGATCCTGACACAAAATGATGAAAAGTTAAGGATACCTGACACAAAATGATGAAAAGTTAACGGTACCTGACACAAAACGATGAAAAGTTAACGGTACCCGGAACAAAATTATGAAAAGTTAACTGTACCTGACACAAAATTATGAAAAGTTAACGGTACCTGACACAAAATGATTAAAAGTTAAGAATACCTGACACAAAATGATGAAAAGTTAACGGTACCTGACACAAAATGATGAAAAGTTAACGGTACCCGACCCAAAATGAGGAAACGTTAACAGTACCCGACACAAAATAATAAAAAGTTAACGGTACCCGACACAAAATGATGAAAAGGTAACGGTACCCGACACAAAATGATGAAAAGTTAACGGTACCTGACACAAAATGATAAAAGGTTAACGGTAGCTGACACAAAATGATGAAAAGTTAAGGATACCTGACACAAAATGATGAAAAGTTAAAGGTACCCGACACAAAATGAGGAAAAGTTAACGGTACCCGACACAAAATGATGAAAAGTTAACGGTACCCGACACAAAATGATGAAAAGTTAATGGTACCTGACACAAAATAATGAAAAGGTAACGGTACCCGACACAAAATAATGAAAAGTTAACGCTACCTGACACAAAATGATGAAAAGTTAACGGTACCTGACACAAAATGATGAAAAGTTATGATACCTGACACAAAATGTTCAAAAGTTAAAGGTACCTGACACAAAATGATGAAAGGTTAACGGTACCCGACCGAAAACGAGGAAAGTTAACAGTACCCGACACAAAATGATTAAACGTTAACGGTACCCGACACAAAATGATGAAAATTTAATGGTACCCGACACAAAATGATGAAAAGTTAACGGTACCCGACACAAAATGATGAAAGGTTAACGGTACCCGAAACAAAATGATGAAAGGTTAACGGTACCTGACACAAAATGATGAAAAGTTAACGGTACCTGACACAAAATGATGAAAAGTTAACGGTACCTGACACAAAATGCTGAAAAGTTAACACAACCTGGCACAAAATGATGAAAAGTTAAGGATACCTGACACAAAATGATGAAAGGTTAACGGTACCTGACACAAAATGATGAAAAGTTAAGGATACCTGACACAAAATAATTAATAGTTAAGGATACCTGACACAAAATGATGAAAAGCTGAGGGTACCTGACACAAAATGATGAAATGTTAAGGATCCTGACACAAAATGATGAAAAGTTAAGGATACCTGACACAAAATGATGAAAAGTTAACGGTACCTGACACAAAACGATGAAAAGTTAACGGTACCCGGAACAAAATTATGAAAAGTTAACTGTACCTGACACAAAATTATGAAAAGTTAACGGTACCTGACACAAAATGATTAAAAGTTAAGAATACCTGACACAAAATGATGAAAAGTTAACGGTACCTGACACAAAATGATGAAAAGTTAACGGTACCCGACCCAAAATGAGGAAACGTTAACAGTACCCGACACAAAATAATAAAAAGTTAACGGTACCCGACACAAAATGAGGAAAAGGTAACTGTACCCGACACAAAATGATGAAAAGTTAACGGTACCTGACACAAAATGATAAAAGGTTAACGGTAGCTGACACAAAATGATGAAAAGTTAAGGATACCTGACACAAAATGATGAAAAGTTAAAGGTACCCGACACAAAATG
Source organism: Ceratothoa steindachneri (assembly GCA_963969495.1). Classification (NCBI taxonomy): domain Eukaryota; kingdom Metazoa; phylum Arthropoda; class Malacostraca; order Isopoda; family Cymothoidae; genus Ceratothoa; species Ceratothoa steindachneri. Next base: position 100,347,965 of record OZ018326.1, read on the forward strand.
AGGAAAAGTTAACGGTACCCGACACAAAATGATGAAAAGTTAACGGTACCCGACACAAAATGATGAAAAGTTAATGGTACCTGACACAAAATGATAAAAAGTTAACGGTACCTGACACAAAATCATGAAAAGTTAACGGTACCTGACAGAAAATTATGAAAAGTTAACGGTACCTGACACAAAATGATGAAAGTTAACGGTACCTGACACAAAATGATAAAAAGTTAACGGTACCTGACACAAAATGGTGAAAAGTTAACCCTACCTGACACAAAATGATGAAAAGTTAAGAATACCTGACACAAAATGATGAAAAGTTAACGGTACCTGACACAAAATAATGAAAAGTTAACGGTACCTGACAAAAAATGATGAAAAGTTAACGGTTCACTACACAAAATGATGAAAAGTTTTAGGATACCTGACACAAAATGATGAATAGTTAACGGTACCCGACAAAAAATGATGAAAAGTTAACGGTACCCGACAAAAAATGATGAAAAGTTAAAGGTACCCAACACAAAATGATGAAAAGTTAACGGTACCCGACACAAAATGATGAAAAGTTAACAGTACCCGACACAAAATAATGAAAAGTTAACGGTACCCAACACAAAATGATGAAAAGTTCAGGATACCTGACACAAATTGATGTCAAGTTAAGGACACCTGACACAAAATGATGAAAAGTTAACGGTACCTGACACAAAAAGATGAAAAGTTAACGGTACCGGACACAAAATGATGAAAAGTTAACGGTACCTGACACAAAATGATGAAAAGTTAGGGATACCCGACACAAAATGATGAAAAGTTAACGGTACCGGACACAAAATGATGAAAAGTTAACGGTACCCGACACAAAATAAGGAAAAGTTAACAGTACCCGACACAAAATAATGAAAAGTCAACGGTACCCGACACAAAATGATGAAAAGTTAACGGTACCCGACACAAAATGATGAAAAGTTAACGGTACTTGACACAAAATGATAAAAAGTTAACGGTACCTGACACAAAATGATGAAAAGTTAAGGATACCTGACACAAAATGATGAAAAGTTAAAGGTAACCGACACAAAATGATGAAAAGTAAACAGGACCCGACACAAAATGATGAAAAGGTTACGGTACCCGACACAAAATGATGAAAAGTTAACGGTACCCGACACAAAATGATGAAAAGTTAACGGTATCCGACACAAAATGATGAAAAGTTAAGGATACCTGACACAAAATGATGAAAAGTTAAGGATACCTGACACAAAATCATGAAAAGTTAACGGTACCTGACACAAAATGATGAAAAGTTAACGGTACCCGACACAAAATGATGAAAAGTTAACGATACCCGACAAAAAATAATGAAATGTTAACGGTACCCGACACAAAATGATGAAAAGTTAACGGTACCCGACACAAAATGATGAAAGGTTAACGGTACCCCACACAAAATGATAAATATTAACGGTACCCGACACAAAATCATGAAAAGTTAACGGTACCTGACACACAATCATGAAATGTTAACGGTACCTAACACAAAATGATTAAAAGTTAACGGTACCTGACACAAAATGATGAAAAGTTAACGGTACCTGACACAAAATGATCAAAAGTTAACGGGACCTGACACAAAATGATGAAAAGTTAACCCTAACTGACACAAAATGATGAAAAGTTAACGGTACCCGACACAAAATGATAAAAAGTTAACGGTACCCGACACAAAATGATGAAAAGTTGACGGTACCCGACACAAAATGATGAAAAGTTAAGGGTACCCGACCCAAAATGATGAAAGGTTAACGGTACCCGACACAATTAATGAAAAGGTAACGGTACCCGACACAAAATAATGAAAAGTTAACGCTACCTGACACAAAATGATGAAAAGTTAACGGTACCTGACACAAAATGATGAAAAGTTATGATACCTGACACAAAATGTTCAAAAGTTAAAGGTACCTGACACAAAATGATGAAAAGTTAACGGTACCCGACAGAAAATGAGGAAAGTTAACAGTACCCGACACAAAATGATTAAACGTTAACGGTACCCGACACAAAATGATGAAAATTTAATGGTACCCGACACAAAATGATGAAAAGTTAACGGTACCCGACACAAAATGATGAAAGGTTAACGGTACCCGAAACAAAATGATGAAAAGTTAACGGTACCTGACACAAAATGATGAAAAGTTAACATACCTGACACAAAATGATGAAAAGTTAACGGTACCTGACACAAAATGCTGAAAAGTTAACACAACCTGACACAAAATGATGAAAAGTTAAGGATACCTGACACAAAATGATGAAAGGTTAACGGTACCTGACACAAAATGATGAAAAGTTAAGGATACCTGACACAAAATAATTAATAGTTAAGGATACCTGACACAAAATGATGAAAAGCTGAGGGTACCTGACACAAAATGATGAAATGTTAAGGATCCTGACACAAAATGATGAAAAGTTAAGGATACCTGACACAAAATGATGAAAAGTTAACGGTACCTGAAACAAAACGATGAAAAGTTAACGGTACCCGGAACAAAATTATGAAAAGTTAACTGTACCTGACACAAAATTATGAAAAGTTAACGGTACCTGACACAAAATGATGAAAAGTTAAGAATACCTGACACAAAATGATGAAAAGTTAACGGTACCTGACACAAAATGATGAAAAGTTAACGGTACCCGACCCAAAATGAGGAAACGTTAACAGTACCCGACACAAAATAATAAAAAGTTAACGGTACCCGACACAAAATGATGAAAAGGTAACGGTACCCGACACAAAATGATGAAAAGTTAACGGTACCTGACACAAAATGATAAAAGGTTAACGGTAGCTGACACAAAATGATGAAAAGTTAAGGATACCTGACACAAAATGATGAAAAGTTAAAGGTACCCGACACAAAATGAGGAAAAGTTAACGGTACCCGACACAAAATGATGAAAAGTTAACGGTACCCGACACAAAATGATGAAAAGTTAATGGTACCTGACACAAAATGATAAAAAGTTAACGGTACCTGACAAAAAATCATGAAAAGTTAACAGTACCTGACAGAAAATGATGAAAGGTTAACGGTACCTGACACAAAATGATGAAAGTTAACGGTACCTGACACAAAATGATAAAAAGTTAACGGTACCTGACACAAAATGGTGAAAAGTTAACCCTACCTGACACAAAATAATGAAAAGTTAACGGTACCCGACACAAAATGATAAAAAGTTTACGGTACCCGACACAAAAAGATGAAAAATAACGGTAAATGACACAAAATGATGAAAAGTTAAGGGTACACGACACCAAATGATGAAAGGTTAACAGTACCCGACACAAAATGATGAAAAGGTAACGGTACCCGACACAAAATGATGAAAAGTTAACGGTACCTGACACAAAATGATGAAAAGTTGACGGTACCTGACCCCAAATGATGAAAAGTTAAGGATACCTGACACAAAATGATGAAAAGTTAAAGGTACCCGACACAAAATGATGAAAAGTTAACGGTACCCGACACAAAATGAGGAAAAGTTAACGGTACGCGACACAAAATGATGAAAAGTTAATGGTATCCGACACAAAATGATGAAAAGTTAACGGTACCCGACACAAGATGATGAAAAGTTAACGGTACCCGACACAAAATGATGAAAAGTTGACGGTACCTGACACAAAATGATGAAAAGTTAACGGTACCTGACACAAAATGATGAAAAGTTAACGGTACCTGCCACAAAATGATGAAAAGTTAACGGTACCTGACACAAAATGATTGAAAGTTAACGGTAGCTGACACAAAATGACGAAAAGTTAAAGGTACCTGACACAAAATGATGAAAAGTTAACGGTACCTGACACAAAACGATGAAAAGTTAATGGTACCTGACACAAATTATAAAAAGTTAACGGTACCTGACACAAAATGATGAAAAGTTAAGGATACCTGACACAAAATGATGAAAGGTTAACGGTACCCGACACAAAATGATAAAAAGTTAACGGCACCTGACACAAAATGCTGAAAAGTTAAGGATACCTGACACAAAATGATGAAATGTTAAGGATACCTGACACAAAATGATGAAATGTTAAGGATACCTGACACAAAATGATGAAAAGTTAATGGTAACTGACACAAAACGATAAAAGATTAACGGTACCCGAAACAAAATTATGAAAAGTTAACGGTACCCGACACAAAATGATGAAAAGTTAACGGTACCTTACACAAAATAATGAAAAGTTAATGGTACCTGACACAAAATGATGAAAAGTTAAGAATACCTGACACAAATTGATGAAAAGTTAACGGCACCTCACACAAAACGATGAAAAGTTAACGGTACCCGGAACAAAATTATGAAAAGTTAACTGTACCTGACACAAAATTATGAAAAGTTAACGGTACCTGACACAAAATGATTAAAAGTTAAGAATACCTGACACAAAATAATGAAAAGTTAACGGTACCTGACACAAAATGATGAAAAGTTAACGGTACCCGACCCAAAATGAGGAAACGTTAACAGTACCCGACACAAAATAATAAAAAGTTAACGGTACCCGACACAAAATGATGAAAAGGTAACGGTACCCGACACAAAATGATGAAAAGTTAACGGTACCTGACACAAAATGATAAAAGGTTAACGGTAGCTGACACAAAATGATGAAAAGTTAAGGATACCTGACACAAAATGATGAAAAGTTAAAGGTACCCGACACAAAATGAGGAAAAGTTAACGGTACCCGACACAAAATGATGAAAAGTTAACGGTACCCGACACAAAATGATGAAAAGTTAATGGTACCTGACACAAAATGATAAAAAGTTAACGGTACCTGACACAAAATCATGAAAAAAAACGGTACCTGACAGAAAATTATGAAAAGTTAACGGTACCTGACACAAAATGATGAAAGTTAACGGTACCTGACACAAAATGATAAAAAGTTAACGGTACCTGACACAAAATGGTGAAAAGTTAACCCTACCTGACACAAAATGATGAAAAGTTAAGAATACCTGACACAAAATGATGAAAAGTTAACGGTACCTGACACAAAATAATGAAAAGTTAACGGTACCTGACAAAAAATGATGAAAAGTTAACGGTTCACTACACAAAATGATGAAAAGTTTTAGGATACCTGACACAAAATGATGAATAGTTAACGGTACCCGACAAAAAATGATGAAAAGTTAACGGTACCCGACAAAAAATGATAAAAAGTTAAAGGTACCCAACACAAAATGATGAAAAGTTAACGGTACCCGACACAAAATGATGAAAAGTTAACAGTACCCGACACAAAATAATGAAAAGTTAACGGTACCCAACACAAAATGATGAAAAGTTCAGGATACCTGACACAAATTGATGTCAAGTTAAGGACACCTGACACAAAATGATGAAAAGTTAACGGTACCTGACACAAAATGATGAAAAGTTAACGGTACCGGACACAAAATGATGAAAAGTTAACGGTACCTGACACAAAATGATGAAAAGTTAGGGATACCCGACACAAAATGATGAAAAGTTAACGGTACCGGACACAAAATGATGAAAAGTTAACGGTACCCGACACAAAATGAGGAAAAGTTAACAGTACCCGACACAAAATAATGAAAAGTCAACGGTACCCGACACAAAATGATGAAAAGTTAACGGTACCCGACACAAAATGATGAAAAGTTAACGGTACTTGACACAAAATGATAAAAAGTTAACGGTACCTGACACAAAATGATGAAAAGTTAAGGATACCTGACACAAAATAATGAAAAGTTAAAGGTAACCGACACAAAATGATGAAAAGTAAACAGGACCCGACACAAAATGATGAAAAGTTAACGGTACCCGACACAAAATGATGAAAAGTTAACGGTACCCGACACAAAATGATGAAAAGTTAACGGTACCCGACACAAAATGATGAAAAGTTAAGGATACCTGACACAAAATGATGAAAAGTTAAGGATACCTGACACAAAATCATGAAAAGTTAACGGTACCTGACACAAAATGATGAAAAGTTAACGGTACCCGACACAAAATGATGAAAAGTTAACGATACCCGACAAAAAATGATGAAATGTTAACGGTACCCGACACAAAATGATGAAAAGTTAACGGTACCCGACACAAAATGATGAAAGGTTAACGGTACCCCACACAAAATGATAAATATTAACGGTACCCGACACAAAATCATGAAAAGTTAACGGTACCTGACACACAATCATGAAATGTTAACGGTACCTAACACAAAATGATTAAAAGTTAACGGTACCTGACACAAAATGATGAAAAGTTAACGGTACCTGACACAAAATGATCAAAAGTTAACGGGACCTGACACAAAATGATGAAAAGTTAACCCTAACTGACACAAAATGATGAAAAGTTAACGGTACCCGACACAAAATGATAAAAAGTTAACGGTACCCGACACAAAATGATGAAAAGTTGACGGTACCCGACACAAAATGATGAAAAGTTAAGGGTACCCGACACAAAATGATGAAAGGTTAACGGTACCCGACACAATTAATGAAAAGGTAACGGTACCCGACACAAAATCATGAAAAGTTAACGCTACCTGACACAAAATGATGAAAAGTTAACGGTACCTGACACAAAATGATGAAAAGTTATGATACCTGACACAAAATGTTCAAAAGTTAAAGGTACCTGACACAAAATGATGAAAAGTTAACGGTACCCGACAGAAAATGAGGAAAGTTAACAGTACCCGACACAAAATGATTAAACGTTAACGGTACCCGACACAAAATGATGAAAATTTAATGGTACCCGACACAAAATGATGAAAAGTTAACGGTACCCGACACAAAATGATGAAAGGTTAACGGTACCCGAAACAAAATGATGAAAAGTTAACGGTACCTGACACAAAATGATGAAAAGTTAACGGTACCTGACACAAAATGATGAAAAGTTAACGGTACCTGACACAAAATGCTGAAAAGTTAACACAACCTGACACAAAATGATGAAAAGTTAAGGATACCTGACACAAAATGATGAAAGGTTAACGGTACCTGACACAAAATGATGAAAAGTTAAGGATACCTGACACAAAATAATTAATAGTTAAGGATACCTGACACAAAATGATGAAAAGCTGAGGGTACCTGACACAAAATGATGAAATGTTAAGGATCCTGACACAAAATGATGAAAAGTTAAGGATACCTGACACAAAATGATGAAAAGTTAACGGTACCTGAAACAAAACGATGAAAAGTTAACGGTACCCGGAACAAAATTATGAAAAGTTAACTGTACCTGACACAAAATTATGAAAAGTTAACGGTACCTGACACAAAATGATGAAAAGTTAAGAATACCTGACACAAAATGATGAAAAGTTAACGGTACCTGACACAAAATGATGAAAAGTTAACGGTACCCGACCCAAAATGAGGAAACGTTAACAGTACCCGACACAAAATAATAAAAAGTTAACGGTACCCGACACAAAATGATGAAAAGTTAACGGTACCCGACACAAAATGATGAAAAGTTAACGGTACCTGACACAAAATGATAAAAGGTTAACGGTAGCTGACACAAAATGATGAAAAGTTAAGGATACCTGACACAAAATGATGAAAAGTTAAAGGTACCCGACACAAAATGAGGAAAAGTTAACGGTACCCGACACAAAATGATGAAAAGTTAACGGTACCCGACACAAAATGATGAAAAGTTAATGGTACCTGACACAAAATGATAAAAAGTTAACGGTACCTGACAAAAAATCATGAAAAGTTAACAGTACCTGACAGAAAATGATGAAAGGTTAACGGTACCTGACACAAAATGATGAAAGTTAACGGTACCTGACACAAAATGATAAAAAGTTAACGGTACCTGACACAAAATGGTGAAAAGTTAACCCTACCTGACACAAAATGATGAAAAGTTAACGGTACCCGACACAAAATGATAAAAAGTTAACGGTACCCGACACAAAAAGATGAAAAATAACGGTAAATGACACAAAATGATGAAAAGTTAAGGGTACACGACACCAAATGATGAAAGGTTAACAGTACCCGACACAAAATGATGAAAAGGTAACGGTACCCGACACAAAATGATGAAAAGTTAACGGTACCTGACACAAAATGATGAAAAGTTAACGGTACCTGACCCCAAATGATGAAAAGTTAAGGATACCTGACACAAAATGATGAAAAGTTAAAGGTACCCGACACAAAATGATGAAAAGTTAACGGTACCCGACACAAAATGAGGAAAAGTTAACGGTACGCGACACAAAATGATGAAAAGTTAATGGTATCCGACACAAAATGATGAAAAGTTAACGGTACCCGACACAAGATGAGGAAAAGTTAACGGTACCCGACACAAAATGATGAAAAGTTGACGGTACCTGACACAAAATGATGAAAAGTTAACGGTACCTGACACAAAATGATGAAAAGTTAACGGTACCTGCCACAAAATGATGAAAAGTTAACGGTACCTGACACAAAATGATTGAAAGTTAACGGTAGCTGACACAAAATGACGAAAAGTTAAAGGTACCTGACACAAAATGATGAAAAGTTAACGGTACCTGACACAAAACGATGAAAAGTTTATGGTACCTGACACAAATTATAAAAAGTTAACGGTACCTGACACAAAATGATGAAAAGTTAAGGATACCTGACACAAAATGATGAAAGGTTAACGGTACCCGACACAAAATGATAAAAAGTTAACGGCACCTGACACAAAATGCTGAAAAGTTAAGGATACCTGACACAAAATGATGAAATGTTAAGGATACCAGACACAAAATGATGAAATGTTAAGGATACCTGACACAAAATGATGAAAAGTTAATGGTAACTGACACAAAACGATAAAAGATTAACGGTACCCGAAACAAAATTATGAAAAGTTAACGGTACCCGACACAAAATGATGAAAAGTTAACGGTACCTTACACAAAATAATGAAAAGTTAATGGTACCTGACACAAAATGATGAAAAGTTAAGAATACCTGACACAAAATGATGAAAAGTTAACGGCACCTCACACAAAATGATAAAAAGTTAACGCTACCTGACACAAAATGATGAAAAGTTAACGGTACCCGACACAAAATGATGAAAAGTTAACGGTACCCGACACAAAATGATGAAAAATAACAGGACCTGACACAAAATGATGAAAAGTTAACGGTACCCGACATAAAATGATGAAAAGTTAACGGTACCCGACACAAAATGATGAAAAGTTAACGGTACCTGACACAAAATGATGAAAAGTTAATGGTACCTGACACAAAATGATGAAAAGTTAAGGATACCTGACACAAAATGATGTAATGTTAACGGTACCTGACACAAAATGATGAAAATTTAACGGTACCCGACAAAAAATGATGAAAGGTTAACGGTTCACTACACAAAATGATGAAAAGTTAAGGATACCTGACACAAAATGATGAAAAGTTAACGGTACCGGACACAAAATGATGAAAAGTTAACGGTACCCGACACAAAATGATGAAAAGTTAACGGTACCCGACACAAAATGATGAAAAGTTAACGGTACCCGACACAAAATGATGAAAAGTTAACAGTACCCGACACAAAATAATGAAAAGTTAACGGTACCCAACACAAAATGATGAAAAGTTAAGGATACCTGACACAAATTGATGAAAAGTTAAGGATACCTGACACAAAATGATGAAAAGTTAACGGTACCTGACAAAAAAACGATGAAAAGTTAACGGTACCGGACACAAAATGATGAAAAGTTAACGGTACCTGACACAAAATGATGCAAAAGTTAGGGATAAACGACACAAAATGATGAAAAGTTTACGGTACCGGACACAAAATGATGAAAAGTTAACGGTACCCGACACAAAATGAGGAAAAGTTAACGGTACCCGACACAAAATAATGAAAAGTTAACGGTACCCGACACAAAGTGATGAAAAGGTAAGGGTACCCGACACAAAATAATGAAAAGTTAACGGTACTTGACACAAAATGATAAAAGTTAACGGTACCTGACACAAAATGATGAAAAGTTAAGGATACCTGACACAAAATGATGAAAAGTTAAAGGTACCCGACACAAAATGATGAAAAGTTAACGGTACCTGACACAAAATGATGAAAATTCAACGGTACCTGACACAAAATAATGAAAAGTTAACGGTACCTGACACAAAATCATAAAAAGTTAACCCTACCTGACACAAAATGATAAAAAGTTAACCCTACCTGACACAAAATGATGAAAAGTTAACGGTACCCGAAACAAAATGATAAAAAGTTAAAGGTACCCGACACAAAATGATGAAAAGTTAACGGTACCTCACACAAAATGATGAAAAGTTAAGGGTACCCGACACAAAATGATGAAAGGTTAACGGTACCCGACACAAAATGATGAAAATTTAATGGTACCCGACACAAAATGATGAAAAGTTAATATAACCTGACACAAAATGATAAGAAAGTTAAAGGTACCTGACACAAAATGATAAAAAGTTAAGGATACCTGACACAAAATGCTGAAAAGTTAAAGGTACCCGACACAAAATGCTGAAAAGTTAACGGTACCCGACACAAAATGATGAAAAGTTAACGGTACCCGTCACAAAATGATGAAAAATTAACGGTACCCGACACAATATGATGAAAAGTTAATGGTACCCGACACAAAATGATGAAAAGTTAACGGTACCTGACACAAAATGATGAAAAGTTAACGGTACCCGACACAAAATGATGAAAAGTTAACGGTACCCGACACAAAATGATGAAAAGTTAACGGTACCCGACACAAAATGATGAAAAGTTAACGGTACCCGACACAAAATGATGAAAAGTTAACAGTACCCGATACAAAATAATGAAAAGTTAACGGTACCCAACACAAAATGATGAAAAGTTAAGGATACCTGACACAAATTGATGAAAAGCTAAGGATACCTGACACAAAATGATGAAAAGTTAACGGTACCTGACACAAAATTATGAAAATTTAAGAATACCTGACACAAAATGATGAAAAGTTAACGGTACCTGACACAAAATTATAAAAAGGTTAACGGTACCTGACACTATAGGATGAAAAATTAAGGATACCTGACACAAATTTATGAAAAGTTAAGGGTACCTGGCACAAAATGATGAAAAGTTAACGGTAGCTGACACAAAAGGATGAAAAGTTAACGGTACCTGACACAAAATGATAAAAAGTAAGGATACCTGACACAAAATGCTGAAAAATTAAGGAAACCTGACACAAAATGATGAAAAGTTAAGGGTACCTGATACAAAATGATGAAAAGTTAACGGTAGCTGACACAAAATGATGAGAAGTTAACGGTACCCGACACAAAATGATGAAAAGTTAACGGTACCCGACACAAAATGATGAAAAGTTAATGGTACCCGACACAAAATGATGAAAAGTTAACGGGACCTGACACAAAATGATGAAAAGTTAACGGTACCTGACACAAAATGATGAAAATTTAACGGTACCTGACACAAAATAATGAAAAGTTAACGGTACCTGACACAAAATGATAAAAAGTTAACCCTACCTGACACAAAATGATAAAAAGTTAACCCTACCCTACACAAAATGATGAAAAGTTAACGGTACCCGACACAAAATGATAAAAAGTTAACGGTACCCGACACAAAATGATGAAAAGTTAACGGTACCTCACACAAAATGATGAAAAGTTAAGGGTACCCGACACAAAATAATGAAAGGTTAACGGTACCCGACACAAAATGATGAAAAGTTATTGGTACCCGACACAAAATGATGAAAAGTTAATGGTACCTGACACAAAATGAAAAGAAAGTTAAAGGTACCTGACACAAAATGATAAAAAGTTAAGGATACCTGACACAAAATGATGAAAAGTTAAAGGTACCCGACACAAAATGATGAAAAGTTAACGGTACCCGACACAAAATGATGAAAAGTTAACGGTACCCGTCACAAAATGATGAAAAATTAACGGTACCCGACACAATATGATGAAAAGTTAATGGTACCCGACACAAAATGATGAAAAGTTAACGGTACCTGACACAAAATGATGGAATGTTAACGGTACCCGACACAAAATGATGAAAAGTTAACGGTACCCGACACAAAATGATGAAAAGTTAACGGTACCCGACACAAAATGATGAAAAGTTAACGGTACCCGACACAAAATGATGAAAAGTTAACAGTACCCGACACAAAATAATGAAAAGTTAACGGTACCCAACACAAAATGATGAAAAGTTAAGGATACCTGACACAAATTGATGAAAAGTTAAGGATACCTGACACAAAATGATGAAAAGTTAACGGTACCTGACACAAAATGATGAAAAGTTAACGGTACCGGACACAAAATGATGAAAAGTTAACGGTACCTGACACAAAATGATGAAAAGTTAGGGATACCCGACACAAAATGATGAAAAGTTTACGGTACCGGACACAAAATGATGAAAAGTTAACGGTACCCGACACAAAATGAGGAAAAGTTAACAGTACCCGACACAAAATAATGAAAAGTTAACGGGACCCGACACAAAGTGATGAAAAGGTAACGGTACCCGACACAAAATAATGAAAAGTTAACGGTACTTGACACAAAATGATAAAAAGTTAACGGTACCTGACACAACATGATGAAAAGTTAAGGATACCTGACACAAAATGATGAAAAGTTAAAGGTACCCGACACAAAATGATGAAAAGTTAACGGTACCCGACACAACATGATGAAAAGTTAACGGTACCCGTCACAAAATGATGAAAAGTTAACGGTACCCGAACAAAATGATGAAAAGTTATTGGTACCCGACACAAAATGATGAAAAGTTAACGGTACCTGACACAAAATGATGAAAAGTTAACGGTACCTGACACAAAATGATGAAAATTTAACGGTACCTGACACAAAATAATGAAAAGTTAACGGTACCTGACACAAAATGATAAAAAGTTAACCCTACTTGACACAAAATGATAAAAAGTTAACCCTACCTGACACAAAATGATGAAAAGTTAACGGTACCCGACACAAAATGATAAAAAGTTAACGGTACCCGACACAAAATGATGAAAAGTTAACGGTACCTCACACAAAATGATGAAAAGTTAAGGGTACCCGACACAAAATGATGAAAGGTTAACGGTACCCGACACAAAGTATCAAAAAGGTAATGGTACCCGACACAATATGATGAAAAGTTAATGGTACCCGACACAAAATGATGAAAAGTTAACGGTACCTGACACAAAATGATGAAAAGTTAACGGTACCCGACACAAAATGATGAAAGGTTAACGGTACCCGACACAAAATGATGAAAAGTTAACGGTACCCGACACAAAATGATGAAAAGTTAACGGTACCCGACACAAAATGATGAAAAGTTAACAGTACCCGACACAAAATAATGAAAAGTTAACGGTACCCAACACAAAATGATGAAAAGTTAAGGATACCTGACACAAATTGATGAAAAGCTAAGGATACCTGACACAAAATGATGAAAAGTTAACGGTACCTGACACAAAATTATGAAAATTTAAGAATACCTGACACAAAATGATGAAAAGTTAACGGTACCTGACACAAAATGATGAAAAGTTAACGGTACCCGACACAAAATGATGAAAAGTTAACGGTACCCGACACAAAATGATGAAAAGTTAACGGTACCCGACACAAAATGATGAAAAGTTAACGGTACCCGACACAAAATGATGAAAAGTTAACAGTACCCGACACAAAATAATGAAAAGTTAACGGTACCCAACACAAAATGATGAAAAGTTAAGGATACCTGACACAAATTGATGAAAAGCTAAGGATACCTGACACAAAATGATGAAAAGTTAACGGTACCTGACACAAAATTATGAAAATTTAAGAATACCTGACACAAAATGATGAAAAGTTAACGGTACCTGACACAAAATTATAAAAAGGTTAACGGTACCTGACACTATAGGATGAAAAATTAAGGATACCTGACACAAATTTATGAAAAGTTAAGGGTACCTGGCACAAAATGATGAAAAGTAAACGGTAGCTGACACAAAAGGATGAAAAGTTAACGGTACCTGACACAAAATGATAAAAAGTAAGGATACCTGACACAAAATGCTGAAAAATTAAGGAAACCTGACACAAAATGATGAAAAGTTAAGGGTACCTGATACAAAATGATGAAAGGTTAACGATAGCTGACACAAAATGATGAGAAGTTAACGGTACCCGACACAAAATGATGAAAAGTTAACGGTACCCGACACAAAATGATGAAAAGTTAATGGTACCCGACACAAAATGATGAAAAGTTAACGGGACCTGACACAAAATGTTGAAAAGTTAACGGTACCTGACACAAAATGATGAAAATTTAACGGTACCTGACACAAAATAATGAAAAGTTAACGGTACCTGACACAAAATGATAAAAAGTTAACCCTACCTGACACAAAATGATAAAAAGTTAACCCTACCCTACACAAAATGATGAAAAGTTAACGGTACCCGACACAAAATGATAAAAAGTTAACGGTACCCGACACAAAATGATGAAAAGTTAACGGTACCTCACACAAAATGATGAAAAGTTAAGGGTACCCGACACAAAATAATGAAAGGTTAACGGTACCCGACACAAAATGATGAAAAGGTAATGGTACCCGACACAAAATGATGAAAAGTTAATGGTACCTGACACAAAATGATAAGAAAGTTAAAGGTACCTGACACAAAATGATAAAAAGTTAAGGATACCTGACACAAAATGATGAAAAGTTAAAGGTACCCGACACAAAATGATGAAAAGTTAACGGTACCCGACACAAAATGATGAAAGTTAACGGTACCCGTCACAAAATGATGAAAAATTAACGGTACCCGACACAATATGATGAAAAGTTAATGGTACCCGACACAAAATGATGAAAAGTTAACGGTACCTGACACAAAATGATGAAAAGTTAACGGTACCCGACACAAAATGATGAAAAGTTAACGGTACCCGACACAAAATGATGAAAAGTTAACGGTACCCGACACAAAATGATGAAAAGTTAACGGTACCCGACACAAAATGATGAAAAGTTAACAGTACCCGACACAAAATAATGAAAAGTTAACGGTACCCAACACAAAATGATGAAAAGTTAAGGATACTTGACACAAATTGATGAAAAGTTAAGGATACCTGACACAAAATGATGAAAAGTTAACGGTACCTGACACAAAATGATGAAAAGTTAACGGTACCGGACACAAAATGATGAAAAGTTAACGGTACCTGACACAAAATGATGAAAAGTTAGGGATACCCGACACAAAATGCTGAAAAGTTTACGGTTCCGGACACAAAATGATGAAAAGTTAACGGTACCCGACACAAAATGAGGAAAAGTTAACAGTACCCGACACAAAATAATGAAAAGTTAACGGGACCCGACACAAAGTGATGAAAAGGTAACGGTACCCGACACAAAATAATGAAAAGTTAACGGTACTTGACACAAAATGATAAAAAGTTAACGGTACCTGACACAAAATGATGAAATGTTAAGGATACCTGACACAAAATGATGAAAAGTTAAAGGTACCCGACACAAAATGATGAAAAGTTAACGGTACCCGACACAACATGATAAAAAGTTAACGGTACCCGTCACAAAATGATGAAAAGTTAACGGTACCCGACACAAAATGATGAAAAGTTAATGGTACCCGACACAAAATGATGAAAAGTTAACGGTACCCGACACAAAATGATGAAAAGTTAACGGTACCCGACACAAAATGATGAAAAGTTAACGGTACCCGACACAAAATGATGAAAAGTTAACAGTACCCGACACAAAATAATGAAAAGTTAACGGTACCCAACACAAAATGATGAAAAGTTAAGGATACCTGACACAAATTGATGAAAAGCTAAGGATACCTGACACAAAATGATGAAAAGTTAAAGGTACCTGACACAAAATTATGAAAATTTAAGAATACCTGACACAAAATGATGAAAAGTTAACGGTACCTGACACAAAATTATAAAAAGGTTAACGGTACCTGACACTATAGGATGAAAAATTAAGGATACCTGACACAAATTTATGAAAAGTTAAGGGTACCTGGCACAAAATGATGAAAAGTAAACGGTAGCTGACACAAAAGGATGAAAAGTTAACGGTACCTGACACAAAATGATAAAAAGTAAGGATACCTGACACAAAATGCTGAAAAATTAAGGAAACCTGACACAAAATGATGAAAAGTTAAGGGTACCTGATACAAAATGATGAAAAGTTAACGGTAGCTGACACAAAATGATGAGAAGTTAACGGTACCCGACACAAAATGATGAAAAGTTAACGGTACCCGACACAAAATGATGAAAAGTTAATGGTACCCGACACAAAATGATGAAAAGTTAACGGGACCTGACACAAAATGTTAAAAAGTTAACGGTACCTGACACAAAATGATGAAAATTTAACGGTACCTGACACAAAATAATGAAAAGTTAACGGTACCTGACACAAAATAATAAAAAGTTAACCCTACCTGACACAAAATGATAAAAAGTTAACCCTACCCTACACAAAATGATGAAAAGTTAACGGTACCCGACACAAAATGATAAAAAGTTAACGGTACCCGACACAAAATGATAAAAAGTTAACGGTACCTCACACAAAATGATGAAAAGTTAAGGGTACCCGACACAAAATAATGAAAGGTTAACGGTACCCGACACAAAATGATGAAAAGGTAATGGTACCCGACACAAAATGATGAAAAGTTAATGGTACCTGACACAAAATGATAAGAAAGTTAGGAGAACCTGACACAAAATGATAAAAAGTTAAGGATACCTGACACAAAATGATGAAAAGTTAAAGGTACCCGACACAAAATGATGAAAAGTTAACGGTACCCGACACAAAATGATGAAAAGTTAACGGTACCCGTCACAAAATGATGAAAAATTAACGGTACCCGACACAATATGATGAAAAGTTAATGGTACCCGACACAAAATGATGAAAAGTTAACGGTACCTGACACAAAATGATGAAAAGTTAACGGTACCTGACACAAAATGATGAAAATTTAACGGTACCTGACACAAAATAATGAAAAGTTAACGGTACCTGACACAAAATGATAAAAAGTTAACCCTACTTGACACAAAATGATAAAAAGTTAACCCTACCTGACACAAAATGATGAAAAGTTAACGGTACCCGACACAAAATGATAAAAAGTTAACGGTACCCGACACAAAATGATGAAAAGTTAACGGTACCTCACACAAAATGATGAAAAGTTAAGGGTACCCGACACAAAATGATGAAAGGTTAACGGTACCCGACACAAAGTATCAAAAAGGTAATGGTACCCGACACAAAATGATGAAAAGTTAATGGTACCTGACACAAAATGATAAGAAAGTTAAAGGTACCTGACACAAAATGATAAAAAGTTAAGGATACCTGACACAAAATGATGAAAAGTTAAAGGTACCCGACACAAAATGATGAAAAGTTAACGGTACCCGACACAAAATGATGAAAAGTTAACGGTACCCGACACAAAATGATGAAAAGTAAACGGTACCTGACACAAAATGATGAAAAGTTAATGGTACCTGACACAAAATGATGAAAAGTTAACGGTACCTGACACAAAATGATGAAAAGTTAAGGATACCTGACACAAAATGATGAAAAGTTAACGGTACCCGACACAAAATGATGAAAAGTTAACGGTACCTGACACAAAATGATGAAAAGTTAACGGTACCCAACACAAAATGATGAAAAGTTAACGGTACCCGACACAAACTGCTGAAAAGTTAAGGATACCTGACACAAAATGATGAAAAGTTAAGGATACCTGACACAAAATGATGAAAAGTTAACGGTACCTGACACAAAATGATGAAAAGTTAACGGTACCTGACACAAAATGATGAAAAGTTAAGAATACCTGACACAAAATGATGAAAAGTTAACGGCACCTCACACAAAATGATAAAAAGTTAACGCTACCTGACACAAAATGATGAAAAGTTAACGGTACCCGACACAAAATGATGAAAAGTTAACGGTACCCGACACAAAATGATGAAAAATAACAGGACCTGACACAAAATGATGAAAAGTTAACGGTACCCGACATAAAATGATGAAAAGTTAACGGTACCCGACACAAAATGATGAAAAGTTAACGGTACCTGACACAAAATGATGAAAAGTTAATGGTACCTGACACAAAATGAAGAAAAGTTAAGGATACCTGACACAAAATGATGTAATGTTAACGGTACCTGACACAAAATGATGAAAATTTAACGGTACCCGACAAAAAATGATGAAAGGTTAACGGTTCACTACACAAAATGATGAAAAGTTAAGGATACCTGACACAAAATGATGAAAAGTTAACGGTACCGGACACAAAATGATGAAAAGTTAACGGTACCCGACACAAAATGATGAAAAGTTAACGGTACCCGACACAAAATGATGAAAAGTTAACGGTACCCGACACAAAATGATGAAAAGTTAACAGTACCCGACACAAAATAATGAAAAGTTAACGGGACCCAACACAAAATGATGAAAAGTTAAGGATACCTGACACAAATTGATGAAAAGTTAAGGATACCTGACACAAAATGATGAAAAGTTAACGGTACCTGACAAAAAAACGATGAAAAGTTAACGGTACCGGACACAAAATGATGAAAAGTTAACGGTACCTGACACAAAATGATGCAAAAGTTAGGGATAAACGACACAAAATGATGAAAAGTTTACGGTACCGGACACAAAATGATGAAAAGTTAACGGTACCCGACACAAAATGAGGAAAAGTTAACGGTACCCGACACAAAATAATGAAAAGTTAACGGTACCCGACACAAAGTGATGAAAAGGTAAGGGTACCCGACACAAAATAATGAAAAGTTAACGGTACTTGACACAAAATGATAAAAGTTAACGGTACCTGACACAAAATGATGAAAAGTTAAGGATACCTGACACAAAATGATGAAAAGTTAAAGGTACCCGACACAAAATGATGAAAAGTTAACGGTACCTGACACAAAATGATGAAAATTCAACGGTACCTGACACAAAATAATGAAAAGTTAACGGTACCTGACACAAAATCATAAAAAGTTAACCCTACCTGACACAAAATGATAAAAAGTTAACCCTACCTGACACAAAATGATGAAAAGTTAACGGTACCCGAAACAAAATGATAAAAAGTTAAAGGTACCCGACACAAAATGATGAAAAGTTAACGGTACCTCACACAAAATGATGAAAAGTTAAGGGTACCCGACACAAAATGATGAAAGGTTAACGGTACCCGACACAAAATGATGAAAATTTAATGGTACCCGACACAAAATGATGAAAAGTTAATGGTACCTGACACAAAATGATAAGAAAGTTAAAGGTACCTGACACAAAATGATAAAAAGTTAAGGATACCTGACACAAAATGCTGAAAAGTTAAAGGTACCCGACACAAAATGCTGAAAAGTTAACGGTACCCGACACAAAATGATGAAAAGTTAACGGTACCCGTCACAAAATGATGAAAAATTAACGGTACCCGACACAATATGATGAAAAGTTAATGGTACCCGACACAAAATGATGAAAAGTTAACGGTACCTGACACAAAATGATGAAAAGTTAACGGTACCCGACACAAAATGATGAAAAGTTAACGGTACCCGACACAAAATGATGAAAAGTTAACGGTACCCGACACAAAATGATGAAAAGTTAACGGTACCCGACACAAAATGATGAAAAGTTAACAGTACCCGATACAAAATAATGAAAAGTTAACGGTACCCAACACAAAATGATGAAAAGTTAAGGATACCTGACACAAATTGATGAAAAGCTAAGGATACCTGACACAAAATGATGAAAAGTTAACGGTACCTGACACAAAATTATGAAAATTTAAGAATACCTGACACAAAATGATGAAAAGTTAACGGTACCTGACACAAAATTATAAAAAGGTTAACGGTACCTGACACTATAGGATGAAAAATTAAGGATACCTGACACAAATTTATGAAAAGTTAAGGGTACCTGGCACAAAATGATGAAAAGTTAACGGTAGCTGACACAAAAGGATGAAAAGTTAACGGTACCTGACACAAAATGATAAAAAGTAAGGATACCTGACACAAAATGCTGAAAAATTAAGGAAACCTGACACAAAATGATGAAAAGTTAAGGGTACCTGATACAAAATGATGAAAAGTTAACGGTAGCTGACACAAAATGATGAGAAGTTAACGGTACCCGACACAAAATGATGAAAAGTTAACGGTACCCGACACAAAATGATGAAAAGTTAATGGTACCCGACACAAAATGATGAAAAGTTAACGGGACCTGACACAAAATGATGAAAAGTTAACGGTACCTGACACAAAATGATGAAAATTTAACGGTACCTGACACAAAATAATGAAAAGTTAACGGTACCTGACACAAAATGATAAAAAGTTAACCCTACCTGACACAAAATGATAAAAAGTTAACCCTACCCTACACAAAATGATGAAAAGTTAACGGTACCCGACACAAAATGATAAAAAGTTAACGGTACCCGACACAAAATGATGAAAAGTTAACGGTACCTCACACAAAATGATGAAAAGTTAAGGGTACCCGACACAAAATAATGAAAGGTTAACGGTACCCGACACAAAATGATGAAAAGTTATTGGTACCCGACACAAAATGATGAAAAGTTAATGGTACCTGACACAAAATGAAAAGAAAGTTAAAGGTACCTGACACAAAATGATAAAAAGTTAAGGATACCTGACACAAAATGATGAAAAGTTAAAGGTACCCGACACAAAATGATGAAAAGTTAACGGTACCCGACACAAAATGATGAAAAGTTAACGGTACCCGTCACAAAATGATGAAAAATTAACGGTACCCGACACAATATGATAAAAAGTTAATGGTACCCGACACAAAATGATGAAAAGTTAACGGTACCTGACACAAAATGATGGAATGTTAACGGTACCCGACACAAAATGATGAAAAGTTAACGGTACCCGACACAAAATGATGAAAAGTTAACGGTACCCGACACAAAATGATGAAAAGTTAACGGTACCCGACACAAAATGATGAAAAGTTAACAGTACCCGACACAAAATAATGAAAAGTTAACGGTACCCAACACAAAATGATGAAAAGTTAAGGATACCTGACACAAATTGATGAAAAGTTAAGGATACCTGACACAAAATGATGAAAAGTTAACGGTACCTGACACAAAATGATGAAAAGTTAACGGTACCGGACACAAAATGATGAAAAGTTAACGGTACCTGACACAAAATGATGAAAAGTTAGGGATACCCGACACAAAATGATGAAAAGTTTACGGTACCGGACACAAAATGATGAAAAGTTAACGGTACCCGACACAAAATGAGGAAAAGTTAACAGTACCCGACACAAAATAATGAAAAGTTAACGGGACCCGACACAAAGTGATGAAAAGGTAACGGTACCCGACACAAAATAATGAAAAGTTAACGGTACTTGACACAAAATGATAAAAAGTTAACGGTACCTGACACAACATGATGAAAAGTTAAGGATACCTGACACAAAATGATGAAAAGTTAAAGGTACCCGACACAAAATGATGAAAAGTTAACGGTACCCGACACAACATGATGAAAAGTTAACGGTACCCGTCACAAAATGATGAAAAGTTAACGGTACCCGAACAAAATGATGAAAAGTTATTGGTACCCGACCCAAAATGATGAAAAGTTAACGGTACCTGACACAAAATGATGAAAAGTTAACGGTACCTGACACAAAATGATGAAAATTTAACGGTACCTGACACAATATAATGAAAAGTTAACGGTACCTGACACAAAATGATAAAAAGTTAACCCTACTTGACACAAAATGATAAAAAGTTAACCCTACCTGACACAAAATGATGAAAAGTTAACGGTACCCGACACAAAATGATAAAAAGTTAACGGTACCCGACACAAAATGATGAAAAGTTAACGGTACCTCACACAAAATGATGAAAAGTTAAGGGTACCCGACACAAAATGATGAAAGGTTAACGGTACCCGACACAAAGTATCAAAAAGGTAATGGTACCCGACACAATATGATGAAAAGTTAATGGTACCCGACACAAAATGATGAAAAGTTAACGGTACCTGACACAAAATGATGAAAAGTTAACGGTACCCGACACAAAATGATGAAAGGTTAACGGTACCCGACACAAAATGATGAAAAGTTAACGGTACCCGACACAAAATGATGAAAAGTTAACGGTACCCGACACAAAATGATGAAAAGTTAACAGTACCCGACACAAAATAATGAAAAGTTAACGGTACCCAACACAAAATGATGAAAAGTTAAGGATACCTGACACAAATTGATGAAAAGCTAAGGATACCTGACACAAAATGATGAAAAGTTAACGGTACCTGACACAAAATTATGAAAATTTAAGAATACCTGACACAAAATGATGAAAAGTTAACGGTACCTGACACAAAATGATGAAAAGTTAACGGTACCCGACACAAAATGATGAAAAGTTAACGGTACCCGACACAAAATGATGAAAAGTTAACGGTACCCGACACAAAATGATGAAAAGTTAACGGTACCCGACACAAAATGATGAAAAGTTAACAGTACCCGACACAAAATAATGAAAAGTTAACGGTACCCAACACAAAATGATGAAAAGTTAAGGATACCTGACACAAATTGATGAAAAGCTAAGGATACCTGACACAAAATGATGAAAAGTTAACGGTACCTGACACAAAATTATGAAAATTTAAGAATACCTGACACAAAATGATGAAAAGTTAACGGTACCTGACACAAAATTATAAAAAGGTTAACGGTACCTGACACTATAGGATGAAAAGTTAAGGGTACCTGGCACAAAATGATGAAAAGTAAACGGTAGCTGACACAAAAGGATGAAAAGTTAACGGTACCTGACACAAAATGATAAAAAGTAAGGATACCTGACACAAAATGCTGAAAAATTAAGGAAACCTGACACAAAATGATGAAAAGTTAAGGGTACCTGATACAAAATGATGAAAGGTTAACGATAGCTGACACAAAATGATGAGAAGTTAACGGTACCCGACACAAAATGATGAAAAGTTAACGGTACCCGACACAAAATGATGAAAAGTTAATGGTACCCGACACAAAATGATGAAAAGTTAACGGGACCTGACACAAAATGTTGAAAAGTTAACGGTACCTGACACAAAATGATGAAAATTTAACGGTACCTGACACAAAATAATGAAAAGTTAACGGTACCTGACACAAAATGATAAAAAGTTAACCCTACCTGACACAAAATGATAAAAAGTTAACCCTACCCTACACAAAATGATGAAAAGTTAACGGTACCCGACACAAAATGATAAAAAGTTAACGGTACCCGACACAAAATGATGAAAAGTTAACGGTACCTCACACAAAATGATGAAAAGTTAAGGGTACCCGACACAAAATAATGAAAGGTTAACGGTACCCGACACAAAATGATGAAAAGGTAATGGTACCCGACACAAAATGATGAAAAGTTAATGGTACCTGACACAAAATGATAAGAAAGTTAAAGGTACCTGACACAAAATGATAAAAAGTTAAGGATACCTGACACAAAATGATGAAAAGTTAAAGGTACCCGACACAAAATGATGAAAAGTTAACGGTACCCGACACAAAATGATGAAAAGTTAACGGTACCCGTCACAAAATGATGAAAAATTAACGGTACCCGACACAATATGATGAAAAGTTAATGGTACCCGACACAAAATGATGAAAAGTTAACGGTACCTGACACAAAATGATGAAAAGTTAACGGTACCCGACACAAAATGATGAAAAGTTAACGGTACCCGACACAAAATGATGAAAAGTTAACGGTACCCGACACAAAATGATGAAAAGTTAACGGTACCCGACACAAAATGATGAAAAGTTAACAGTACCCGACACAAAATAATGAAAAGTTAACGGTACCCAACACAAAATGATGAAAAGTTAAGGATACTTGACACAAATTGATGAAAAGTTAAGGATACCTGACACAAAATGATGAAAAGTTAACGGTACCTGACACAAAATGATGAAAAGTTAACGGTACCGGACACAAAATGATGAAAAGTTAACGGTACCTGACACAAAATGATGAAAAGTTAGGGATACCCGACACAAAATGCTGAAAAGTTTACGGTACCGGACACAAAATGATGAAAAGTTAACGGTACCCGACACAAAATGAGGAAAAGTTAACAGTACCCGACACAAAATAATGAAAAGTTAACGGGACCCGACACAAAGTGATGAAAAGGTAACGGTACCCGACACAAAATAATGAAAAGTTAACGGTACTTGACACAAAATGATAAAAAGTTAACGGTACCTGACACAAAATGATGAAATGTTAAGGATACCTGACACAAAATGATGAAAAGTTAAAGGTACCCGACACAAAATGATGAAAAGTTAACGGTACCCGACACAACATGATAAAAAGTTAACGGTACCCGTCACAAAATGATGAAAAGTTAACGGTACCCGACACAAAATGATGAAAAGTTAATGGTACCCGACACAAAATGATGAAAAGTTAACGGTACCCGACACAAAATGATGAAAAGTTAACGGTACCCGACACAAAATGATGAAAAGTTAACGGTACCCGACACAAAATGATGAAAAGTTAACAGTACCCGACACAAAATAATGAAAAGTTAACGGTACCCAACACAAAATGATGAAAAGTTAAGGATACCTGACACAAATTGATGAAAAGCTAAGGATACCTGACACAAAATGATGAAAAGTTAAAGGTACCTGACACAAAATTATGAAAATTTAAGAATACCTGACACAAAATGATGAAAAGTTAACGGTACCTGACACAAAATTATAAAAAGGTTAACGGTACCTGACACTATAGGATGAAAAATTAAGGATACCTGACACAAATTTATGAAAAGTTAAGGGTACCTGGCACAAAATGATGAAAAGTAAACGGTAGCTGACACAAAAGGATGAAAAGTTAACGGTACCTGACACAAAATGATAAAAAGTAAGGATACCTGACACAAAATGCTGAAAAATTAAGGAAACCTGACACAAAATGATGAAAAGTTAAGGGTACCTGATACAAAATGATGAAAAGTTAACGGTAGCTGACACAAAATGATGAGAAGTTAACGGTACCCGACACAAAATGATGAAAAGTTAACGGTACCCGACACAAAATGATGAAAAGTTAATGAGACCCGACACAAAATGATGAAAAGTTAACGGGACCTGACACAAAATGTTAAAAAGTTAACGGTACCTGACACAAAATGATGAAAATTTAACGGTACCTGACACAAAATAATGAAAAGTTAACGGTACCTGACACAAAATAATAAAAAGTTAACCCTACCTGACACAAAATGATAAAAAGTTAACCCTACCCTACACAAAATGATGAAAAGTTAACGGTACCCGACACAAAATGATAAAAAGTTAACGGTACCCGACACAAAATGATGAAAAGTTAACGGTACCTCACACAAAATGATGAAAAGTTAAGGGTACCCGACACAAAATAATGAAAGGTTAACGGTACCCGACACAAAATGATGAAAAGGTAATGGTACCCGACACAAAATGATGAAAAGTTAATGGTACCTGACACAAAATGATAAGAAAGTTAGGGGAACCTGACACAAAATGATAAAAAGTTAAGGATACCTGACACAAAATGATGAAAAGTTAAAGGTACCCGACACAAAATGATGAAAAGTTAACGGTACCCGACACAAAATGATGAAAAGTTAACGGTACCCGTCACAAAATGATGAAAAATTAACGGTACCCGACACAATATGATGAAAAGTTAATGGTACCCGACACAAAATGATGAAAAGTTAACGGTACCTGACACAAAATGATGAAAAGTTAACGGTACCTGACACAAAATGATGAAAATTTAACGGTACCTGACACAAAATAATGAAAAGTTAACGGTACCTGACACAAAATGATAAAAAGTTAACCCTACTTGACACAAAATGATAAAAAGTTAACCCTACCTGACACAAAATGATGAAAAGTTAACGGTACCCGACACAAAATGATAAAAAGTTAACGGTACCCGACACAAAATGATGAAAAGTTAACGGTACCTCACACAAAATGATGAAAAGTTAAGGGTACCCGACACAAAATGATGAAAGGTTAACGGTACCCGACACAAAGTATCAAAAAGGTAATGGTACCCGACACAAAATGATGAAAAGTTAATGGTACCTGACACAAAATGATAAGAAAGTTAAAGGTACCTGACACAAAATGATAAAAAGTTAAGGATACCTGACACAAAATGATGAAAAGTTAAAGGTACCCGACACAAAATGATGAAAAGTTAACGGTACCCGACACAAAATGATGAAAAGTTAACGGTACCCGACACAAAATGATGAAAAGTAAACGGTACCTGACACAAAATGATGAAAAGTTAATGGTACCTGACACAAAATGATGAAAAGTTAACGGTACCTGACACAAAATGATGAAAAGTTAAGGATACCTGACACAAAATGATGAAAAGTTAACGGTACCCGACACAAAATGATGAGAAGTTAACGGTACCTGACACAAAATGATGAAAAGTTAACGGTACCCAACACAAAATGATGAAAAGTTAACGGTACCCGACACAAACTGCTGAAAAGTTAAGGATACCTGACACAAAATGATGAAAAGTTAAGGATACCTGACACAAAATGATGAAAAGTTAACGGTACCTGACACAAAATGATGAAAAGTTAACGGTACCTGACACAAAATGATGAAAAGTTAACGGTACCTGACACAAAATGATGAAAAGTTAACGGTACCTGACACAAAATGATGAAAGGTTAACGGTACCTGACACAAAATGATGAAAAGTTAACGGTACCTGACACAAAATGATGAAAAGTTATCGGTAGCTGACACAAAATGACGAAAAGTTAAAGGTACCTGACACAAAATGATGAAAAGTTAAGGATACCTGACACAAAATGATGAAAAGTTAACGGTACCCCACACAAAATGATGAAAAGTTAACGGTACCCGACACAAAATGATGAAAAGTTAACGGTAACCGACACAAAATGATGAAAAGTGAACGGTACCCGACACAAACTGATGAAAAGTTAAGGAAATCTGACACAAAATGATGAAAAGTTAAGGATACCTGACACAAAATGATGAAAAGTTAACGGTACCTTACACAAAACGATGAAAAGTTAACGGTACCCGACACAAAATGATGAAAAGCTAACGGTACCCGACACAAAATGATGAAAGTTTAACGGTACCCGACACAAAATGATGAAAAGTTAACGGTACCTGACACAAAATGATGAAAAGTTAAGGATACCTGACACAAAATGATGAAAAGTTAACGCTACCCGACACAAAAAGATGAAAAGCTAACGGTACCCGACACAAAAGGATGAAAAGTTAACGGTACCCGACACAAAATGCTGAAATGTTAACGGTACCCGACACAAAATGATGAAAGGTTAACGGTACCCGACACAAAATGATGAAAAGTTAACGGTACCCGACACAAAATGATGAAAAGTTAACGGTACCCGACACAAACTGATGAAAAGTTAACGGTACCTGACACAAAATGATGAAAAGTTAACGGTACCTGACACAAAATGATGAAAAGTTAACGGTACCCGACACAAAATGATGAAAAGTTAACGGTACCCGACACAAAATGATGAAAAGTTAGCGGTACCCGGCACAAACTGATGAAAATTAAGGATACCTGACACAAAATGATGAAAAGTTAAGGATACCTGACACAAAATGATGAAAAGTTAACGGTACCTGACACAAAACGATGAAAAGTTAACGGTACCCGACACAAAATGATGAAAAGCTAACGGTACCCGACACAAAATGATGAAAGGTTAACGGTACCCGACACAAAATGATGAAAAGTTAACGGTATCTGACACAAAATGTTGAAAAGTTAAGGATACCTGACACAAAATGATGAAAAGTTAATGGTACCCGACACAAAAAGATGAAAAGCTAACGGTACCCGACACAAAATGATGAAAAGTTAACGGTACCCGACACAAAATGATGAAATGTTAACGGTACCCGACACAAAATGATGAAAGGTTAACGGTACCCGACACAAAATGATGAAAAGTTAACGGTACCCGACACAAAATGATGAAAAGTTAACGGTACCCGACACAAACTGATGAAAAGTTAACGGTACCTGACACAAAATGATGAAAAGTTAACGGTACCTGACACAAAATGATGATAGTTAACGGTACCTGACACAAAATGATGAAAAGTTAACGGTACCTGACGAAAAATTGAAAAGTGTGAAATTCTTTAGTATTTTAGCTTTGATTTTTTCTTCAAAACCGTCGATACGTTTTTTAATGATTTCATGATTTTAAATTTGCCTCTTTTTTTTCTAAGGGCAAATTGACGGAGGAGTAGCAAATTGAGACATTTTAAAAATTGGGTTAACATTTTTAAAAATTCTAATCTATCAAAGAAATAGATAAAAAAATCACGGGAGGAAAATGTGTTTCATTTTCGTTTCTACATGTTCTCTGCAAGTTTCATCAATATTGTGATAATTTGAGGTAATTGACCTCTCACGGCCCTCAGAGGTGGTCAAATTTGACATGCCTCCAGATCTTCAAATGAACCACATGGAATTTACTAACACTGGTCCAAAAAAATCATGTTTTAGTCATTATGTGCACAATTATTCATATATGAGAGATTATCCTCTATACTATTTTGGAATGGTTATATTTCGAGCTTCAAAGGGGATAAAGTACTATGGATAGCTGTTGCTAAATATTAGTGATTAGTCTTGCCTATTTATTTCCGCAGATCTTGAACCATTTTGGATAGTTGTACTTTCTTTCCTTTTTACCTTTCCCTACTGAAATAAATGAGCCTGGTAGCAACCATTGAAGATATAGTGTATAGTGAAAGACAAGAAAGGAAGGCAGTAGACAACATATAAAATGGCGCTAAAGCAATGGAAAGGAAAACCCGAAATAATGGATTGTACAATTAAAGAAATTAGACAAAACGAAGCTCATCGAAAATCATAACTTCATAATAAGTCGACATTTTGACTGAAATTCTAAAATAAATTAAAAAAAATCGTGATAAAGCATATAAATCTTTAAACCTATGCTTCCTATGGCGAGAGATTGTGAATTGCAATCCTTCATCTCCTCTCTCTCTCTCTCTCTCTCTCTCTCTCTCTCTCTCTCTCTCTCTCTCTTTCTCTCTCTCTCTCGGCGGAACTTCAGCTCTTAAAGAAATTCGAAAAAGAAAATGAGGAAAATATATATTATTGTGGCTATGAGATTCAAGTTGCTGATTCTGCGTGTGGCTAAGATGCAACATAAGAGCGGCCTTATCCACTTCTCAACCTCATCTTCTCGGAGAATTTGGTTCAAATCGAGTATTTAAGGTACCAGACTATTCGTCTCGCGAACAATTACCCTAGTCTCCCTGATAGAATTGGAGCGCGTTTTCCCTTGGAAAGCTCTATTGCAAAATGCTAACGACCTTTTTCATGCCAGATCTAGATCTCCAAATTTAATTGACCTCAATTACATCATAATTCAATTCCCAACTTAATTAAAGGCAAAAACAATCGCAGGCATTTAATTCAGATTTAAGTGTGCGCAGAGAAAAGAAAGTGGCAAACTATTACCTACTCCCTTCTCTAATTTAACCCGAAAGTTCTCGTATATTCGTAAGAATAAAAGGGCCATAATTTTTCTATACCAATCAATGACACAATTTACGATCCCTGCATCGCCAATACTATAATTCATTCAATAATATTTCTTATGCAAACAAAAATAAGCAAGGTCAGCTTAATTCATTTCGGGTAATTAGCTCCTGATAGATTCGAAAGTGGTTCCCGTTAACGTGTTAATGCCAGGATTCATTTGAGATTTGACTGCAGCATTTAAATGACTGGATATCGTTTAGATTTGATTCCTGTTATGAACAACGGTGAATTCGCTAGAGATGCCATAGAACACATCGGGCTTATTTTTGCAAGATCTTCTGACCGAATCCATTTTATTCACCTGCAAAATAAAAGTACCAGTTAGTAAAAAAATGATGCATATAACCTCTTCAGAACTCAAGTATTTAAAGAAATAAGAAATATGTTTGCATTATATAAATAGAAATTACCCGTAAATGATAGCAAACTAATATGATTTTTGGATTCAGCGCATCAAAATTGTCCTAAAATCTACCAAAAAACTTAGACTATAAAGTTGGTGTTGTCCAGTGTTATCTGCAGGATTACATACCATCTCGCCATCAATTCTCTTACATTCCCTTACTCGCCTATGCATCCAATATCTCATCGACTCACCTCACTTTACCTTCCCGTAAGGGTATTGACCATAGAACGCGGTACGTTGTCTAGAAAAAAGACATTTCCTATAAGAGATCCTAAAATAAGATACAAGACTAATAACTATGAAGGAGATAAATTTTAAGATATGAACAAATGTCGAAGCGAACTCAGCTCGGCAGATTCACTCTATATTAAAACACTTGAGCTCATTTTATATTCGGAAGCTGCGGTTGTACCTGATATTATAGAAATTAGAACAGCGAATACATAAAGGCTGCTAATTTTTTTCCTTTTAAATAGTCATAAAATCTCATCATGAATGCTATAATGCATCCTAATTAACATCATTTACTAAAACTAGTTTCTATAAAGTTTCCAAAGTGTACTTACATTTTTAGGGTCACTATGCATTTAGCGTTTTTCTCAAAATAATTTGTTTAAACTAATCTGATCTCCCTATGTAAATAGGTAAAATGTTAAGTTCATTTTCTTTCTATAATTTTACCTTGCGGCATTGTTATTTCTTTATCTCCATATGACCACTCCAATCTACAATATTAAACTCGATTTACCGAGTCATAAATCTCAGACGGCTGCCAACTCAAACATAGCGGTGCCCCCTTTCGAGCCAGTGAATGAAAGCAACAAAATCACTAGTCTCCAGTCGTCAAAGCTCTCTCTCTCTCTCTCTCTCTCTCTCTCTCTCTCTCTCTTTCTCTCTCTCTCTCTATCTATCTATCTATCTCTCTCTCTCTCCATCTCTCTCTTTATGTGCTGCATCTACGTCTCAGCCGTAACATTCAGTCTATATCGCCACGCTCACACCCATCGCCCGCCTTCAAAAGCCCTATGTTCATAATAAATGGTAAATATTCGTGGTGCATCTTCCTAACTTACGGCCCTAAGCACAACTGATTTCTTGACTATTTGCATATATATATATATATTATATATATATATATATATATATATATATGATGTGGTTGAAGATATGAAAAAAAACAAGAACTATATAACGCCACCCAAATCTTAATATTCAATTAATTAGCTTTAGTCGAGGATACATAATATTCAGACGTGCTCTTTATGTTTAGTGCCATGATGGATGTTATTAGCTCAAGGATTCAAAGATTGGCAGATATGGAATCCATTTTTATATGGCAGGTAAAAATGTAATTATTTTTTAGGGCTAGAATAGAATCTATCTCACCTTAGATTATATTATATTTCGACAGCCTAAACGATATTGCTATTTTTGAATTTTAGTGGGTGGAAAAAAATTGACTATCTCAAAATTATATTAATGCCACAGATATTAAAAACGTTGGATGATAATATTAATTTATCCTCAAAATATGCTGCATTTTACGATGGGGAAATGAAATGTTGTAAAATCTATTCCTCTTCTTAGAAAATCTTTCTAAATATATATTTTCCTATATATCTTATTTTCCTAATAAGATATATAAATCTTACAAGTTCGTCCTATAAGTAATGAACCAATTTTTGGCGTATAGGATTTCTTATGGGGCCTAAAACTAGGCCCTATCTTTCTATTAATTTTCTCAATACCATGTTTGTAAAAATCATTTACTTTGATATTAAAAGTTTTTAACGTTGTTTTGGCTTCTTTTTGAGGAGGGGGGGAGTATCTTCATTTTCTTCAGGTGATTCACTAAACTTCAAAATTATTGTAATCTGATTAATGCGGGCCTTTTCTCTCTAAGAGATTTCCAAACGAACACAGGAAACCTATTTTGGTGATAGTCTGATTTAGGTTAAGAAGTTCAAAAGAGAATATGACCTTCACATCCCAACAAACGCAATATCTTCCGTAAATGAAGCCATTGTTTCAACTTGGGTATTTAAATTCTTTTCCCCGATAATACCCCATTGTCTAGCACGTTCAATATTATTTTGCATAACCAAATTTTTGTCTCCTGTAACAATCCTACGAAAAAAATTGTTTATATATATTCGAGAAAGGAGAGATGAACAAATGTTGATTTTTTCCTGGCAAGTGTAACTCTGGCAGGTGGTGAGGCATCCATTAACCTCATCGTGAACCATTCTCTATCTCCTTCAAAAGATGACGCACAGTGGAGTGATTTAGTTTTTCAGCCAATTGCCCAAGAGTTACAATCGGATTTTTCTCCACTGTTATTTATAAAATATCTTGATCAAATTCCACTGGTCATCTTAAACATGGTAAATCTTTAAGACTAACGTTTCTTCGAGCGAAAATTTGCAAACCATCTTTAGCATTAGCTTACACTACTTGTTCCTTCACCGTATACGGGACACAAGCTTTCTTAGGTTTTTCTAACATTGTTGCCTTTTTTATATTTCAAAGCATAATAATGGAGATGTTTTTCGCCGCCCATGATATTCATCTTGTAACGATAAGGCACATTAAATTAACAATAATAATACAAAATTAATAGCCCCTAAAATGAGGACTAATATATGTCGAGATGTAAGCCTTGGGTTAGGCTAATACATACTGGTCTCTATGGTAAAGAGGGATTATACACTTTTAATTGTTTAATTAAATCAGATCGCCCTTTAAGCCACATAAAGACGGTAATCCGCTTACACCGATTTTTTGCAGTGTAGGATCGCACGCGTACAAACCTTTTCAGTGGTTATCGAACATCCTATCCAATTAGTTGGTTGTATCTCTGAACCTTACATTATCCATTCTGGTGATTTTGTAAATAAAATTAAAGAGGTTGATCTATCCAATAAGCAGTTGCTAAGTTTTGATGTTAATAGCCTTGTCAATAAAGTTCCCGTTGATGAAGCCCTGGATGTCATTATAGAAAACTTGCCTTTGTCTAACCTAACATTACCTTTACGGTGGAATAAAATTTTAAGGTTGGTTCGTTTGTGTGTTACGGACAATGTGCTTAAAAGAGAAAATTGTTTTTACAGACATAAATATGGCCTGAGCATGGGTAATCCCCTTTCCCCAAGCCATGTAATCTGCTCATGGAAAACTTTGAGAAACACCTCTTCCTCCCTATAATACCTAATCCCATAACTTGGTTCCGCTATGTGGATGATGTATGTGCAACATGGCCTATTAATGACAACGCATTTGATTCTTTCTTTGAACAACTAAACAACTTTCACCATAGCAATGCATTTGAAGTAGAATGGGAACAAAACAACTCATTGCCATTTCTTGATGTCAAAATATTTAAAGTAAAAAACAAAGCATATTTTTCTGTTTACCGGAAATCAACCACATCTAATCCCTATTTCTCTTGTCACGACGAATCAGTTAAAAGGTCTGTAGTTTCTTCCCTGTTCCTGAGAGCATATCGCATATGTGATTCTTGTTTCCTGTAAGAGGAAGTCAACAAGATCATTCAAACATTCATTAAGCTGCAGTATCCCCTTTGGTTCATAGAAAAATATCATTATAAAGCCAGAACCAACTTTTACTCACCAGCTAATCGTAAGGAAAAAGTATGTAATAATAATTATATTACATTCCCATTCTCACTCTAATTAATTAATTTTAAATAGTTGGCACAGGCCAACAATAGCAATATTGACTTTCAATACGAAAAAGGAATCCGAAATAGTCCGTCTAAAAATAGATCCACCCATTATATTCGATGCAAAATTTGCAATCAAGTAAACATTGGGGAAAGCAGCAGATTCTCCAAGAGAAAGAAGGAACACAAATATGACATGCACCGTGGAAGTCTTTCTTCTAGTTTGTTTCTTTACAGGTCAAAGGAAAACCATTCAATTTTAATTTATAATGCAAAAATAATTTATAATTCTCACAATTATATACATAGGAGTCTAATAGAATCAGCTCTTATAAAGGAAATTCCAAACTTTAATATTTCCGTTGGGCAATTCAACACTATTCCATTGATAAGCAGGAGATTTGTCTTTCCTCTACTCAAAAATGCCACTGCCTCCGATACCCCCCTTCCTAATTACATTCCGATTTGTAAATTTGTTTGCCCATAAGTTAGGCATCTCTGTATTTATTTATTTACCAACGTTTGAAGATGGCGGAGGTCTCCGTCGAAACCTGGTTTCGCAAATACATTGATCCTAACACTGTGGTTTCTTTCCTGCATTTACATGTACGTTACTGTACTTCTTTGGATATATATATATATATATATATATATATATATATATATATATATATATATATATATATGTTTGTGTGTGTGTGTGTGTGTGTGTGTTGATTTTCTAAATCCAGATCCGGATCTTGTTACAATAATATTGTGTATGTTGGTCGAACGTCATAAGCTTTCCATCCCTGGGTATTTTCATTTAGAGTAGACCATTATTTTTATGATAGTGGCAAAAATGTTAAAGAAAGTGAATAAGTGATCGAGAGTTCGCACCCACATCTTTATTCTCCTCTATTCAGGAGAGTGTGGTCAGCCACTTGTGAAGAGAGTTGTACAGATATAAAAAGTTACCGCACGGGGAGTGTCCATGAGATGGGGTACTACGTATTCGCACCTTTTCATTCCCGGATTGATGTCGGAATGTCTCTTTCAGGAGCTGTGTGTTCACGGTCGAGCTGGTTACAATACACCGCTTTGTAGGGGAGGTTAGGAAGAGACAGAATTGTAATGCATAGCGACTCACTGAGAGCGGAATGAGGAGCGTTGCTGAGATTCGGGCAGATGTCAAGATTGTCATTTGCTTTATTCCTGGAGTTATGTGGAATTCATAAAATAAGCATTGACGAATGCCCAAAACTGACAGCACAAACTATACAAACATTTTTGTAAATAAAGAAACACTAAAGTTGCACTTGGCGCTGCATGTGGGCTAGGTACCGTATGCAGCAGCTTTCATCTTGGCCAGCTCCTACACGAGTTCCTAAAATGCCCTTGGCATTTTGCCCGTTTAAGAGCTTACTTATCTTGTTCTAAATTCACTTACAACACTCCATATACGACATTCCACTATTTTCTATTCGATATATAGCTATACAGTTTTTCATGGCCAATACCAACCCTTGTCTGAGGGATTTTATATTAATCAATCAGCGTCGAGCTTCCTTTGACTTTATATCTCTTACAAGTAACCTGTGAGGTTATAACACGTGTGTGCATACCCATTGTGGCTATACCCTGTTGCCTTACCACTTATGTTTATACTACCCATATTCATATCCTGGCTACTCATACCAGTGTGTCTATATCCAAGATATGATCACATTCAATATAAATTAATACACATAACTCATATAATTATTTTTCATTTGTATTCAATTTCAATTGCTGTTCTCAACTGTGTTTTCAGATCTTCCCCTTTGCTCTAAATTATTAATCTCTTTCTGCGTAAGCAATCTTAGCTATATAATACATATATATTTATATAAATGAATTAATCATTACGTTTCAAAAATACAGTATATAAACATTTTACATTTATTTAATTCCGAGAAATATTGAGTCGGTTTTGCCTCATTTAACGCTTCTATTCCAGACGCCCGCTCGTTTTCCTAATTTTAGAAGCGTCCCTCTCGTTACTAACCTTGTTATCGTTCAAATCTACTAAATTCTAACCAGATTAATGATAGAGTTATCTAGGCATACTCATTAATCCCTAATTGCTTTAAGTAGACCTACTCCAAGTCCTCGACGCCATCAAATCTTTTTTATCGTAGCTGTTAAGGGAGAAATTTGCATAACGCATCAACATTTGATGCGGCGCAACACTGAAAATTACCGTCAGGTCTGCAATGTCCCAAAGATTTTCCTACGAATTTTCATCAAATTGCATTCTGTTGGAACTTCGCGCGCGTTACCTATCCTGGTACCAGGACGACCGGAGTCACTCTCACTTGAACCCTTCTTCTTCCCTACTTTGGACTTATCGAGATTCTGGACGAAAGTAGGCCTCCTGTATAGTATTTACCTATTAGAGTGTTGTTTACATGCCTGGGACCTTAATATAGCTGGCCTTTCTATGTCATTATAACATGAATTGTTGCCTTTCCTTTTTCTTTTCTTTTTTATGTTTGTTTTGATTATCGTTTTCCTGTTAATTTGTTCCTTTTGTATTGCTTTCTGTTGAGTTTTAATCGCATATAATTGGTTAGTCTGTAATTTCGCTTTAGTGACCTTGTTTTACGCCGCTAGAAGATAGAGGCTAAAAAGCATACCCACATAAATGTTTGAATATATATATATATATATATATATATATATATATATACAAATAAGTTTAGTAACTTACATGTAAATGCATGACAGAAACCATAGTGATAGGATCAATTTATTCACAAAACCAGGTTTCGACGGAAACCTCCGTCATCGTAATCGCTGGAAGACTAATGAAATACAAAAGAGATGCAAATAACTTCTGGACACACAAATTTAGAAGTCGGAATGTGATTAGGGGGCGGTATGAGGAAGCAGCGGCATTTTTAAATAAAGTTAGTATAAACTTCTAAATTATCAATGGATTAGTGTTGAATTGGCCATCGGAAGTATTAAAGTTTGGAATTTCATTTATAAGCACCGTTTCAATTAGACGCCTATGTATATAATCGTGAGAATTATAAATTATTTTTGCATTATCAATGTCAATTCAATGGTTTTCATTTGACATATGGAGAAAAAAACTAAAAGAAAGAGATCCACGTCGCATATCTCATTTATGTTCTTTCATTCTTTTGGATATTTGCTG
This sequence comes from Ceratothoa steindachneri, assembly GCA_963969495.1. Classification (NCBI taxonomy): domain Eukaryota; kingdom Metazoa; phylum Arthropoda; class Malacostraca; order Isopoda; family Cymothoidae; genus Ceratothoa; species Ceratothoa steindachneri. The sequence continues at coordinate 100,385,326 of OZ018326.1, forward strand.
CTTTCGCCAATAAATACTTGATTGCAAAATTTTCAAGGGATATAATAAACTCTCTGTTTTTTATCGATGGATCGTTTTTTCGTATTAAAAGGCAACATTGATGTTGTTTACACGTTCTGAATTTTTAAAATTAGTTAATTGTAGCGAGATGCAAAACTTCTGAACACACGTTCAGAAGGTTTGCATCTCTTTTGTATTTCATTAGTCTTCCAGTGAATGACGATGACGGAGGTTTCCGTCTGAACCGTGGTTTCGGCAATAAATTGATCCTATTACTGTGGTTTCTTTCCTGCATATATATATATATATATATATATATATATATATATATATATATATATATATATATATATATATATATATAGGCGGTTAAGAAGGTAATATTATGGCTAACTCAGCTCTTCATCAAGCCCTCGGAAGGAGCTCTTCTCACAATCACAAGAGGAGAACCTATAATCCAGCTTTTCTAAGCAATCTAAAAAAGCTTGCTATCAATCAGCGTTTTAAATTGTTATCTCTGCTTTCGAAGAGAATGGAAAATCACTTCACCCATTCTAGCGCGGCCTTATAAATTAATAAGTATATTTTCAATAACGCAATTGTAATTATGCGGTTAAGAAGGCAATGTTATGGCTAACTCAGCTCTTCATCAAGCCCTCGAAAGGAGCTATTCTCACAATAACGAGAGGAGAACGTATAATCCAGCTTTTCTAAGCAATCTAAAACGGATTGCTATCAATCAGCCTTTTTCAATTTTTATCCCTTTTTTATATATACGAGTATAAGCAAGAAAAGGACAGCGAGCACTGAATATAACATATATTGGTCAAAATTTGAGGGGCTCTGAACCCATCTTTTTGGCTAGAACAATCAAGATAGATTATAAAAACAAACAATGGCTTTGCTACTATGATTAAAATTTAAAATCTAAAAAAAAGCAGCCATAGTTAAATTTTCTGAACCTTACCATTTTGGTTTTTGATATTATTTAAGAATTATTAGAAATAACTTTAAAAAAAAACATAAGTCATAACTAAACTAAGATGAAATTATTATTCAAATACGCAAAAAAGCCCCTTTTAAATTATACAGTTAGTGATGATGTGATGATGATGATAATTGTTTCCACAAAAAAAGAGAACAATGACACGTAAATTTTGAATATGAATGACAAATTTCAGTAGTTTGAGTAAAAATCAAAAATACAATATTAATTCAAATGACATTAATAATGGTAGAAGTGACAGAAAAGGTAAACGCAATAAATACAAAATCAAATATTACCAGATTCGGAGAGAGCTGTGACATAAATGAATGAAATTTAAAAGTTTCTTCTTAGGAAAGCTTTGATTTAGTGTAAGTTGTTTTTTTATTCTTTGTAATTGGATGGTAGAGAAAAATATAGTGTTAGTTAGTCGGTCGTTTTGGAATTAATTAATTAAGGGCAAGTAGTTAAAAAAGGGGATGTCTTAATTTTAAATTGAGCATTGTATAACGGTATAGAAGTAGGCAGATAACTGAGGTTGATTGTGTTTAATTAATAGAGACTTAATTATGAGAAGGTCACGTTTAGATTTTGAGAAAGATAATATTTTAAATTGATTATACTCCATGGGGATTTTACATGATTGGGAATATGATCCGATAAAAGAGTTTTCCTTTACAGATAGATCCATTCCTGCTCTGTAGCTGACCCTCCGGGGAGCATCAATGCGAACGTTGAGAAGGCGTTCTGTACATTCATTGTACCTTCCAAGAGAACATTAGTGACAAGTAATGACATCAGAGGTGAGGTCTTTTACAGTGAACAACAAGAAAAATTTTAAAAGATTTACAAAGATTGGTGTTAGATTTAAATTCAGATAGAGTCTTTTTAAAATATTCAACAATTCCTTCCTAAAAGCAAGTCTCCTATCCACAAACGGGAAATGAGTAATATACTTTCTTTCGGGGAACATAAAAAAAAGATTTAGGTTTAAAAATATTATTTAAAAAGTCCCTAATGCAACGTATAAAACTATGGGGCGGGTAGTAATTTAATTTTTTTAAAGTTGAAAGTGTTTCCATTTGGCTGCCCAGAGGATTGAATATAACCCAAAAAACAAGTAAGGAGGAAGAAGAGATCAAAAGAGAGATTAAATGGGAAGTCAGGAGTAAAAATTGAGAGGCAGATAAATACAGTATCGAAATATTTGTGCTAGCAAACGATATCAACGGTATTAACAAGAGCATGACAGATTTTTTTTGTTGTTCTTTGCAAAATCATAGTGAGATATCCATATGAACTCATGCAAGTTCACACGGAAGCTCTTCTTCAATTTTCAGCCAAAAGACAACGCAAAGAGACAATCTTGATATTCTTCCAAGCCCGCGTGCGCCAGCGGGAGATTTGAAAAAGTTCGAGAAAGAATCGGTTCCTCGCTTAATCACAACACAGCTGTGTTTGCTTTCGGACGCCATACGTCCACCCCCTCCCTAACCCTACCCCCATATCGCGAGGCAAGTTTCATCGTCTGGAACGACGCGTTATCATGAAATGTTTTGCTTAGACTGGCGCCAAGAATCCCCTAGGGACCTCAAGACCATGAAGCGTCTATCGGATCAGCCACGCGGGTATTTAACACGAAGCTCGCCATCTCTCGAGGAGATTAAAAGCCCGCCATCCACTCCGTTCAGAATGCCGTCTGTTTCCCGTCAACCCATGTAACCTGTCATCGTACTTCGTTGAAGATCTCTCCAGCAGATCTACCTTCGTTAAGTTTAGCCCCTTTTCAGAGGAAAGCTATCGAACCCCCTTATTCCAGGAGAGTTGTGCGGCCCTCTCATCTTTACCACCCCTTCAAGATTCCCGTTCTTTCGTTACTGAGACTCCCTGCCGATCAACAGAATCGTCTCGAGTTTAGATTATATCTCTTTGGAGCAGAGAAAATCTCATTCTTCCTCATGAAGAAATCCAAACCCATCTTCGAGTCCAGGTCTTCTTGAAGACCTGCGCTGTTGTCCGCCCCCCCCCCCATCCAATTCGCCTGCGCTTGAAGGTAAAGCGATCTTTTATAGTAATCCCGAGATTACCTCGTTAATCCTCACTTAATTCATTTAACTAACACAAGTAATTTGTTCTCCCTTATATATATATATATATATATATATATATATATATATATATACATTGCGGTATTGTCTATATATATCCTTTGAACTGCAACTTGGAAAGCCATTAATCTAAACCCGGTCAACCGTAAATCGCACTCTATTAATCGCTTCGAACTATCTCAAGCAACCTGTGGTCAGCTGTCTGCCCGTGCTTGTGTACGACTCTGAGCGCCGAGCTAGTCTACACAGGTATACCTCGACAATCTACAATTTTATTTCCATGTCTCTCTTTAATCTTCCTTTTCTCTTTTCATTTAGTGGATACCATTCGTTTTATTTTCTTAAAATATTCTTTTGGCGTTAGCCCTTTAAAGATATTTTGAATAGCTGAGTCCCACTATTCCTTTGGTTGATCAAATATATCTCTTAATAGTTCTCTCTTTTTCGTTCTCAGATTTAAGTATCTTTCCCGTGTTGGTCCTATCCTTTGTATATTCTTGTTAAATAATCTTATTTTTGTATTTTTTGCTTTATCTCTGGGGTCCATATTAAGTATTCAATTGTTTTATAAGGGGTCCATGGGATTGCATTGTTGTTTGCTTTTTGGTTTTATATCTTTATGTTGTTAAGATCGTCGTCCATCTCTTCAAGTATTGCTTCACTGATTCTGTTTGGCATGTATGCTTCTAGTTCCTGTTTATATTTTGTCGAATCGGCTTTATGGAATGCCTTCTTACTTTTGCGGTAATCTGGTTCTGTTGTTAGTTAATGGTGAGTAGTGTTGATGTATGGTCGTGCAGTGAAATCTGCAGGTTCCATATGATAATTAAATAGTAGTTGTTATTTGCACGGTATATGTCGGGTGTTATTTCTGTTTCGTTTTTGGTGAATTTCGGAAAGTCCAGTCCCAGTCGTCTATCAATTAAGCTTTGTAAGTCCATTCCTGCTTGGTTCTTGTTTCTGTAACTGGTATCTGCGCATCTTGCATTTAGGTCCCCCATCAATAAAATTTGTTCTCTACTATTATTTATTTTCAAAAAGTTATTACTGGAAGATTTTGGCGCCGGGGCAATTGATTTCCGTAGCAATTATATGCTGCATAATTCCATTCTTACCTCAATTGAAAGGTAGGATTCACTTAGTCCTTGGTGCGTTCTGTAGTTCATTCCTCTTTCAATAGCTATGGCTGATGTTCATTAGTGTGGCTAGGGGCTATTATGCCGTAGTTCAAGCTATATATCTGACTATGTCGGGCGGTCGGGCGGTCCCTGTTTTTATGTTGTTTTTTTTTGCTAATAACATTGTAAGTATTTGGCCGATTCTAAGGAAATTTAAAACTCTTATGTTGTTCTACATTCTATTTCGAAAGATTTAATTGTCAAAGTCCGCCTAAGGTTAGCAGGTGAATTATTTGGCAATAATATCATAACTATTTGGCCGATTCTAACGAAATTTGAAACCCTTATGTTGTTTTACATTATCTTTCGAATGATGTAATTACTAATGTTTTTCAATGGTTAGTCCGGGAATTATTGGAAGATCTGAAGGTCGTAAGGTCATATATCAGAATAAGTGAAAGCACGCGACTTTTGCTCATCAGACCTTATTCAGTTAATGCTTACCTCGTCCTCAGAAATTAGTATTGAATCTGGACTGATTTCTCTAAGATTGTTTCCAATTATGCGTTCTTTATTTTTCCATCCATTGTTATTTATATGAAATACTCGTAGCTTTCTTCTTTCCGTGATCGTTGTTTGTCTTTAGCGGTCGTTATTTGTTTGGGAAGAGTCAAGTTTACTGTGGCTCTTTAACGATACTTGTTCCTGACCGTCTTTGTCTCCCTTTCAGTTCTTGCTGAGCCGGCGTCGGTAAACTCTGGCACGCGAGGCATCTATCCGTGGTACGTGATAGACTTTTCCTCCACTTTAAGCAAGGATATGATTATCACATTAAAAAGTATATATATACATATATATATATATATATATATATATATATATATATATATATATATATATATATATATATATATATATATATATATATATATATATATATATATATATATATATATATATATATATATATATATATATATATATATATATTAAAATTACATATTTTCTAATGATAAAACTTACTATATTTCCTTTAATGCAATATTTACCATATCTTTTGTGTATCTTTTATCAACTAAGGTCTGTTGGCCATGTTAGATTATGTACATATTATTGGGCACTACAGTTGATTGGCACTCATGACTATAATTTCTTTTTTTTTAATGGAATTGGCACGCGAGACCTAAAAGGCTGCCGACTTCTACAGCAGAGAATGGTCACTGGTTTTCTTCTTCTTATGTTTTGGAGTATTTCGTTTGGTTTTTCGAGCTGTTCTTGGTTTTAGTTTCTTCGCTCTCTGTTTCTTCTTTCCTCGATTATGTTCTATTTGACTTTGGTTTCTTCAATAAGTGATTTATTTGTTTCTTCCAAGATCTTTATGTTGAAGATAGCAGATGACTCTTAATCTTTGGGAACTTCATAGGTTGGTGACCATTTTCCTTTAGCCTAGAGGAGCTCACTACGCCATACTAGTCACTGCTTCTAGGACCATGCTAGTGGTCAAGTTAGGTAGTGCTAGATTGAAACACAGAACGAGAAGGCGAAATTATAAGAAAATGTATAGGGAAAAATCACGTTTTTTGCCTCTCATATTCTCGATCCTTCTTTCGTTACTAGTAAGTTGTTTTACTACAGCTTAGTGTGCTTAAAAGCAATCAGACTGAGTCTGTTCAGTGTAATGTAGAACGAACTTCTTTATATATAGATTAAGGCCAACCATATCAGACCCAAACTTCATATATGTAGGTACTCACGAAAGTTCAGAAAATACAAGAAGAGGAGACTCGGCTCAATATAATTTAAATGATCTTTTTAACATTGCTCACACTAATGCTATACCAATGCTCACCAATGAAGAAGATAAATTATTTCCTAAAACCCAAAGAAAATAGGGAAGAAAGTTCTACAAGGGAGGCGATGACTCAAAATTAGCAAAGAAAAGAGGCAAAATCAAAAAATATAAAAAACGTATATACATATGGAGGAAAAAATAAGAGTAAATGGCTAGAGTGTAGTTATTTAGCAGCAAAATCCAAGGCACTAGAGATGATTAAGTGTCTGCCTATTTCCTTTGAAATATCACGAAATATCAGAATCCTCCACAAGCACAGATCCTAGCAAGCGAAAACTAATTCTAAATGAATTGATAATGGAATTAGATCGAATGTAATCTAGTGATTACAATGCAGTTGCGTTACTCTCAGCTACAACTGAACCCCTTGGATGTACCATGGACAGTGTAGTTTTAACTAGTACTCAACAGAGAAAAATAAGCGGCAAGAGGATTAAGATTGCTAATAATATTAAACAAACCCACTGTAAAATGCCAGAACAAATTAATACTAGATATTATAGGTGATGCTGATGAAAGTATTGGTAGGTTCGCTATTCTACTCAATGTTGGATGGAAAGGTAAGCTTCTTGGAATATCTAAACTTGTTTAGGGAATAGATTAGCTATTGCAGAAGCTGTTCTAAAAAGTCTTAATGATTTGAAGTTGAGTGATCATATTCAAATAATGTGGCTTAACACTAAAGGTAGCAACATTGGAAAGAAGTAGATACTTGCTTTGATACTGAAAAGAGGCGGAGAAGGATCCTCCTTCAATTTGCGTGCCGTCAGCAGCTCAATGAATTTGTAGTTTCAGGCGAATTTCAAGCGGGTTATGGCGTTCAACAAGTCAAAAAATATTTATGCTTTAAAGATACAAAAATGGTGGGAAAAATATATTCTATACTGTATGAAACTTACTTTTAAAAGTTGAAAATCAAAAATAGTTCAATTTGTTTGGAATAATAGAATAAAAGTCATCCAAGTTCGGATTACATAGAATCTTTAGTATTAACAGTTGTATATGGGATGAAATACATCCAAAGAAGGGGACTTTAAACGACTTAATGCATTGCATAGGACCGGACGGATGAGACAGAAAATCAGGCCATTAAACTTGCCTTGTTCCTCCCTCAGTTCCATTTGAGTCAAAATGAATTTATTTCCTTGAAATCTTTCTGTGATTTTGTTCTCCAATTATATGTAACAAACTGGTTTTTAGCATCCTTTTTATCGGCAACTCAAAGAATTGACTTTAAAACTTTAAAGCAACTTAAGCATTTTAATTATAAGGAAAATAAAAGAAAGTTGCTCCCAAAGCCTTGTACCGTTATTTGCGGTACCTCAGTGAAAAGCCAGCTTTGCTTGCATATTAAGACGCCAAAGTAAAACTAAAATAGGAGATGACTGAAGCATTGAATAGCCTCAATTCTGCATGCTAAAAAAATCAAATTGAACTTGATCTTAATGAAAAACACCTACAGAAAAACCTTTTATTTTCGTGACCAAGAAAAGTCTCTCTTTCACGGATAATTATAATCAATGTGCAGTGCATATAGAGTCATGGCCAAAGGTTTTGAGACTAATATATGTTTTTATTTTATATTCATTCTTTTGGAAAATTTACGTGATAGGGATATTATTCTAATATGTAAATTATTGGAATTATATTAAAAAGTCAACATTTCAAAAAGAAAAAGAAAAAACAGTGGATTCCTTGGCTGAATCACACAAATCGCGCTCTGGTCTTGTTCCGATATGAGGAGTTTTAGGCTCTGGATCTTTGATATCGATCAACAAGATAAAATGATTACAAATATTGGCTAAGTGAATGATGATGTGTAATTATAATCTATTGCATAATATTTTTTGTAAAAATGTATGTTCGAATGTTTTTTCAATTCCAGAAACCTTTCAACCATTGTTGCTCTGCTTTAAAGTGGACTGGAATGCAAGAAACTAGTTGGGTTTTGGAACAAAATGGGTTTAGGGTCTAAATCTTTGTTTATTTCACCTTCAAATTAAGATACAAACATACTAAAGCTAAATGCAACGTTTGATTGATCGTATTTAGTTTCTTATAAAAAATATAGTGAACGTTACTAATAGTAAGGTTGACATAGCTTTATCACTAATACAAACCTATAGTAGTCACTCATCAAAAAGGAAGAAAAATTAAAGTGCACTTTATTACATTGTTGAAAAATCCCGAAGTCAGATTTCATAAGTAACAAATGAGCAATTAATGAAAAAAATATAAAATAGCTTTTAAAAGATATAATCTGGAGATTACGCCTCTTGAAGGCTCCACCTACTAACCTACTAGGTTATAATGGAGATATTGTATTCCATTGAATGCAGGATACCACTAAATACATTGTATGAAAATGCTTATAAGCTTGGGCCAGTCTATTGCTAAATTCGGGGTACCCGAAAAATTTGAACAAAATTCCTGGCGAAAGATTAGTGCGAATTTGATTGTGAGGAAACTAATTCACAATCGACCTCCTTTTTTATGATCCAAAGAGATTTCTGCTCATTACCAACAAGAAATAAAAGAAACAAGCAGTCGATGTAAAAACTCCTGCACCTAAACAGAAACAAGAAATCACCACAGAGAAAGAAAATACTGACACCAATAGTTCCTCTGAATCTTCAGACTTCTCGGACACCAAAGTTCCACAAACCAAGAAAATCAAGGGAAAGAAAAAGAAAACCAAAAGATTGCGTGCGGACAGCATCAATCTAAAAATCTACGCTTGCGATCAGTTTCCTTTCCGCGAGGAGATGGAGCCCCTTAATTTTTTCCTATGCAATCAAAACCAAAATATTCAAATGGGAATACGACTACGAAGTCGACCCCAAAACAGTGGAAGAAGCTCTGCTCGGCCAGAAAGTGACCCTACATCACAACACCTGCGAGCAGATTTCGAACGCTGAGTTGAGGAAAAAGAAAAGTGGGAGGAATAAAAACATCACCCCAAAACACTAAAGAAACAACCTGGAGATAGTGAGCAATAGAATAAGGATTCTGACACTCAACGTAGATGGATTGGAGAGGAAAGCTACGGCATATGGAAACATATTCCGAGTGCTTGACCCGGACATCATTCTTATAACTGAGCACTGTATCGACACTGCAGCTGGTCGAATTAAAATACCGGGCTACAGAGTAGTCATGAAAAATCATTCTCAGAAAAGGTTCAATGGTGTTGCAATAGCTATCAAGGGTAACATCTCGTTCAAACAATTACCAGAACTTGATGAATTCCTTGTGGCGATCGAGCTCCACACAATGGGATCGTTAGAGGAGACGACTCAGTCAATACGCGCCAGCAGACCTAAGCGAGGCAACATTGGAGGAGATAGACGAGGAGCTGGAGAGGATAACTACGTCCATACTAGAAGCTAACCGCAAGAGCATACGCAAAACTGGGTATAAAACACCTCCTCAGCACAAATGGACAGAGGAGATGAGAGAGGTCGCTCGAGTTCACAGGGAAGTGTCCGAAGAGATAAGACGGGAAAGTCCTAACCGAGATAAAAGCTCGCTCCTTCAAAACCTAAGCACAGAGCTAAAAGAGGCTATCAACCTCCAATAGATGCAAATTTGGAACAACCTGATAACCAAAGTCGATAGCAAACTCACCCCTGCCAAATTCTGGCGTCAAGTCAAGAACTTAAAGGAAGAGAACGGAGACTATATAGAGGACCCGTTGGTTCTGGAAGATAGGTTCATTAATTTCTGGAAAAACGTCTTCAGGATTACTCCTGAAGAAAACGATGAGTTCGACCAGGAATTCGAAGGCTAACTGATCAAAGAACTAAATCAGGTTATGCACCGCACGCACCCACAACATCAAGTAGACGAAGGCAAAGAGATGGCGGACCACGGCACTTCCATAACACGAGAGGAGGTCATGGCCACTGTAAGAGCCTTCCAACAAAAGGCACCAGGCTGGACGGGGATCACCAGAAACAACTTGGTAAATGCCCTACAGCAGATCATTCAGGGAATTGCAAACATTTACAACGCTTCCCTAAATACGAGTTACTTTCCTAAAGGTTTTAAGACTGCTAAAGTAATCTTCATACCCAAGGGAGGTAAACCCCCTGACCAACTGGTAAATTACAGGCCAATCGCCCTGCTGTAAATCGTTGCGAAAGTCTACGAAAAGCTCCTGGCTGACAGGCTTCAAGAACAACTAGCCGAGCTAGAAGCTCACAACCCTCAGCAGCACGGGTTCTGCAAGGGTCGATGAATGGAAGCCTTCCTCGTCCTCCTAAAGAAAAAACTTGCTTGTATTAAAGCTGAGAGAAGGTACATATACGTGGTGCTGCGGGATGTAAAAGAGGCCTTCAATAAGGTATGGCTGAGAGGGCTACAATTCAAGATCCTCAACCTCCAGCTAAATCCAATCCTGGAAAGGGTTCTTTGTAACTATATTACGGATAGGAGAGCCCAAATCACGATTGAGGGTTGCAAAGGACCCGAATTCGAACTCGAGGCGGGAGTTCCACAAGGCAGCTGTCTCAGTCCTTTGCTGTACCTCGTGTACACAATTGACCTACCTGCTCCAGTGGGTACAATTCGATGTATCTGCAATACGCAGATAACATCACTTAAATCGTCCTGAGTCCATTCAGGAATGCTGGAAGCCAATCAAGTGCGACAGCTGCCGAGATTGACAACATCAATCGCTACGAAAAAAAGTAAAAGATTAAAACCAACCGCCAGAAGTTCACCATAATTCCAATGAACCACCGGAAAGTAGACGACGTCCTCATCAACAACGAACTCTCTCCGTACTCTAACGGAGGAAAAGTCCTGGGCTTACGACTCTACAAATCAGGTTACAAGGCTCACGTAAATACCAGAATCTCCCTAGCCAAAAGGGAGCTGAAGAAACTTTACCGTTTCCGAAGCCTCAGCGTGCCAAACAACAAAAAGCTGCACATGGCCTTGATACGCTCAATCCTAATGTACCCGGCTCTGATCACGCAGATGGCTAGCTGTACCTCTCTCAGAACGATGCAGAGGGTGCAGAATAAAGCCACACTGCTGATAACTGGCACGCAAAGGATCGACGGTATTCCGCAATCGGTTCTACATCAAAGAATCGGACTAAAACTGATCAATATAGAGATCCAAAGGCTAGGGAGAAGGACTTGGGAGAAAATCGATCAGGAAATACTCCCGACAACAAACATCGATTTGAACATATGAGGAAACAGAAGACGCGCAATTGGTAGAACAGCTCTGTTTCCAAGCGGTAGAACCTGCGCGAGAGAAAACGTACTACCGATATATACTTAGCACTTTACAAAGGAAAATAACCTTAGTGAAATGAGGCGAAGTGCTCTAACTCAAAATCATAACTCGATTCATATTAAAACACTAACCAAAAGACAAATTGATCTTAACAAAAGAGGCAAAGTGGCAAATTAAAAAATTAAAATAAAAAGAGGCGAAGTGCCCAAACTCAACATAATTCAAAATTAAATCCAAATTAACTAATTTTAACAAAGAGGCAAAGTGCCAAAATTAAAAATTAAAAATAAAAAGAGGCGAAGTGCCCAAATTTGACTCAATTCAAAATTAAATAAAAATATTCATCTTAACAAAAAGAGGCGAAGTGCCCAATTTAAATTTAACAAGAACCAATCAACAAATTTAACCAACTACAACAAGAAGAGGAAAATAGAATAAAATAAACGAAAAGAGGCGAAGTGCCCAAACTAATACTCAAATTGAAAATAATAAATCAAAAACTTAATAAAATTTAACTAGAGATATTTAGCATAATAAAGAACATTGAAAGGTTGAATACCACGATGGAGGATTAAATTAAACTAAATAAATAAAAATATACATACATAACAATGGAGGAACCTGGCTGTCATTGAGAGTCAGCAACATTACTGACGGAGGAAGAAAACTTTATGAAATAAAAATAATAAGAAAGCATGCTAGTGATGCCATAACACTAGGCCAAACTAGAAAACATTTTCGACACTTTTATGAACCTACCACACATTTCATCACTTTCATTAATTAATTAATTAATTAATTAATTGTGAGCAAGAGTTTCTTCCGACGTCCGTCCGTCACGTTCCCCGTTTGGTCCCCGTGTCGACGCCTGTGATCCCTTGAGCGGATCTTAGCTTCGTAATCTCTCTGGTCAGAGACGGATTACTCTCCTTCGTTATTCCCAATTCGGAGGGCTAACCGAGATCAACTCTCCGTTTATTCTCTCCACTCTACAAGGTCCGTGTACCTTAACCTCAACCGTGAGACAAGAGCAAGGAAGTCCGAGAAGTCTTTCCTTGCAGATTCCCATCTGGCCACTGAGCCGACACCAGTCCCTGGAGCGGACTCTCTCTCTCCCCTCTTCGTGATTCCCATTTGGAAGACAACTTGGTACCTGATCTACGCTCATCTTCCTCTATACGAAGTTTCCCTGAGGCTTCATCGAATTCACCGCCGCAGTGATAAAACCGAGGTTCCATTCCCGTGATTTTTCCTCCATTTAATTCACTCTCCGAAAACCCCCGTAATTCCCCGAATTTAACTAATATTATCTCAACCCACATTTAATAACGGTCTTTACATTGATTTTTACAATTCCCTGGCTATTCCCATTTATTCCTTGCCCGCCTGTATTAACAACTAGTCATTTATTCACTATTATATTAGTTTCCTCGACCAATAATAATTCTATTATTTACTTGTATATTAAAGGTTATTTTTGTAAGAGGTTTTTCTTTCAATAACTCCTGAGCTGAAACGGTAATCTTGATTCCCCCCCATTTATTGGCCAACCTTGGATTAACCACTCGGGAATAAAAAAGGCACAAGCCCTTAGCCAGGACTTGCCGGCCTTGTTGAATACCCGTGGGCCCGACTCTGTATAGAGCGTTACACCACCGTATCGTTCCTCGACACTCATATTACATGTTTTGGCAAATTTTATATATTGCTAATTCTCGTTAATTTTTTAGCGCATATATAACTTAATGCTATTTATTCCTCCTTATTTTACTCTTATATTTATATTGATATGCAAATAAAACTTTTCGACCCTGCATTTAATCAATTTCTTAAAATGTACTTAGTGTCCGAAAACTTTTAGCCGATAATGTATTATATACCATCAGCTTTTTAATAAAGTCCTACAGATTTGTCTCATCTTAGTTTGAAGGATTAAAATGAAACTCTAAATTTAACTGTCACACATCTGGGACAAGTTTTAATATAGGTATAAAAGGAGTTAATGAAATACAGAACTTATACAAGTGAAATGAATGTGTGAATTTCAGGGCCAGCAGCCATATAGTAGTGGTTTCGGATGTCTTAACAAAAAGTAACCACTCGTGTAAAGAAGAAAGGTTTGGCAACAAAAAGAAAATAGGTTTCCCATAATTTTTTGAAAACCAATTTTGGAGAAAATTAAAGAATGCATTTTGAAGGACACGGCGCGAGGGGGGGGAGGGAGTATGTGTTCTTGTGTATTTTCTATACATTTGAATGTCTCTCATATGGGCAAGTTTATTTTTAATGGCTTTCAGTGCAACCACCCTGGTCTAGATTTGGGACTGAAGAATTTTGGCGATTTAATTCCTTTATTCCTCTAATTTTGCCTCCTACGTAAGGAGGAGTGAGGGTCAGCTTACATCTTAGGATTGCACATCCTTCAAATTCCTAGATCTTAGTTTTCCCTTTAGAATATTTTGGGAGTTTTTTTTCATTTATTTATTTTCACTTCTCTTTTTACGACACTTTTATCCCAAGCTTTATCCCAAGCCTACGTAAGTTTTACCTTATTTGTTTAAGAAATTTGTAATAATAATAGTAAGAAAGATTATTTTTGTAGTCTCATTCACTCCCCTGAGAGAATGAATTACAATATGAATTATATCCGGGGTCTATTTACTTAAAACTTTCCTTACTTTTCTTCTCCATATGAACTAGTTGATTGAGTCTATAGGTTATTAAGAGGATCCTGCTGCTTATTGGGTTTAGAAGGTTCCTCTTTCAATAAAGGACACGCTCTGATAGCGGAGAATCGATTCAATATAGAGACATCACTTTAAAATTCACCATTAGCGAAGATTGGATTGAAATCGCGTTACTCTGTTCATAATTCCCTGTGAACATGGGCCGACCGATAATTTAGCGATCACAGGAACAAGCAAGTATGTATTATATCATGTCAAACACTCGTCTTTTTAGTGAACCACTCACACATTATACAACTCTAGCAACTCACCCAGGCCCTCTTACTACTCTACGCGTGCATTCGTTTCATTCTGCTCTCAAAGCAAATATGCAACATTTGCCGAAGGCCATTTTCTCGCGACAGCTTTACTACGGAAACTCGATAACGGTAACCAATAGAGTGGTTTATCGAATAAGAGGGGTTATAGCCATCTCCACTTTTCCATGGCGTCTTTCTGGTAGGTTGCCAAGAAATGATGCCATTTTTTATAAAAGGAAAAAAAAATTCGTTTTGAATATAAGAACAAAGATGCGCAAATTAGTTTCCTTCGTTTAACTAAGCAGCGAAACCTTTCTTGAAGACTTCAATTATAGATAGGATTTGATCTCTTTTTCCGCAGAGAAAACTTTTCATCTTCTAATGACTTAAATAAATGGTAATCATATGGTGCAAAGTCTCGTGAGTGTATACTCGTAGAGGATGACTAAGAACATCCCAAACCATTAATTGTTTCTTGTACCATGAACAGGAGGGTACTGTTTATGTTGCCCGATAAACGATGATTTGTTCAAAAGATTCATTTAAACGTTCTATTTTTTAAAATGTAGGTCATCATAATCTGTTTGCTTACCATTTAGGAGCTCATAATGAAAAGATCCTTTCATATCAAAATAAAATACAAAGCATAGCTTTCTTCTCGTAGAGACCAATTTTAATAGCACAAATCGACTTTTGTTTGCAATTGAGCCATTAATTTTTACGCTCAACCTTGCAAAAAGGAACCCACTTTTCATCTCAAGCAACAATTTTCTACGAAAATGGTTCACGAGCATTTCCATGTGATAGAAATGAAGCAATATTTGCACATTAAACGTTGTCTTTAAGATAGTTTGTGTTTAGTTCTCAACTACTATACATACTTGTGAACATTTACTGCTTTTACGATATTTATGTACTTTCTAATAACTGAGATTTAAAATTCTTGCTATTTAACTCATGTCATGCAAAGGATTAGACTCTACAAAGGCATTAAGAGCATCACGTTAATTGCAGTATAGCGACCACTACCTTCCAAACCTTTTAATTCAAATCGTCTGAGCAAATACTTTAACCAATACTGTGATTTTCGAAAATTCAATACATTTGCAGCAAACGATTCTATATTGTTTCCCTTCTTCTAATTTGTCACTATTATTTTTCTTGTATTCATAAATCAGGATTTACCTGGTCTGTGTTTCACTTATTTATATACCTAATGAAAGGATCCTAAAAAATAAAGCTTATTAAAGCCCTACACAATTAATACAACATAAAATCACAGTAGTTATCTTAAAACAGCTTACAGCCGCTTTGAGTAATTTAAGCAAATATAAGAAGCACTTTTTATAAATCTCCCATAACCAACAATAATTTTTTCAATTCCTAATAATTTAATTTCAAGTGGCTTTGCTTTGTTTGACACCAATTCAATATTAAGGAAACTCTATGACCTTCAAAAATATTCCTTTTCTCAAATGTGTTTGTGCTTCATGGATAGGCTATAAACCACTGCAATACTTACCTCATATATTGCTATATGAAACAATAATCTTCTGTGTTCTGGCTTCACACAGTTATGTATTCAATTTAAGCTACGCCCTAGAAGTTCCCCATCTAACTAAGCAACACCTCCCTCTTATTTACCGGCCTGTTGATTTGTCAGTATTAACATAACTCGACTTTTGATTGGCTACTGCCGAATATATTGATAAGGAAGCCACTCCGACTATTGGGTAAAATTCTCTGTAGGCGGTGGTATGTTGCCATGGAGACAGCTTCCTGATCTGGCTTCTATTTGTTTAATTGTGATAGCTATCCGTTTATTCTGGATTCTGCCTTGACTATAATGTTTGCCTAAGATTGCCTCGACCAACTCTAACAGAGATAACTGTGCTGGGTTTACTACCGTGTGGCATTCTCATAAACAGCGTTAACTTTACTTTTCTCTCTCTCTCTGTACTTTATGTGTGTATCGACTCTCGCGTGTGTCCTATTTTTGACGTACACGCCAGTAGGAATAGATGCACGTGGAACTCTTTGCAAAACTTTTGCAAAGAATTCTAGCAGTTGAGGCAAGAAAAAAACTAATGTTTTGGGGTGAGTGTACCATTTATCTAAGCAGTCAAAGCAGAAAGATATATTTCTGATGTAAGGAAAACTCACATTAGTATGAAGAAATCGAACAACACACTCTACACTAGATGATATGAGCAGCGATTTCTGAAAATAATCTTCTTTCCCATATTTTTAATACAATTGTTGATCACATTAATTACCAATGATGTAAAAGAATTTGTTAATAGAGAATTTAGTGGAATGGTAAAATGGACGTGGATCCGTCCTGATATTGACTCTTCGAACTCCAGACCCAACGACGTACGATAATTCACAGTCGGGTATAATGAAAGTCAAAACTTGACAACCTCGCTTCCATACAGTTGACGACATGAAAATGGTTGACAGAAATTCCCTCCTCAAAATCCCCCATTCACCATGGGAAGAATGTCCCAAACATGGTGTGAAAATCAAATTCCGTGCTAATAATAGAGGACAACGCATGTACATTATTTGAAGTGAGTTGTTAAGGGGCTTTCTACCATCATTACGCACGTAGGTTACAGCCACAACAACTAGAAACATCTCACTGAGGGAAGTGATCCACTTTGGGAGTTAGTTGCCATGGTCTGAATTTCTGATTCAGATCAACTTTTCTGTGAATTTCGTAACATATGGACCCATAGTTCATATCCGACGTTAAACTACACGTCACCAATAGAATGTTATGCCACAATAAAGTGAGTATCAGTTTTCAAACCTATGATAGACCGAATATTCATCTACACCTAGAGTTTGCCATAACGCTTTCCTATCTTAAATCACATATGCTTTTTCTAGATATCTAATCCCAGCAAACACCATACGAATCTTCTCCTATGTTTTCTCAGACACCTGTTTCAAAGCAAAAGTTGATCTCAACCCCCTAAGCAATATTAGTCCACCTTTCTTATCTACTATCAATCCTTAAATTATCTTTTAATTACCAGCGGTAAAAGTTTTCATACACATTACCTACAACACTCGTGATTCTTATTTACTGTAATTCTTTCATTTGCCTTTGAACAATAAGCCCTTATACAATAATACTTTCATACTAGACCCGACAAAAACCTTTTCTCTATTATTCTCTCTTTTCTCTCAACGCTACAATTTAATTCCGCCTACCCCCTGTAAACGCTTATACCCTTGGTAGTAGTTTCTAGATGAACGCCAAAAAGACCAAAAAAAAACACTGTAAACTCTTCATGAACAGTGCCTAAAAGTTCTTGTGCAACAACACATCCAGTTTGCAACCTCGAGGTAAACTATATTCATTATAATCATCTATTATTTAATCTCAGTACTCTTGCCATCTACTCCTATTTATCTCATTGCTCAGAAGTACTCTTCAAACTTCATCCTTGATCTAGATCCTTGTGTTCTTTTCTTCATTCTAAATTATCTCACCCCTTTCAAAGATATCCTAGTTTTATCAGATTTCTTACCTCTTCTTCGAAATGTTTCCTTTGCTGGCATCTTGGTCTAACTATTCACTCGTTTAACTGCACATTTGTCCTCCACTGTATTTAAAATAAAAGATTCTTGTAAAATCGAAATATATGTAAGCAGAAATGGATCATTAAAAATTTTCTTAGTAATTTTTTTCGATAATTGATATAAATATTTATCCACTTCATTAGATTCGAATCAAAAGATCCTAAACCTTTTTGTCATCCCTGTAGCCTAGTGACTTGGTTTAATAATGGAGGAAGAAGTTTTTGTTTCCGTCAGTTTATTCCACTCGAACGAGTAGGGAAAGACGCGGATTGTAAAATGTTAAGATTTCATCGAGGCAACTCGTATTCTTACACTCAGTTTACAGATCTTCGATAGGATTTGAGTACTTCCAAATGTCTTTCTATTGAACCATTAACAAGAATCAAAAAGAGTAAAATGGCTGCTTTAATGGTAGTGTAATATTAGTTCTAATGACTACACGTCTATGCTTTATCCTTAAAAACATAATAGTTCCCAGTTTTATCTCCTCTTTTTAAAGTTAAAAGTTTGTTGGTTTCAGGACTCCTAACAAGCTATGTTGTTTCTTTGGCGGACGTCAGCCAGGACAAGACCTAACTCCCCACCGTGATGCCCAGTCACGGTGGTAACCTCCCTTAATAAATAGTGTCAGCTTAAAAAGAATCCAGACGGAGATTCGAACTACCGACCCAACGATTGCCGGGCAAGCGTGCTAACCATTATACTAACCGGGAGGATCTTTTCATTTTTCTTAATTTAAACTCATCGGTACCATAAATTATGAATCTAACTATAACTTCTACAACTGCTCGAAACATTCCGTTAAAACGAAACTACTCCATGTATAGTAACAAATTTTGTGCAGCTAATAGGGAAAAGTTAGCACATGCCCGCTTGAGACAAACATGTTAATCAATAATTTTTCACTCATATTCTTTAACAATATCGGGCGGACCTCAAAATATTATTCCCCTTCTCCTAGCGATTTCTAGATAAAATCTTAGCCTTCGACCGTTTCACTATATTTTCTATGTTAATTAGGAAATATCATTCCACAAGAAGTTAAAGAGCATAAAGATATTTTCGTCATTTCATACAACATACCTGGATACAGCTGCTTAGTTGTATTCTACTGCCATAATTCAGTTATCTCACCATTTTTTAAAATTTTATATTTGAATTCCTCATTACAATTTAGTTCGATAAGTTGTTGGATATCTTAACTGTCTTTTTCGCTATCACAGTCCGAAGGATTCGTTACAAATGGATGGAATTGAACGATAAATAAATCTGAAAATCGGATATTTAGTTCTACTTTTATCTTGAAACCATTATATCCGATGAAATGATTTTATTGGATAGTGGTTCAGGAAGAAGTGAATGAAAGCTTTCATATCTCTTTTACAGTCTAGCAACATATATATTTTACCTTAAAGCTGGAAGAAAACTTGTTGAAGCTAAACTTGTTTGAACTTTAGGAAAACGCAATACTCAAAAATGAATGATAATTTAGGTTCCTCATTCCCTCTGATAAGTGGCAACTCTTCATTTTGCAAGAAATTAATCCTTGTATCATTTAAGTATACAAATCTGGCTTGGCATTTCCTTTCGAAAGCCATCAAATTTCTCTATGATGAATAACTTCCGAAATTTTTGTCATATTTACTGTGATATTAACTATTTTAATAATATTGATAATTCATGAAGAATAGAATCAATATTTCTGGCAAGTTAATTAGTAAATAACGGTGCAGGACTGAATGCCATCAATTTCACAGGATGTGAATTTTCAAAGGGTACTTATGTTTGGTCAAAGTAAGATATCAGAGCATAAAAATTGGATGATTCCGTAATGTCCATCTCTTGAAGCTGTTTCCAATCTTCATCTACGAAGAAGATGTATGTCATAAGAATACATCTACTATCCCTCTTTAGATTCATCATGTTGAATAGTGAATTTACTCCTTTTTTTTACTAATCGACAAACTGTAATTTTGCATTGTATGTAAGTTTATCACATCTCGAAATTGACTCATCTCTCGGAACTGTTTTTAAAACAGTTCCCAACGGCTTCCAGCTTCGAACGCGACGCGTAATCTTTATCCGGCCTTGCTCGTATCTAAGCTCAGAGTTCCCGCTGACAGACGATAGACACGGACAGCCATCTATCACTCGGTTATCGACTTCGTTCAACGACTGAAGTACTCCCTCGCTCATTTCTCAGCGAGGTTAAAGAAGGAGGAATCCTGCAAGTTCAACTTTGCAACGCCCTGTTTACTCGCCGTAATCAATCTTCCAGTTAATTAGGCTTTACGTGAGTCTCCGCGATAAATGTACTCTCCCATTTTCTCTGAAAGCAATCACCGTGCATCCTCTCTCGGACTCTTGTACCCGTCGAGTCATTTGTAATCTCCCCGTTTGGTACCTGGGGTATCATTTTATTTATTGTCATTTATTTACTTGTGCTATTAATATTTTCTTTGTATATAGTAAAGTTAGATATTTTTTTACCATTAGTTTCTTTGATCCCAGAACCTCTAAGAATTGATATTTTAGGGCAACCGCACTCGACTTTGTTTATTTAACTCTCGCACTGGGATCTGTATCCCGATTCTCTGGCGTGCCTTCTTCACGGTCACTCTACGACATAGTTGATAATTTGCTTCCAGTAAAGTGATGGCAATCTTTCTAACATTTAGCAAATGTGCAGTAATATAATTGATAATTTGTTTGAAGTAAATTGATGGCAACTTTCCTAAGGTTGAAAATTTGCTTGCAGTAAATTAATTGCAATCTTTCTAACGTTCATCAAATGTGCAGTAATATAATTAATAATTTGCTTGCAGTAAAGTGATGGCAAGCTTTCTAACGTTTTTCAAATGTTCAATAATATAATTTACAAGTTAAGTGTAGTAAAGAGATGGCAACCTTTCTAAAGTTCCTCGAATGTGCAGTAATATAATTGATAGGTTCTTGCAGTAAAGTAATTGCAACCTTTCTACCGTTCCTCAAATTTACAGTAATATAATCGATGATTTGCTTACAGCAAGGTAATGGCAACTTTTCCTTAAATGTGCAGTAATATAATTGATAAGTTGCTTGCAGTAAAGTAATGGCAATCGTTCTACCGTCCACAAAGGGCAGTAATTACTTGCTTAGATTCTCCACGAGATGATGTGTTCGGCAAGTGCCGCTTGATTACTTTTAGTCATAACTATTAATTATAATAGGGTGTGGGTGTTTGTGTGAGTTTCCTTTGTGAACGAGTGATGAGTGCGTGGTTGATTCAAAGGATTTATGATAGATTCAGTAAAAAAAAATACCTCGGCTTCTGGAAGTAAACCAGTGGAATAAGGTTGCAGGAGAAAAAACCCTACTCGAATTAATATTAGAAAGACGAATAAAATCGCAATATTTTCATACAATGTGACAATAAGATGCACTTTGGGTTATGGTTTGACCAACACAGAGATGTTTCTTATCATCATCATCACTAATTATATAATTTAAGAAGGGGATATTTTTGAGTATTTGAATAATAATTTCATCTTAGTTTGGTTATGACTTATGTTTTTTTTATCAAAGTTATTTCTAATAATTCTTTTATAATATCAAAAAATAAAATAGTGAATTTCAGAAATAAATATAAGCATCGAAACTTTGTGAATTTTTTAAAACCCAAAGAATTACAAATGGCGAAGTTCAGGAAATTTATTTTTATCTATCTTCAATAACTCTATGTTTTAGCAACGTGATATTTTGAAAGGGGAGAAATTTAGTTTAGATTTCATTTTTAAAATTATAATTGGCGAAGTTCAGAAAATTTATAAAAATTTAACCATGGCTGCTTTTTTAGATTTTAAATTTTAAACTTAGTAGCGAAGAGCAAGCTTCCCTCTAGGGTCTAGTGGCGAAGCCATTGCCTGGTGTTAATATAAACCAAAAAGTGTCATATCACATATTCACAACATGACTAACAATTACGTATCTTTGACAAAACTGAGCGGACACATAAGTAGGCATGTAATCAGAAATTACTCCCTCTTTTCACCTCAATACGTTCAAGAATTCTTTTCTAGTGCAAAATTACCTTTTCCTTAGTAAAGCTAATTTTATTTCTAAAAAAATTAACTCTTTGTTGATACTCTTTAAACCATAGACATTTTTAATTTACCATGAATCTAGTCTATAATACTAATAATTTATATAAAAATCTTCCCAGGTGCAAAGAGTGGGCAATTTTCAAGCAATTTTCTCAAAAATGTTGCAGTGCAATAAAGAGGTCTTAAATTGTAGTCGTGCAACTCAGATAAATTAATCGTTTTATGTAATTTTGTTTTTTGGCGAGATTGAAGCATTATGCACCCCTTCCTCATTAACGAAACTACAGGAACGTAGCAATGAACAAGAGAACTAATGACCTAGTTCAGCATATGATTGCAGGTCTACCTATAGAGGTAAACACAAATATTACAGTGAATCATTTATTCAGAGAAAAACATTATGAAAACTACCACGCCCTATATTTACCGTAATTCGACAGAAAACTCCCTCTTTGCAGGAAAATTGACCCCCGAAATGTTTCTCGTAATATTTTTATACTAACGTCAGACAAGTAATTAAAGAGAATTTAGATGGGATTAATTTCTGAAGATGGAAATTTGTAACAAGGGGTCTACCCAAGGGATTATTCCCATTTTCTTTTTCCCCACAAAATGGAAAACTAAGGAGGAATCTAATTTAGGGATCAAGTGATTAGACTCTAATTGGGGGATTAGAAATTAGCAGACAAAGGGTTTGTTTTTGTTTATAACCAAAAGTTAAAAGACATTAGAGGCATCTTCATAGGAAGTTTTTGAAAGTAGTTACGAAGATGAATTTGGAAAGTTATGGGAGAAAAGTGTTTAAAAGATGCCAAGCTCAAGTTAACTTCCCGCGCAACTCTCCCGTATCAAGGATATAATATGCATCAAACTTATCACTATCTACTTGGGTAAATAACAGAGGCGCAAAACAAGTCACTAAGTGTATGGATACGATAGGGGGAAAATATAAGGAATGTTTTCTGTTACTAGATTTAAAGTTTATTCGTGTCTTTCAGCCCCGATCTCCGATAAAGCAGAAGTATTGTGGCCAAAGGAAGAGATGCTCCCAAAAAGATAACTCCTATAAGTGTATGTACATGTAAATACCCCAATTAGTCATGTCATATTCCAAAATGTTTCAGGTAAAAGTTAGTTAACTATGATTTAATTATTTATATGTAATATAAATACTCGAAGAGCTTTATATGATTGCCGCTAAGCTTTGCTGTGTTGTGTTGTGTAATAATATTATTTTTTATAACACGCTAGGTAGCATAAGTAATTATAGGGATAAAAACAAAGAATAAGCAAATATTAATGCGAATATTTTGGTTATATCGATGAGTAAAATTTAAATGAATTTATAAAGTTAATTAAGTTGAAAAAAGAGAAATTAGTCATAATTTGCCACTCCTGTATTGAAACAAAAACCTTTTAAAAATGTTTCATCTGTACTACTTGAAATATTGCAATTTCCTACCTATTTTATTTATAACTAAATATGCCCCAAATACTCTAGTTCTTATCGAATAATAATACATTAATTTTTACTATCTGAACGAAATTTCAGTAAAATGTGTGACATATCTAATGGGGTAAGATGTACATTGTTAGTACTATCGCTACTAGACAGAAATTACTTGTCCCCCAAGCATAATAGAGATAGCGCTGGACCGACTGAGACCAATAAAAGAGTAATGCACCTAGAAACAAACAACTTGATCCTGGATTCCCAACACGGAGTTCGCAGGAGCCAATCGTGTCTCACAAATCTACTAGAATTCTTTCACGTCATTTTGGGTGAGTACGATCGTAGTCGAGCTGAGGACATCTTATACCTGGACTTTCAAAAGGCCTTTGATAAGGTGCCACAGTGCAAGTTGGTGTGCAAGGTCCGCGCGGCTGGCATTACAGGTAGGGTAGCCAGCTGGATCGAGAACTGATTGTCAGGTAGGCGACAAAGAGTGAGAATAAACGGGCTAGCCTCGAGATGGGCCCCCAAGAATAGTTGGGTACCTCAGGGTTCCGTGCTCGGTCCACTCTTGTTCATCATCTATATAAATGATATAGACGATGGGTTGCATTGTTCGATATCCAAGTTCGCGGTCGATACAAAATTAGGAAGCAGCGTGAGTTTACGCGAAGGAGTGGAAAATCTACAAAGCAGCCTTCAGAGGTTAGGTAAATGGTCGGAAACTTGGCAGCTGCCATTTAATCATGACAAGTGCAAGGTGATGCACATTGGCTATGCCAATCCTCGAGAAGACTAACACTTGTTAGATAGAGTTCTGGAGGTAACATACCTGAAAAAGGACTTGGTTGTGTAAATCAGCAGCAACCTAAAGTTTTCAAGGCATTGTGCCTTTGTAGAAAAAAAGGCACAAACACTATTGGGTTACATAGAGAGGCAATTTCGCTTCTGTAACGAGGAGATTGTCCTCAAATTTTGCAACTCTATAGTCAGACTTCACCTGGAATACGCAGTTCAATTCTGGTCTCCTACACTGCGTAAGGACATAAATAGACTGGAACGTGTCCAGGCTAGGGCCACCAAGCTAATTCCCTCACTTAGGCACAAAGGCTACCAGCGTAGGCTTGAAGAATTGAGGCTTTTCTTTTTGGAGACCCGCCGATTACGAGGCTAGCTAATAGAGACCTTCAAGATTTTAAGGGGTGTTGAAAACTACAGCAGGATGTTCACGTTGAACACAAATCCAACCCGTAACCATGGTTACAAGTTGGATTTTTTCACGTTCAAGACTAGTATTTGCGGGAACTACTTATCTTATAAGATTTGCGCTACATGGAAATGTCTGCCGCTCGAGTTAGTGAATAGTTCATCTATAGAACAATTCAAATCTAGACTGGACGATGTAATCCATGAATAAGTATAGAACGTAGATTATAGGAACAAGTAAAGTAGGTTTCAGCTATACAATTAAAGCTTCCTGATTGTGATCCTTTTT
Source organism: Ceratothoa steindachneri (assembly GCA_963969495.1). Lineage (NCBI taxonomy): Eukaryota > Metazoa > Arthropoda > Malacostraca > Isopoda > Cymothoidae > Ceratothoa > Ceratothoa steindachneri. The sequence goes on from OZ018326.1 coordinate 100,410,249, forward strand.
CTCTTCACAATCAGGTGTCTTTTCTGCTATCTGTACCCGCAAAAAGCGGGTGGGGGAGGTGGAAGGGGAGAGCCTTCGCCTGTTCTATGCTTTTTCTTAAGCCAAGGTTAGGTCGCTCCACACCTCACCACCATTTTCAACAAATCTTTGGAAACTGGAGAGGTGCTGGAAGACTGGAGAATAGCAGACGTAACTCCCATCTATAAGAAGGGGGACCGCGAATGCACAGGTAATTACCAGCCTATTAGTCTGACATCCATCGTAGGCAAACTGCTCGAGGGAATAATCCCACATAGTATAGTGCAGCACTTAGAGTCGCACAACCTGATCTTGAATTCCCAGCACGGATTTCGCAAGAACCGTTCATGCCTCACTAATCTACTAGAATTTTTCAACAGTATTTTGAGTATGACCGTAGTCTCGCTATGGATATCTTATACCTGGCCTTTCAAAAATCCTTTGATAAGATACCACACCGCAGGTTGATAAATAAAGTCCAAGCCCTTAGCTTTACCGGTAATGTAGCCAAATGGATAGAAAACTGGCACTCTGGACGGAGGCAACAAGTAAAGAACAACGGGACAGCCTCGCAATGGGCGCCAGTCAGTAACGGGGAGCCACAGGACTAATATACTCGATGGCCAAGTTCACATGCAAAATAGCATTCACGGAGAGGTGTTAGATGCCATTTAACCTTCACAAGTGCAAGGTAATGCACATGGGCCATGGTAATCCTCCGGAAAACTACTCCTTACTATGCAAACAACTAGATACCACTGGCCTCCAGAAAGATTTAGGCGTGCTAATCAGCAGTGAACTAAAGTTCTCCAGACAGTGCCTTCAGGCGAAAAAGAGGGCCCAGCGAATGTTAAAGTACATAAAGAGGCATTTTCGCTTCCGAAATAAACCGATTGTTCTCGCCTTGTACAACCCTCTAGTCCAGTCACACCTTGAATACGCAGTACAATTCTGGTCCCTAACCCTGAGGAAGGAAATTGCACGGCTGGAAAGGGTAGAGTCCAGAGCCACAAAATTAATCCTCTCCCTTAGACATAAAAGTTATCAGCATAGGCTACGAGAACTGGGGATGTCTCCTTGAAAACGCGCCGGTTAAGAGGCCGACTGATTGAAATTTTTAAGATAAGGCGAGGAGTTGAAAACGTAATGCACAAGAGGTTTTTCACGCTAACCGCAAATGGTACACGTAAGCACGGTTACAAACTGGAATTACCGCAATTCCATACTATCATTTGAAGCATCTTCTTCTCGTCTAAAATCTGGGGAACGTGGAACCGTCTAGCGCCAGAAGTAGTGAATAGTTCGTCAGTAGAACAGTTCAAATCTCTACTTGAAAAGATAATCCACACCTTGACTTAGATGGTACCAACTTAGTATAGATTTAAGTAAAGTAGAGTGGTTTCAACTTTTCTATAAAAATTTCCTCTTTGTGTTCTTTGTTTTCAGCACATTCAGGAATCGTTTCAGCTTTCTGGCCCGCAAATGCAGGTGGGAGAGGTGGGCGGGGAAGACTTTCATCTATGTTTTACTTTCTCTTATGCTATAGGTTAGGGCCTTGCCAAAATAGTACCTCCACGGTATGGTCAGCAATGTGCTTTGAGGTACTACTATTCCTTGTGAATCCTTGTGACACACACACACACACACACACACACACACACATACTCTCTCTCTCTCTATCTCTCTCTCTCTCTCTCTGAGAAATCCTGCGATTTCTGAGAGCTCAGTCGTTGCCCTGATGGTAAGTGGCTACGATCTCTACCTCAGAGGAGGTAGGGTAGGCCCTACAAGTAAGATTCTCCACACGGTCATGTGAGCTGTGGATGACTGTGGGTTGAAAACCCGCAGACGTGTCGTGGTCGGGATGCTCCCGAGAAGAGGTCCAACCCGAACGACTCACTCGAGGATCGTCTCTTTAAATCGATGCCTCGCAGATTTTTATACGGTGGAAGGGGTCTTTTGTGGACCTTACCGCACCTTTTATGGTAGGAACGATCTCTATCAAAGAAATGGAGTGCATCTTTCCTTTAAAGGAAAGGCTGTACTCTGTAACATGATCCAGGATGCCGTGGACCAGACCCAAATTTTTGTCCGGCCCAGAGTGAAGGCGGACGTGCGCCAGTTCGCCCGTATCCCTCCTGGAACGACCTTGTCGGAGGTCGTAGAGAGGGTGCCATCACACTGCCGATTGGAATAGAGAGACGAATAAGACGAGAAACGGAAGAGCGTATGGAGTTCTACATTCGGTGACTCCCTGAAAGTTCTTTTGTTTAATGCGTGGTCAATCAGGAACAAGTTTCTTGAACTTCATGGTCTCGTAGCGACAGAAGAACCTTAGATGGTAGCCATAACAGAGTCATGGGTAAAAACCTCAAACTGCGATTTTGAGGGGGAATTCACGACTTCCGGTTACCAACTCTTCCTAAAAGATAGGCTAGATAGAGAGGGTGGCGGTGTGATGTTGTATGTTAAGGATAGATTTAAAACGATAAACTGCAACATTGTATCCGACCATGAGCTACTAGGTGTAGACCTAGAGATAGTTCGTGCCAGGTACAGGACCCTGCTGCTTTAAAGACCCCCTGCCCACCTCGTTGAGAAGGACAGGAATCTGTACCGGCCTCTGAGTGAACTTGTTGAAGACAGATTGTGTATTGTCATGGGAGACTTCAACACCCAAGTTGTTTGAAAAATCAGAGAACCTTGTGGTGACAACGAACTGCCCCTGGAGTTCGAGAAAAACAAAGAAGCGATGAGAGGCAATAGTAATCTCGACTTGGTTTTCACCTCTGAGGCTAACTGTCTGTAGGCGAGGAGCTCGGTGGCCGTAACCACCCACTAGTTAGATTTGTGTCAAGGTCCCCAAGGTAGATTCTGCGACTCTTGAATCGAGGAAACTTGACTTGAGAAGAGCAGACTTTGCAGTTTTTTTGTGCTGATGTGAGGCTGGAAGGGTGTGAGAATGTTGAAGATTTGTAAAATAGTTTCAGAACTACGTTCATGAGTCTTTAATCACGATTTATCCCTGTGAAAAGCTTGCGTCGGTCTTCTGTTCAACCAAAGTGGTTTAATCGAGAAATTGGTCGACTGTTGAGGGATAAGAGACTGTGTACCGGCAATCAAAGATTTCTGGTGACTTCGATGAGTACCGTAGGCTAGCTAGGAGAGTGAAGTCCAGAATAAGGGCGGCTACGCGTAGCCAAGTGGCCTAAGAGATGATTTAATTGAGATCAAATCGGATACTCAATAGACTAACAGACAGACACACATTTTTTTTTAATGTATATATATTATAGGAATGATTATAAGAGAACGGAGCCAGCATTAAACCCTGGGGTCCATTTCTAGGCTGCCCCTTTTTAAGAATATTCCTATCCATTTAAAGAGGGAGTCCAAGTTTTAAGTATATATTTGGATTGTTACTCGACGCCGTTAATTGGCAAACGATTGCAAAATTATTAGTTATATTTGTCTCAAATCTTTCCTCCTTCAATTATAACTGTGACTTCTGGTTCTTTCACACACGTACAACTAGAAAATTGAATCTACCTGCTCGTTATCAAAACAATGCAGTATCTTAAAGACTTGGATAATTTGTCCCCTCAATCTTCTTTAGAACTTTCAAACGCTCTTTAGACAGTTTATTGTGTAGCTTTGGAATCATCTTGGTCGCACGTCTTTGTACCCTTTCCAACATTTCTCTATTTGCCGCAAATAAGTGAACAACTGCACCACATATTCCCAATGAGGCCACACTAAAGATTTGTAGAGTGGGATTAAAATATCTTCCGATTTATAGGTGAAGTTTATAAATATAAATCCGAGTACCCTGTTAGCTCTTTTGCAACTTTTTTCTAATCTCTTTGATGGGTAGTGCGGAAAATGTGTCAATTAGAGAGAAAACTTGTGTTAAATCCGTATTGCTGTATAATCATACTTTTAGCCCTCGCATTGAGCTTGAAAATAGAAAAATTGTATTAAAAATAACCAAAATATAGGTAATACTCCAAATATTTATATGCAAGAAAATTACTTGCGAATAGTACTCATAATAGTAATTTATGTCTATATTTTAGGTATGCAAAAGCTTTGAATAGAATAACTATATCTTCAGCTGGCGCAAGAAGGAGCAAAAATTAAAGGTGCCACATTTTTAACTGAAACTGCAAAAATTGCCTCAAATGTAATTTAATTGATAAGTGTGTGGTTAGTTTGCAAACAATAGTCTATAATTTCAAGAACATGTGTAAAAAAAATCATTGTAATAAATTTTTTTTCAGCTTACGGAGGTTGATTGAACTATAGAGAAATTAATAATTTTCCCCAGTAGCGTGAAAATTTGATCATAATCGTTAAATTGCATAAAAATGCATCATGGGCATGGCAAAAAGTTTCTTTTGACTAGCTAGTTTATTTTTCAAATAAAGAATTAGAAAAATAATCCAGAATTCACCACGTAGAGGTGGTCATATGTCGAGTTGCACCCTACTCCAACCCAACCATCCTACCTTAAATAATTCCATTTAACTGAACCACTTTGTAGTATCATAACGAGGCATCTTTCGCCTAGATTAAAATGTAACATTAATGTATTCATCTCTTTTAGCTTGGTCGTATACTTTCCCTTATGTTTCGGGCACTAGCTTAATCAATCTTTCTGCAGCTAGAATCGTTAGTGTTCTGTAATTTTGGCTTCCCTTTGATGACTGCGACCAAGTTTTTATTCTTCCTTCCGTCAAAGAAGATACTAATGATTGAATTTTTCCTCACTTCAGTTTTACTATTAATTTTCTTTCTGATTGTGCCTTGCTCGCTCCGTATTTTGTTCTTGTCGATGACTTTACTTGAATCTATTTCAATTATTATCTCAAAATCTTTCAAAATTGCAATAGCAATACTTGCTGCTGTTCGAACCGAAATGCCAGTCTTCCTATGCCTATCTTCAGGATCTATGGCAAAGGTTAGAAAAGTGTGCAGAAATCGCGTTTCAGAACGCTGATACCAACCTGGACAAAGAGCGGAAATTCAAGTCCGCTGAAGAGGTGTTATTATTACTCCCTACGGATAATAATAAACTCCTAAGTCAATGGAAGGGCTCCTTCCAAGTGATTGAAGAACGTGGCCCCGTTTATTATTTAATCCAAACATCATCAGGGAGGAAGCTATTTCATGTTAACATGCTGAAGAGGTACCACAGCCGTGCCTGTGCCAACAATATTGTGGCAAATGATGAAGAGTCAGTCATGGAATCAAGTGACCCCCTGGATCTCTTAAATGTGGTGCAAGTTGCCTATGTGGAACAGGATAAACAGTATCCCTTGCCCACCTTGCCCAGCGTCACCGATTCTCTTTTATCCAAATTGAAGATTGGCATGAAACGTGATATATAATAGGTGTATTTAAAGGCCCAAAGAAATTAAAACTAGTATCACAACCCGGAAAAACGCTAAGGAAAATATTACGTGAACCATTGAAAGCTTAAGAAAGAAAATGGGAGATATAGAAACTAGGAAAAATAGGAAAAAACATTTTAACCTCTATATGAAAATGAATAAAGGAGTTGGATTCGAACCTGTATCACCAAGCGCTCATTACTATTATGACCATGACGGTCATTATAAACAAAAAAGCCCGCCTACTAAAAAAAAAAACACTTGTCTTGTCTTTCACTGGATAAAAACCTACACTTCGTTATTCAAAAGGCTTCTTGAAGCAAATTTCTTGGGATTGAGGATGGTAGCTCAGTCGTGGATCGTAGTGGTCATAATATCATTGAGCACTTGATGACACAGGTTCAAATCCAACTCCTTTATTCATTTTCATATAACGGTTAAAAATAGTTTTACCTATTTTTCCCCGTTTCTATATCTCCCATTTTCTTTCTTAAGCTTTCATTGGTACATATAATATTTTCCTTAGCTTTTTTCCAGGTTGTGATACCAGTTTTCTTTTTTTTAGCCACTTTGTGGGATAATTAGAATGATAAAATGCCCAAATTGAAAATATGTCGAATCATTTGTGTGGATAAAAGGCATTTAATTTAAATATTCAGCGCCGTGAACAATTTTGCCCGTTCGTCACTTTGCACTTCGACGTTTTGGCTGCGCACCATTCAATTATCGTCGAGAAAGAGCTTCCTTTTTCCAATAAAAGTTCATTAATTTTCTAACTAAAACTTGGTTACGTCTGAAAGGTCTTTTTTAATGGTTATTTAATGACTCGTAAGAACCTGCGAAACTATAAAAAATGTGTCCCATTCGACTCTCCCAGGTCTTCATTTTCTTCGTTTTTCATTCTGTACGGTGGTGAGAAATAATTTGGAAGGAAATTCTTACTAAATCTATTATTACCAAGGTACGCCTTTACAAATCATTGATTTTAAATTAGACTGAGCATTTCGAGTGCAATATAAATAAATGAAATGAAATGAAAGGTGGGAGGTGCGAGACAGTTAAAGTTTCGCCGATCCCCAACACCTTCCTCCTTCAGCCATCCTAGGATGGAAATTTCCCTGAATATAGAAATAGAAAATGAACATGAATTAGCATTTTTTAAAAGTTTAATTAACATCGGTTGGGCTCAAAATCACCGAGATTGTTTTAATACGGTTCATGAGTTTTTATCTTAATGAATAATCAAACAAATATTATGAATTAATGTTAAGCATTCAACACAATTTAAAATAAACATAAATTACCCGGTTATAAATTCGATGCACCAGATTCGCTCTTTTGTTATCATTTATGTTGCTTTTAAAACTCAACATATGTTAGTTGTTTACTTTGATCTCCATATTATATAACTACTCAAAAAGAGAATTTGCACAATTCATGACAATTGCATGTTTTGAATTTGCATATTAAGGATAAATTACTCTTATCGTAGATGGAGAAGGAAATAAATGCATATGCTGAAGTCTATCAAAAAAGGCATCACACACTTAGTGTGGCACCAAAGACGAAAAGGAGAAAAAGGAAAATTTATATGGGCGAAGTTAATAATTTCCTATTCTTTTTTCGCAACTACATATTTTCAGCTACAACTTGATTTTTGTGAATGAGGAACTTCGAAAATTGATGTTCTTTCCAAAATGATCTGAAGTCTCGCAAACACACGTCCACAACGTGCGTGCAGCCTTCACTTCTCGCCTGGAGCGCGTGCTCGCCACCGAGGGACGGGGGAGAGAGGTGGGGGTATTAGATTAATTAAAATTTAATCACATATTTATATGTTAAAACAATAAAAATGTATCGAACTCTATCAAAAATATCATTGTTTCCTTTGCTGAGAGCGACGTAATGAGTGTAACAGGACTTTTGCAATATCGCTATATAAACATTGAATCAACCAGTATAACCAATGATTTTTAAGACAACTTTAAATTCTCTATTTAAAAAACAATTTGAATTTGGGAGAAATTAGGGAATATCTGTAAAAAATATAGTGTATAAAATGAATTAATAGTATATACATACCTCATGTGATTAAACCATCCCTTCTAGTGTGTACACATAATTATTCGACATGCTCATTGTGCAATTCATTTTCTAGATAGACTTTTATAAACCAAACGATTACGTTATCTAATGAAATTTGTGAGTATAAAGGGGTTATTCTCTATATGATGAGCTCATAGAAATGAATAATGTGTATCCAAATGAAGATTTGGTAGATTTTATGTACGGTGTAATAAGTTACATCACTAATGGTTGATTAAATTCTACCCTATTCTTAAATCTATCTTGAAATCCTCGTTTCAACAAGTTCACCTCGTTTTGGGGAAGCCATTTACGAGTTTAGGGTATGTGATTTTTATCCTTTTCTTGTGGAAACCTCGTCTATCTATTTCTGTGTTTTTATATTTTAAAGATCCACTATTTATTTGCTTCGAGATAGTGGGATATGTCCTTTTCCTCGTGGGTTTATCTAAAAAAGGAAGAACAGCGAATATCACTTTATAAAATCAACCCCAAAACAGTTTCCTTCTACCTCCATGAATAATTTCAGCTGACTATAAAACCAATCTATGAGTAATGGCATTGCCATAGTTATAGCAAACACTAATACGATTGGAAAGAGAAAACAAGTTATTTGAATAAAGTATTTTAAATTGAGAAAACCAAAAATAGTCTATTGGCGATACCTCTAGAGCTCATCACCTTTGGAGAAATCATAGTTATGCTGTATTCCTTATAACACCCTTTCGATAGTCAGGTTTCGGAATGACTTTAAGATGCATTTAAATGGTAGAATTGGCTCATTTTCTTTTATCAAGCGAACCATGATAGCAGCTACATATCACACTATCATGGAAAAAAATTAATCATTGGAAAAAGGTAATCAAGCTAACGAAAGGATAAAAAGGTTAACAGGATAACGCCCAAACATTTTTTGGAAAGTCTTGATTGGCTTTCACAAACATTTGCGCAATGCTGAAAAAAGCTGTCATAACCCATCAACGCAACGTTGAGTTTTAAGAGATTTCTTGGAATGGGTTGTTTTTTAGGTCAATAAAGATTTTTTTTTAAATAAAGAAACAGGGTGAATATAAAATAAAAAATTTTTAAAAATTAGGATTAAAAAGAGATATATAAATGCTCTAACATCAAACAGCTGAGGCACGCGTTGTTATTAACTACTCCGGGAAACGAAGGAGCCTCTAAAGGCGTAATCACTTAAGGTACATAGACCTCTCTGAATTAGAACTGTATTTATATTTCATATATATGTAATATATCTTGTATATTAGGAAACAGAAATCTAAAATAGCAGGCAGAAATCATTTTCAGTGCTGTCAGAAAGAGAAATTTAATTGTAAACGCCATCAATTTTTACTCATGTTTTTTCTGAATTGCTCCAAAAGAGATTTTATAGAACTATTCTCAATTTTGAATAAAACTTTTCCTAATAACTTCTAGTGCTTCTCTTAAGGAGTGGTAATGAATGCATTTGTAAATTAACTACACAACTAAATTAATGATTTAAAAAAAAATTGGCAGTTAAGTAACATATTATGTTTTCCACTACGAAAAATTAATTTCGGTTTTCCATAAGTAAACTATAAATGCTATTATTCCATTTTTTCCAGAAACTTTTCGACAAAAATGGCCGAAGACGAATAGACAACTACCATTGTTTCTAACACAAACCTATTTTCCTATTAATATACTTGTAGTTCTGCACAGATTTATAATTATTTTCACATAATAAATGTATTGTGAATTACACTGATTGATTTCAGTAGAATTGATCATATTAAACTCTAAATCCCGCGAAATCTTACAAAATGTAATAAGAACAAGATACCTCGCGCCTAAGTAAAGATTTATTGAAGTTCTCGATGATGGCGAAAGAGAACGGTACGAGTCACCTCGATAGAGAGGGGGGAGGGAGGGGGCAATTGTCTAGGGAGAGAAGGCCAACCAAATCGAAGTGACGATATGTATCAAGTCCCATAGTTTGTACGCGTCACTGACTATCAGATTCGTAATGAGTCAACTCAGTATGACTTGTATCAAGTCTGATTATCACATTCTTGTCCCTTACTTTTAGAATTGCCTTTGAATTTTATACAACTTTGCTTTAATGAAACATTAGAATCTAATTCTGAGATTTAAGTATTAATATGTTCGCTGGATAATGAAGTGGGGGAAAATCTACCAAGGAAATTTAAACACTTTCTTCGTTATAAATTTAATTATGAAGTCCGTAAAGTCCACTGAGTATTGCGATTTTTTATGATTGCAAGTCACTTACATGTTTTCTCAGGCGTGTCGAGTACATAGTATATTTGTGCAATTCTTATTATCCCTAGGTAAAATTATTATTTGCAGGAAATAATTTATTTTATTAAATACTAATAAAAATGGGGTTTTCTAATGAAAATCTACCAAGCAAAGTCAGAGCACAAAAAAAATCAGAAATAAGACAAAAGTGTAAAACTTATGGCAAAATATGATTAAAAACTTATATTTTCCAAATATTGTCGCGAGGGGATGTTTGGAAATCCTAAAAAATGGGGAGAGTGGGCAATAAATAATGTGTAAGAATGAATCTTTTCGTTCCTCTGAATCGGTTGTAGTTCTCGCGCAAGGATGTTTCATTGATCGTTAAAAGTGAAAATCGAGGGTCTCCCATAAGCCTTCGGGTACGGAAGAATAAAGGCATGAAACTTCCTAGAAAATTAACGGAATGTTCATAGCAAGAGCATTATTCTCTTCTTACCAGATATGGCCACGATTGGGTAGATTCTTTATTACTTGTCATATATTTTTGGTCCCCTAAATCCATTATTTTCCTGTCCAATATATTACCATAAAATTTATGAAGAAAAAAGTCACTTATTTTTACTGTATATTATTGGTACCAGAAAGCAGAGGTGGGTGCAGTTATTTCTTTTAAAATATTCTCATTTTTTCTGTCATTTATAATTTTGTTAATTTACATAATTTATAGTTTTGACATTTTGATGTAGTCTTGGAGCAAAAAACTACCTATCTATTGTTTTATAATAATAATAATAAAATAATAATAATAATCCATTAATGCTCTAGCGTTAATGGATTAACAATTAACTCTGCCCACCTCTGCCAGAATGTAATCTCACATTTTCAGGCCAAGATTTTAGACTCAAGGTACACCGAAGTTATAAGATGTTTAGATTGAAGTTTATATCTAGATATCAGTTTGACCGTTGTTCTCGTTAGTTTTTCACTTTTTTTTCTTAGTTGTGGATGTAAAAAAAAATCTAGAAAGTATCGTATTTAGCCTTGTATGCTTTGTGATTTTCCCAAAAGTAATAATCCAATGTGTGTAATGAATAACATACTTATTGCGTATCGTGATGGAATGTGTTCGAAAACGTCACGCGCATTTAAATAGGTTTAAGAAAGGTGACCTTGATCTCCCTGATGGGCATCGATCAAACAGACCAAATGGTAATGAAATTGAAGTTGCGATTGATGAGGACCACGTTTAGCCTCGAAGGCTATTCCGTGAAACTTAAACACGAGAAACTACTATTGGAAAAAATGCCAAGAAATTTGGAAAGGTGTTTAGAGAAGGAATTTGCATGATTCGTTGGATGCGTCCAGAGAATAAAGATTTGTGTTTAGTAATTTTCAAGTTTGCTTATGAGAAGTGAGGAAAAAAATACCTTAATTTGAGGTCATTTGAATAATTTATCAATGAGTGAATTAGGATTTTTATTCATTTTTATTTATGGGTGTTTCTAGGCATTACAATACCAAACAAATAGTATGGCATTATTTTTAGGTACTCCTAATATCTTTTGTAACCAAACTTGATAATAAAAATTGTGTGAACTTATATCCACTTTTCAATTGTGTTACATATATGCAAAATATAAATAGTTTTATTCAAGACCTTTTTAGGATCTATCATTATGCCCTCCAACAGAGAACTCATTCCATTGTGTCCAGTGCATCTTGTATCCCTTCCTTCCCAAAGAAAGAGATGACATGGAAACTTGATAAAACCTCCCTGAAGACCAATCAAAAATGCTACCATTTTGAAGTCCCCAATCACTTCTAAGCCATCCATACTCCTTATAGATCAAAGCTTGTAGCAGGTTCTTGATACTGTTGTAGTCCGCCTTGATATATAATGAATGAGCTAATGGAAGTAATGAATGTCTATTCTATGTAATTATGGAGAAGTACAGCTTTAATGCTTCTTGAGGAACTGTCAATGAAAAAAGAGCCTACCTTCACCTCAACTACATGTACATAATTCTAATTGCATCAAACAGAGCAGATACATCATTACAGTAGCGTAGCCCAGCTTGATTAGTAAAAAATCTTGAGAAAAGCCTATGGCTTCCTTTGGCTTGTGTTTCGCACATTTCGGGCGTGCAAATCTCCCTTTTTGAGCCTGGACACCAAAGTTTCAGCATTCGATTTTGACAAGCATTTAGGTTTCATTTGTTTAAATAGTATGGATTCCTCTCAATAGCTCTATCTCTGACAATGTAGTCAACTTCGTCACTGATTTTTTCAGCTTCTGAATTATTGAATTGTGAAGGTAGCTTATCCATTTCTGGAAGGGAAAGTACAGGCATATCAGCATCGTGTAGTACTGGTATAATAGAGGATGAAAGATCGAGATAGAAAATAGCAGGTGCATTTTTGCCACTTTGAAATATGGAACGGTCCACAATGCAGAAGTATTTGTTGCTTGAGTGATCAGCAGGTTCACGCAGAATTCTGGGGATGTCAAACTTCATGGCTCTTCTTTCCTCTCTAAAGTATCCTGTAAAAGTAAAAAATATAGCTCCTTACTCTTTTGGCTTACAAAAACACAATAGATTAAATACTGTGACATTTAATATTTTGCTCTTTACAACAATTTTCTTACCTTCCAAAATTTTCTTGCAGTGTTCACAAACAAAATTAGGTGCCCAGGGTTTGGCTTAGTGCCCAACTCTCATGCCAAAGTATGTTTTTATGTTTCACATATTCTCATAGATGCTGTCACCCCGAACATTTTTTGCTTTTGTTTTGATGAATTGTCCTTGGATATAACAAAATGCATCTGGAAAATGATTGCAGCCTCTCAATGTCATTTCTGTCCTGATGTGTTCACCAGGAGAGATAGCAGAAATGATAGCAGAATTGTGATTCTCAATATAAATATATCTAAAGTAATATTCCATAACGTTCTATAAGTTTACAGGTGTGTGTTCTGGCATGTTCTGGAACGTTCCTGAAACTTCATAGATTTATACTAAATTATAGAAATTTCTCATTGTTTTAGAAGGTTTTCTTCAAACGAATATTATTCTACAACATTCCAATGCTTTTTGTAAAATATAATTTACAATTTTATATGAAACTTTGAAGAAAAATTAAAACCTATAACCTTTTATATATTCTCAATTTCTTTGAGAAATTAATAATACCCGTAGCATTATTTTCCAAATAGGCAAATTTAAAAATTCAGTTCTCTACCTAAAAAAGCAAAGTTTGGGGAACAAAATTTACCTTTTAAATTTACTTTAGTTACGAACAACTGAACTGGGAAATAACACTTATAATCCAGGAACAAGAAAAAGTTCAATTTTGTTACATAGTGAATTATCATATGTTGAGCCATCTTTTCAACGACACTGGTGGTTCTTCGAACTTCTTTTCGAAAACAAATCTTATCTCTTTTTCTTAGGATGAATCCCTAAGGTTAGAGACAAATTCTCACGTACACTAAACATTATTTATTGCCGATGAAGAAGGATATTTTTCTCTGTATATCCTGCCAACAATGGCGCACAAACTAACACCCTACTCTAACATGGCTTCTAAACGTTCAATTCTTAAGAATTCACATGAACATCTCTTGATTCTTATCCAGTATCATTACTCTAACTCTTATCAGTGGTAGATATCCCGAGCTTATATAAGGCACAATTAAACCCATTCAGGTTATATCCCTTATATGGATGACTTATTTTGGATTGTAAATTAGATTGTTTCTGACAATGGATGCAAATTTCGCTCGTTTGAAACCTGATTTTACTATGTTAGACATACTTATATTTAATTAAGACTCAATCCAGGGGTTCATCTTGGTGGGTATTATTGTACATTTTCCTTTGTTGATGATTGTGCTATCTTTCAACCTGTGCATAGTTTTATAAGTAGAATTATATCACAAATGCTGAGTCTGCCTTTTTGTTACAGTAATCCAGAGTCGTTGAATGGCTAGATCAGTGACCGTTTCAAGTGAAGTCGGTGAAATATTTGAAGTCATAAGGGATCCATCTACCCACAAGCCCACCTCAGTTATACCTCCTACATCTACCCTCTTGTCATTTTCCCTTATTTGTACACACCTGCAAGCGAAGCAAGCCTCAAACCCCTTTCTACTTAAACGTACGAAGTTGTGATCGAAGCGAGCTTCAATTCTTCCCTCCCCCTCTCTCCCCACTTTCCCCCTTAGCTGACTTGAAAATGCCATAGGTGAAGCTTTATTTCGTAGACATCACTGCGTCTCGCTGTTTTTTGATCTGGAAAAAGCCTATGATACCGCATGGCGCTACTGTATCATGGAGACTCTTCACACGATGAAGGCGAGGGGACGCCTCTCAATCTTTATTTCTGAGTTTGGGCGAGATCGTTGCTTCCATCTACGGGTGGGGCGAGCCCTATCCGGCCCAATGGAACAGGCAGAGTGTGTCCCACAGGGAATTGTCCTCAGTGTCACACCCTTTGCCCTGAGCATCAACGGTATCACCTCGGTGCTGCTAGAAGTTGGTCTCGCTACACTCTACGTGGAGGACTTTTAGATCTTATTTGGTGCGGCTCAGATGGTAACTTTGGAGCGTCGACACTAACAGGTATTGAACAGCATCTCTCACTATGTCGAAGCGCACAGGTTTTGTTTTTTTCTTGGCCAAGACTAAGTTCTTACACTTCTGTCGCCATCCACGGCTCCACCCAACCCTGACTTGTGCTTAAACTGGGTTCACCCGGACCTTGTGGATGCGCAACGTTTCCTTGGTCTTGTTTTCGACAAATACCTCACCTGGGAGACTCATATTTGCCGCCTGATGGTATTTTGTACCTGCACCATGGACATTCTTCGTTCCGTGGCGTTCAGCACTTGGCGTGCTGATATAGCTACTGCCTCGCTTTTCTACTGATTCTTGTTCGTTTAAAGCTTGATTACGGATGCGAGTTATATATAATTAATATATAAATTAAAGAATCATTATCATAAAACTAATAATACCAATTGTGTATACATATAAATTTAATTACAAGTAGCTACTTTTTATCCATTTTTAAAATTTCACTCTCTATAACTTCCATGTTTATCAAAGAAGTCGACGGCCTCATCGGCCTGAACTCGTCGACTGGGATGTCGATGGACAAAAATGGAACATATAAAAAGTTGGATACTTAAAAGGAAATGGGTTTGAAGCTCACTTCGACCGCAAGTTCGTACGGCTATGGGAAAAGGGTTTGTAGGCTCGCTTCACTCGCAGGTTGGTACAAGTGTGGGAAAATAACAAGAGAGTGGAAAGAGGGGTGGATGCAACTAGGTTGGGTTTGTGAGTGGATCCCTAATGAGGTTAAACCAATCAGCGATTTCACTCCAAAATAGTTCGCTGACCTATCCAATCAGCGATTCGGAATTAGTGTAACAAAATGGGTGAGCCAACATTTGTGTTACAATATTAAGCATTGCTAGCTGTATCCAAGAAGTTCACAATATAATTGTCGCTTTTGATTAGCTCTATAAGATCATGGTTCGAACCGCAGATGACCGTATTTGAATCGCAAATCATCCTTTGGGCGAACTTTCCCAAGAAACTGCAAAGGAAAAGATTGATGGACTGTTTTTTTATTAGTGCTGTTATTATCATTGTACGAAGGATTATTTAATTTATATATTAATTATATATTTATACATTAACTAAGTTAATAGGTTAAAAGCCTCCCCCCCCCAGCCGTACAACCTTGAGAGCGAAGCCAGCTTCAAACTCATTTCCCCTTAAGCATCCTACTTTTTATGTTTCTTTTTTTGAACATCGACTTCTTTGATGCACACTGAAGATATAGAGAATGAAATTTAAAAAATGGATAACAAGTAGCTACTTGTAATTAAATTTTATATGTATACACAATTGGTATTATTAGTTTTGTGATAATGATTCTTTAATTTATATATTAATTATATATTTATACATTAACTAACCTTATAGTTTTCATTAGAATCGCAGTTCCTAATTAAATCTGACTCTATTTTTCACTCCGCCATATCGGTGACGTTAGTGAACTTTTCGTAGGGAAGTCGCTGATTGGTTTGATGCCCTAAGGGATCCACCCACTTCAGTTGTACACGCCTCTCCTCCACTCTCTCGTTAGTTCCACGCATCCCTATGATATGCTTGGTCAGTGACTTTTTTCGAGTGAAGTCGCTGATGAGTTAGACGTCATAAGAGACCCACCCAAAAACCGCATCATTTGTAGCCGCCCCACCCGCACTCTCTCGTCTGGATGTATTTAATGGAGCTCGCACACTTAATTCACACTTTTTTAAATATAATTTTAGTAAATCAGATATGTCTAGACATTGTTTGTGAGACAAAGGTCCCTTTCATTCCATATCGGTAACTATAGGAAAATTAATCAAAGATTATATCTCTAGACAAAAGTTAAAGAGGTTTGGCAGACACAGATTTCGAGTGAAATATTTAAAAATAATGAAAATTGCTTAATGAAGCAGGAAAAGGCAGAAATATTATAACTAAGGAATGTAAATAATTTTTTTTATTAAATAAGATGTCTAGACATTATTTCTGAGATAAAAGTCGCTACTCAGCCATTTTTGATCACGTTATTGACCTTCGCTACTCTCATCTTATCCAATTCCTCAAGTAGATTTCATATATAATAATGCAGAAGATCCTGTTTCACACTAGAGATATGTAGTTAGAAAGGGAACCAACGCATTCACGCCCCGCATTGCCAAATATGGGTAACCTTCTATTTGCTCACACCAAAACTGTTCTGATATCCATCCGAGCCGTTTCAAAAGCAGCTTTTTTGTTTGAGTCCTCTTGGAAGTCAATGAAATCATCCTTAATTCAATCTTTGTCACTGATTTTTTTATTCAAACAGGTTCCATGCTAAGGTCATCAGCATCTGAGAAGTAACCCTTAAAAATTGTACTAAGGAACTCGAAATGGGAATGGCCGAGTTCAGCTTTCTTAATACGTGAAATTATAAAAACAACAAAATGTTAGAAATATGTAAAGGTAAAATAACAAATATGACGGTAATTGAACGCATTCATTAATAATAATAATAATAATAATAATAATATATTATTAGAGGATGCCGGGAGAAGGACCACCGTAAGAAGAAGCCCCTCGAGCCCCAGGCCACGTGCTCCTTGGCGTGGGAATTTTAGAATCAACGAGAAGGAAGCTGCCTCGCGCTGAGTCGCCTGACCCGGCTGTATTTACTTAAGCGAGACACACACATGGCTCCCCCTCCCCCGCGATAACGCCGAGTTCTCGTTCTAGGCCTCTCAAACATTTCCTTCCCCACCGAAAGCGCCCGTATGAGCTCAACCCCATATCCTGAGGCAAACTTTGCATTTCGACCCAACCCCTTCTCTCGAATTTGGTTTGCCCAGACTGGCGTCGTGAATTCTCTTGGAACGTCTATACCCTGGTGCTATCTAACGGACCAGTCACCGGGCTATCTAACCCTGCGTTCGCCATTCCTCGTGGAGGTTGAGAGTCTGCCAGTCCCTCCGTTCAGACTGTTTGTCTGTTTCCCGCGAAGTCTCGCAACCCCTGTTCGAATCGTACATCTTCGTTAAGATCTCACCAGCAGATCGCCTATCGTGAAGCTTTGGCCCTTGTTCAGAGGAAAGCTCATCGAGTCGTCTTCTTTGAAGACCATCTCGTCTCGCATCCCCTTTCAAGTTCCCGTTTCCCATGTCTGAGACTCCCTGCCGTGCCCGTGGAGCAGAGAAATGTCATTCTTCTGCAAGAAGTACTCAAACCCCCATCTACGATTCCCCCTCGTCAGAACCCTCAATAGTGTCTCTTCAAAGACCTGTACCGTTGGTCTTTCCCCTCCGATCAACTCTAAGCTTCAAGGTAAAGCGATTTTGCTTCTAATCCCATGAATACACCTCCCGTTTGAACATGAACGAAAGCCGTCAATTACATAATTTCTGACTTCCTTGTCATAAATTTTTAACATTAACATTTCTTTTCAAGATTTAAAAAAAATGGATCTGATTGACCTTATGATTTTTTAGCAATGGTTTGGCCGAACAGGGTTTGCACGGAATAGGGTCTGCGCAGAAAATGGTCCACGCCAAATAGGGTCTGCGCCGGAAAAGTTCTGCGCCGAAACGCTCACGCCAAACAGGGTCACGCCGATAAGTCCTATACCCCTTTCAAATGGTTCTTGATTTCTTGAAATATTTTTACAGGCATCATTTTGCCATCTACAATTTTAATATTGTCGATGACTGAGAAGTTTGCCAGATCTCAGTTCACCATAGTGACAACTTTTCCTATGACCTGAATAATGTTCACATCATTGCCTTGAATTTATAAGTTCAAATAATTGAGAAAAATGAAAATGATGGCCAAGTATCCCATGTTTAGGACAAATTTTCATCTTTAAAACACAGCTGACTCAGTCAAAGTACCAATGTTTGATACAGTAATGCACCACTCTAAGCTCATCACAGAGTTTTTTAAATAGCCGATGATTCAATGCATGCCCTGCGAATAATTCTGAATGTTTGCACAACTACTCCCATCAATTCATCAAGTTTCGTTGGCAATGTTTGGACGGCAGAGCTTGGGGAAGTAGAATACAGTGTTTGATGAGCCCATGCGGAGTTTTTTCCTTGACCATAGCAACGAATCTAGTTTTTTTTCTACATTTATGTTAGGAGCTCCATCCGTACAAATATACCCAATCAAGTCCCATGAAAACTCAGGGTGAACAAAGAACGCTGTGATCTGCTTAAATATATTGACTGCTTTGATTGTTGTTTCAAGTCTTTCACAGAATAAAAATTCTTCCTTGATGTTTATTTTATGCACATAGCGTAAATATACCAGCAATTGACTGTAGTTTGATATGTCAGTTGATTCGTCGATTTGTATGCTGACCTTTGCCGGACTCTGTTTAATCTCACTGATAACTTGAGTTATTATATCCTGATTCATATCTTTAATTCTTTGGCGTACAGTTTCGCTGCTTTAAGTCATCGTTTCTTAAGATTGAATATTAGGTTTAAGTAAGTTCCCAGACTAATCTATCTCAATAACAGACTGAAACCCAGTATATAACACAAGGGAGATTGGCAAGATTAATAAAGTTCTAAACTGTAACTACTCGTATATTGATTATGTACCCTATTGTATCGGATTGGAACACTCCGCCAACACAAGTAGTATATTGTCCTGATTTGGATTAATAAAATAAATATTTTCATCTTTATAAATTGTTCCTCCTTAAACTCAATACTATGCCCACTTCCAATAGGCCTCCGACCCTTTATTTATCGAGTAAAAAGCCCCTAAAGAAACTGGATCTGCATTGTCCGTTAATATTAGGTACTGACTCGATTCACACTATAATGTTTAAGATCAAAATTGATGCATCAATTTTGATCCACACACTTCATTGATATTCCACTCTCAATGGTGAAATTCTGCAGACGAATTTGTGTGACATGTTACTTAGTGTTTAATGTAAGTGACTTATTTTCCATCTCCAGTTGAGTAGATGCTGAAAGGAGGACTTTTCTAAGGTTGCGGAAACTTTCTAATAATTCTATTTTTCCTTCTAAACTGGATCGGGTTCTAAATCGTGTAAATGAATGTGGTGCTAGGGAAAATTAATCCTCAGGGACACTCTATTCATTAACAACTTATGTTGCCAGAAGAAATCGGCGTGTAGTTTTCAATATACATGAATTAGTTTTTTAGTTTTTTTCTTCGATTTACTATATTTCATTTCTATTTTTTTTACTATGTAGAGTAATATCCTGCAGTGAAATGAAATGTAGATTTTTCTTCTTCAGTATAGTTCAATAGGGTCTCTAAATATGCATGATAGAATTAATTATTTCCTATGTAGCTTACAGATGTCTTAACAACATTGCTGAAAAAAGTGTGAGGAATATTATTTTCCGGAAAAATATTCTTGCCATCTTAAGGTTCTTTACGGTTCGCCTTCACAATTCTCGCTTTAATGTAAAGATAAACCTCACTCGTATCTATATAATACTGTCCACTACTAGATACATGATATTTAACCTGGGGTGAGGTCGTAGGAAATATTGCTAAGTGGAGGGTAAGTTTGATAATCACTCTCCACAATGAAAGTTTGGGTTGGTGGAACGATCAATAAATCGAGTTCTGACTTCGAACATAGATAATTATAGGGGTAAAGAGCCTTCATTTTACACACGTGTGATTTACAGTCGTTGATAACTTTATAAGAATATCTAGGAAAGGTTTATATTATGAGAAAAACATCCCCATCCTCTTCATCTACTTTCAACTTTTTTTCTATCTAATGTTTCGGATTTCCTTCCATTATCATTCTAGGATTTTAACTTTTTCTAATATATCGTCTAGTATCTTTAGTAATCCGTTTTTGTCTTACCCAGGTAATCTTTCAAAGCTTGTTTCGCGGTCTTTCAATGCATAATACCCTAAACGGTGTCGAAACTCCCAGATATGGCCTTTTTGCTAAATAATCTGCACTACTCATTTGATTTGATGCTGCACTTTGGAATAGGAAGGAGAATAGGTAGCCAAGTTTCTACCAACTCTGAGCTCTTAACCTTTTAAAAACAAGTGAAACATTCAACATTTTTTTATTATTTTAATGTCTGCTCCACAGATGAATTTTATCATCAACTCCTCAACAAGGAATGTAAACTTTTAACATTCAAGCTTTCTTATATAAATATAAATTGATTTTAACTTCCCAGATTTTAGATACAGAGAGTGTGGATTATCAAACGTTATAGTAAATGAACCATCATTGAAAACCAGCTGAATAATTTTCAGCAGCCCGATTGCTTCACGCCTACTAACTGGTCGTCTACAAGGTTAACGTAAATTTAACATGATATCAGATGAGATTAAAGAGAGGAAAATATATGTTAAACACTACAGTGGTGTAATTTTGGAATATGATCTATGATAATATTTTCTTGAGATGATAATTTTTGCCTTATGTCTTATTTTTCAGATTCATTTTTCATGAATGCTTTTTCCTTTTTATAATATCCCGCGTCTATTCATATCTCATCATAAACATAGTTATTCCTTTTATTTTTGTTTCCTCTTCTTTTGTCAATAGAGTATTGGATTCATAATTATTCACTTCTGCCATTTTCAGATAGACTGAGAATGCATATATAGGCTTCGTAATATTGTAGATATTTGTTCAAATTAAAACTCACAGAGCCCTAGTTCATACTCACTATGGTCTGTTATAATGTATTTATATAATTCATCTCCAGAGTTAGACATGGTATTTTAACAGTAAACATCCAGGGAGCATGAGGAAGGAAGGGTAACATAAAAACTCTCCGATTCCATCTTCGCAGCTGGTAAAACCTTCCTTATTTCCTACCTTTATATATAATTTCATGAATGGGGTATGAGTGATATCACATGCCTTGACGGATGTGTTAAGCAACTTGGCGGTACCCTTTTCATTTTACTAAACAAAGCTTGTTTTTCTCATGTCACTTCACTTAAACTATCCGTTCCCTTAGATATTTCTTACGGGAATCAAACTGTAATTTCTTTAATCCTTTTTCATAAATCCCCACTTTAATATATTTTTCATTTAAATCTTCACTGTAATACAGGTCTAATACTATTCAATTTCTATATATCTTGTAGATTTTGTCACTCCACCCTGCCTCGTATCATCTTTTAAAATTGCTGTAAACACGTAAGATCTGAACATAATTACCAATCTTATATGAAAACCTCCTTTTTTACCTACATTTATGGGATTCGGTATAGCAACATCATGCATAACTTTGAACGGTGTGTTCCCAATCATTCTATGCCTAGAATAATTATAATTGTTTGCAAAATCATCAGCACATCAATATATTTCCATGTATTATTAAAGGTAAAATATGTAAAAATCATTTACTCATTATTTTTGTACGCGATCTATCTACAAGCCTAGCTTTCTTTATTGAATTAACCTGATACACTCCGAATTTAATTTTCCTCAATAGGCATTTCATCTTTTTTTCCTTTAAACTCTCCTCCATCATCAGAACATATATAACCTGGAATCCATCCGGTTTCTTCCATCACATATCGTATAGCTTTTGACTCTACTAGATCCCTCTTCCCCTTTAAAAGAATTAACCATATATATCTAAAATGGACGCTAATTGCAAACAGTATATAGTTTGCACTATAATTAAATTTGAAACTTATGCACTACAGTGAGATCAATCTGTCAAACCTCAGTTCTGCTCTGTGCTTTTATATGGTTTGTATTGAATCTTTTTCGCATTGGTTTAGCTAATAGTATAACTATCCAACCATGAGAAAAAACTTTCCACATCTGATCTATTAGCAAACCTTTTTACAGAGTGAAATAGTCGCTCTACCTCCCCAAATGGTTTTGACAGACTCGAAGATGTATACAACCGTAACAATTGGTGATTCATTATAGAATAAATAACTGATACGTCTACACTCTTATAAAATTATTCAATAAAAGTGATATGTTATAAACCTATTTATTTTGCATCCAGTCTAAAATACATAATTCCAATTAGAATTTTGTGGATATTGGCAACTTTATTACATAATACACATTTACTGCTTCTCTGAATCAAAGAGTCGAGTCATTCCGGTCAGTAGAACAGTTTTCGATACGCAGTAGATAAAAATCATCAATGTATATATTTTGATCCAACTTTTTAGCTTTGCAAGTGAATATCAAAAGGGTTTTATATGATCTAGAATTTGAATAAACGTATTTTTTAAGAAATCGTGCTCCAATAAAAAAAAATCTTTTTATCGGGGTGAATTTAAATTTTTGGCTTTGCTCGTAAGTTCGTACGTCTAAGGGTAGAGGGAGTTGAGGCTCGCTTAACTTGCTGGTGATACAAAATAGTGGATTCGGAGTAGGACTTGGAAGCGGGAGGGACGGGTACATCTGAGGTGAGTTTGAGGTTAGATCCATTATGACGTCAAACCAATCAGAGACTTAACTCCAAAAGGGTTCGCTGACCTATCCAATCCACAGTTTTGAGGATTCCCTATGCAAATGATCTTAATATCGAGTGAACTTCACTTATGAACTGCTATTCTAATGAAACCTATTAAGTTAGCTAATGTATAAATATATAAATTAATATGTAAATTAAAGAATCACTATGACAATATTAATAATACCAATTGTGGGTCTATATAGAAAATTTAGTCATTAGCTACTTGTTATACATTTTTAAATTTGATTCTTTATATCTGCAGTGTGCATTAAATCTTTCTAGACATAGACCTAATGCGCAAAGAAGTTGAAGTTGAAAAATGGAACATATAAAAAGTAGGATGCTTAAGAGTAAATGAGTTTGAAATTGGCTTGGCTCACAAGGTAGTATGGCTATTAGGGGGAGGAGGCTTGCTTGGCTCGCAAGTTCGTACAAATGAAGAGAAATAGCGAGGGAGTGAGGGAGGAGGACTAAGGTGGGTGTGTAGGTCCTTTATGACATCAAACCACCCAGCGACTTCACTCGAAAAAGGTGTTGGCCTAGCCAATTAGCGACTCGGGATTAGTATAAAAAAATAGCGGACTAGGCTTCTGTGTTACAATACTACTATTCTGCTGTTCATGGATTTAGAAGATTTAATCATTAGTTAAAAAATCAAAAACGAGGTTATAGATCAGTTTTTCTTGGTAAGAGTGGCTCTCTGATTGTCTCAGTACATGGAGGGACAGGGGTTTTTTGCATATAACATTCTAACATGGCGAGTTATGGTAAAAAAAGAGTGAACAATGTTTTATTTTATACAAAACCTTATTATTTCGCTTTCTCTCTTGAGATTCTCACTATTAAAACTAAAATTGAAGAGGCGAAGATTAAAGAATTTTTATTCTCACAAACTCAAGAGAATGTGCCAAGTTATTTTATGGACAAATTAAAAAGTTGGCAGTAGATATAAATTATTATTTTACCTTTATGTTATAGATAAAAATCGTATTTTATCTGTATTTTATTCATATTAAACAGAGAATGTTATGAATGATAAAAATATACAGGTAAAGAGGCAAAATAATTGACAAAAAAATGCTTTATATATTAACTCTCTCTCTCTCTCTTTCTTTCTTTCTTTCTCTCTCTCTCTCTCTCTCTCTCCCTATCTCTCTCTCTCTCGGCAAAAGGCAACGGGTGGTGCTGAATGGACAGGCTTCTAAGTGGGTGCCCGTCACCAGCAGTGTACACCAAGGTTCTGTCCTGGGACCACTACTTTTCATCATCTATGTTAACGACATGGATGGTGACATGGTTGCGATGATTTCTAAATTTGCCCACGATACCAAGCTTGGTATGAAGGTTGCAAAGGAAGGAAACACTGACCACCTACAAGAAGATATTCGGAAGATTGGGGAGTCATCGGACACATGGCAAATGCCTTTTTAAAGTGAACAAATGCAAAGTAATGCATATTGGCTACCGAAACCCCCACTCACGGTATATCCTTAAGGGCACTGCTCTCGAAGACACTAATACCGAGAAGGACTTGGATGTAACAACAACTAGTGAACTCAAGTTCTCGAAACAGTGCATAGAGGCGGATAAAAAGGCCCAAAGGATGTTAGGCTATATAAAGCGACAGTTTGGATATCGAAACAAGGAAACAGCACTGTGTTTGTACAATTCACTTGTCCGACCGCACCTGGAGTATGCCGTACAATTTTGGAGTCCTTCGTTTCGAAAGAATGTCGCGAGATTAAAACGTGTGCAAGCCAGGGTAACCAAACTGATTCCCTCTATCAGACAAAAAAGTTACGACGATAGATTGAGGGAATTATATCTGTTCTCGTTGGAGACTCGGAGACTGCGTGGTCAGCTTATCGAAGTGTTTAAAATATTTCGAGACTTCGATAATGTAGACTATACGGATATTTTCCAACTTATTGAGGGCAGAACTAGAAATCACGGCTACAAACTTGAGCTGAAACGTTACTACCACAATCTGTGTGGGAAGTTTTCACATACAGTATCTGTGGTAGATGGAATGCACTTCCAATGGAAGTTGTCAACAGCAATGCTGTTGATCAGTTCAAATCAAGACTAGACAAAGTCTTAAAATTTGCCGTTTAGGCACGTAAGCCGTTGAGCAGACTGTGCCTGCTCGACTGCTAGTCCAAAGGTACCCTCTCTGAATGGACCGACCGTAAGGTCTTCTAGGCTACTTCCTATTGTTTTAGCTCCTCGTAGCGCTCTCTCTCTCTCTCTCTCTCTCTCTCTCTCTCTCTCTCTCTCTCTCTCTATATATATATATATATATATATATATATATATATATATATATATATATATATATATATATATATATATATATATCTGTTTCTTTCTCTCCTTTTTTTACATGTCTTTCTTCTTTCACCTCCTCTTTCTGAGGTCTATCTTCCTGTACTCCCTTCCTCCCTCTATCTATCACTTCTCTTTCGCCCCTCGCTCTCTTTTTTATCTCTTTGTGTTCCTTTTTCTCTCTATCTATCACCTCTTTGTTTCTCTCACAATCATTTTCAGTTACTTCTCTATCTTCTTTTACCAACTTTCGCTTCGTGGTCTAACTGTGCTTCCCTTTTATGATCTCTCTGTTTCTCTTTCTTCTTCAGTTCTCTTTCTCTCTTCTTTCACGCCCTCTTTCTCAACTTTATCTATCTCTGCTTTCTTTCTCCCTCTATATATCATCTCTCTTTTTCTCTCTCATCTTTCACCCCTCTTTCTATTCTTTATATAACTGTGCTCCATTTCTTCCTCTATCTATTATCTCTTTGTTTCTCTCTTTCTCCTCCTGTTCCATTTCTCTCTTCCTTCGCCCCTCTCTGTCCTCTTTCTCTATCTGTGTGCCCTCTTTCTCTCCCTACCTATCATCTCTGTTTTTCACTTTCTCTCCTCCGGTTTCCTAACTTACGCTATTCATTTTCACCTATCTATGTATTTAATATTCTTCATTCATATCTCGCTCTCTCTCTCTCTCTCCCTCTCTCTCTCTCTCTCCCTCTCTCTCTCTCTCCCTCTCTCTCTCTCCCTCTCTCTCAATCTCTCTATCTCTCTTTCTCTTGGGTGACTGTGACGAATACCGGAGGCTAGCCAGGAGAGTGAAGTCCAGCATAAAGGCAGCTAAGCGGTCTGAGGAGCTCCGCGTCGCGAGACTCTGTAAAGAGAATCCCAAGAAGTTCTTTGGATATGTAAACAGCCGTAAACCAATCCGTCGAACGATTGCCTTTTGAGGAATGAGGAGGGGACATTAAAGCACTCAGATGCAGAAAATGCTAACCTCCTAAACGACTACTTCTCTTCAGTGTTTACTGAAGAGTGTGGTCCCATCCCTCAGCCGACGGACTCCTACTCGGGGGAAAAGCTAGAGGATTTGGACTTCCCTGAAGAAGAAATAAAAAAGAAGATCAGTGACCTAATGACAAATAAGTCACCTGGCTCAGATGGGTTTCTACCTAAAGTGTTGAAAGAAGTGCGCAATCAAGTGTCACGACACCTGAGCGCAATCTTCAACATGTCAATCCGGACCGGATGCTTTCCCAGAAACTGGCGTAAAGCGGAGGTGACTCCTATCTTCAAGAAAGAAGACCGTAGCCAACCGTTGAACTACCGACCTATCAGTCTGACTTCGATAGTCTGTAAACTCATGGAAAGCATCATAGTTGACAAAATGACGTCGTATTTAGAGTCAAACCTGCTACTGAGGAGTTCCTAGCACGGGTTCCGAATGCAACGGTCATGCCAGACGAACCTTGTGGAATTCTTCCACTTCGTCTTTAGTGAGCACGATCGGGACAAGGCGGTGAATGTGGTCTACTTAGACTTTGAGGAAGCTTTGATAAGGTACCACACTGCCACCTTCTCCGGAAAGTGCGAGCGCTGGGCATAGACGGAAAAGTAGCCGGCTGGATAGAGAACTGGCTAAGTGGCAGACGGCAACGGGTAGAATTGAATGGACAGGCTTCTGAGTGGGTCCTCGTTACTAGCGGAGTGCATCAGGGTTCTGTCCTAGGACCGCTACTATTCATCATCTACTCAACGTTATGGACGGTAACATGGTTGCCAAGATTTCCAAATTTGCCGACGATACCAAGCTTGGTATAAATGTTGCAAAGGGTGGAAATACTGCCCACCTGCAAGAAGATCTTCGAAAGATTGGGGAGTGGTCTGATACGTGGCAAATGCCTTTCAACGTAAACAAATGCAAAGTGATGCACATCGGCCACCAAAATCCTCAATCACCCTATATCCTTAAGGGCACTGCTTTTGAATTCACCGACCCTGATAAGGACTTGGGTGTAACTATCACGAGTGATCTCAAGTTCTCGAAAATGTGTATTGAGGTGGAGAAGAAAGCCCAAAGGATGTTAGGGTATATAAAGCAACAGTTTGGATATTGGAACAAGGAGATAGTACTGTGTCTGTACAACTTCCTCGTCCGACCGCACCTGGAGTATGCCGTACAATTTTGGAGTCCTTCATTTAGAAAGGATATCGCGAGATTGGAACGCGTGCAAGCCAGGGCAACCAAACTGATTCCCTCTATCAGACATAAAAGTTATGAAGATAGATTAAGGGAATTAGATATGTTCTCGCTGAAGACCCGGAGACTACATGGTCAGCTTATCGAAGTGTTTAAAATACTTCGAGGCTTCGACGGACTGGACTACGGGGATATTTTCCAGCTCAGCGAGGGGAGAACAAGAAATCACGGCTTTAAACTTGAACTGAAGCGATACCACCGTGATCTGTGTGGGAAATTCTTCACATACAGTATCTGTGGTAGTTGGAATGCACTTCCGACGGAAGTTTTTTAACAGTGAATATGTTGACCTCTACAAGTCAAGACTAGATAAAGTCTTGCGAAATCGCGGTTAAGATCCTCGCGAGTGATCTTCGAGGTTGCTAACGGACACCTTCGAAGATTGCGCCAAATGTACCCTCCTTGTATGGACCGTAAGGTCTTGTAGGGTATTTATTTTCCTTGTAGCTTGTTGCTCTCTTTCTCTCTCTCGCTCTCTCTCTCTCTTTCTCTCTCTCTCTCTCTCTCTCTCTCTCTCTCTCTCTCTCTCTCTCTCTCTCTCTTTCCCTTCACGCTCAGTATCTATTTAACTTCTCTCTCACTATCTCCTTCCTTCCCTCCCTACCTCCCTCTGACTATTCCCTCCGCCAATCTCTTTATACACTCGTACATTATTCAGGATGGACAATTTTACAACGCTGATTGTCTCAAATTAATACCCGTTCCCAATCGTACACAGAAGATGGCAACGAAAGTAGAACAGACAAGTTAATCCATGTCAAATTTGGGGCCATATTCATTTAAGACAAACGTTTTACCTCAAACATCTATCTCTTATAAATCTGTTTATTTATTTCTTTACTTCTTCTTAATTCCTTCTTTATTTATTTCTTTAGCTCTCTTTTTTCCTCACTTTCATTATTTTTTTCCTTCTATCATTCTTTCTCTCTATTCTTCCATTCTTCTGTTTTCTTACACAATGGCACTTTTCTCTTACTTTCTCGCACCTTCTATCTCTCGCTCCTTTTTTATTCTCTCCCTCTCTCTTTCTCTATCTCTCACTGTACTTCTCTCTCTTTTTCTCAATCCCACTTTGCCTCTTTTCACTCTCGTTTTCTCTACCCCTATTTATTTCTCTCTTTCAATGATAACATACCCATCTTTCTTTCGCTAGCTCCTTTTCCGTTCCTTCTTTGCTTACTATCTCTCGTCATTTCGCCCCTTATTACCATTCCGTCTGTTTTCATCTCTCTATCATTCTCAATGTTTCTCTCTCTTTCTTTATTTCTGCCCATGGCTTCTCTCTCTCTCTTTTCCCTCAAGGTTTCTTCTTTCACATTATCTTCCTATTCCGGGCGTTCTTATTTTCCCACTTTCCTTCACACTCCTACCTTTAACACAAAGAGGTGGCTTGAAAATGGGTATATGTGCCAAGGTACACGTGCGTGTATGTACACGCATATATGTATAACTAACTAACTCTCTCTCCTCACTGACTTCTCGCTCAGCCTTTCTTCACTCCTCGCTCAGCCATTGTCACTACTCGCTCAGCCATTCTCCTGCTAAGACATATTATCTCTGTGCTCCTACAAAAATTTACGCTTGTGGTGTGCCCAAACCTTCGTGTCGTAAAGTGAAATAGATAGAAATTATATTCCGTGTCGGTTATAAGTTCCATTAGCTCCATAAATTTCAACTTATTTTAAATAATCTTGCGTTTTACAATGCCTATCGTCAAATTTAATTGTGCTCGCTGCCGGGATTCATTTAATAAGGAAATATACATTCCCTCAAACCCTGATAACGTTAGAATATGTCGCTTTTGTCTTTTAAACGAGGCGTTCGCACTAAAACTAACAAACGCGATTAATGAAATTAGATCAGAAGTTAACTCTGCCAGGAGAGACGTAGTGACAACGAACCGTAAGATAGACGAACTGGCCAGCGGCGTTCGAGCATCCTTTGATGAGCTTTGGGGGAGGAAAGATCGCGTTTAAAGCCGCTGATCGAGCCGTATATAGAGTAGAGATGTGTAAGGGATTATAAATGGTCAAGCTCGTATCTTAAACTCATATAGACACCCTGAATCACAATTTAAGCCAATTAGAAAAGGAGCTATACCATCGAGGGTATCACACCGTTTTGAAATATTATACTCTAATTCATTTGCTTTGTTAACTCTAATTGAGGGTGAAACACAGACTATTACAATCGGTGACTCTTTAATAAAGAACCAGTATTCTGAATTCAAAACACGTAATCCAACTAAGCGTTAAGAAAATCTGTCCACCGGGGAGGAGAATTAACCACGTAGTCAGTGAAAGCCAAAATCTGGACGAGCCATATGAAGATCGAACTATCCTCACATTCGTGGGCGGGAATGATGTGCACCGATTTGACAGCTTGACTACCGAGATTGTACACCGAGCAAGAAACCTAATTATAAAGAGCAAAGCTGAGGCGAATAGGGTAGGGGTGATTGTGATAATTTCGAAATTAAAAGTGACTCTGAGAATGCAGTCAAAGTCAATCGACACAAATGAATGTCTTAAACGTTTATGTCAGGAAATTGGAGTTAATTTTTTCAATCTCTGGAACGATTTTTAAGACAAACCGTTGAATTTTTTAATGATGGTATTCATTTAAATCGAGTGGGTAATTCAAAGCTTGGCAGAATTATTAATGAAAGCCTCCGTAATCTTTATGGTACGGAAGTTATTTGTCCTCAAGTCACAGATGCGATGGACCGGATTTCACGCGAGGAGTCAATAAACTCGGGTAGCAGGGAAATGCTCCAGGTATACGAAAGCGGGAGGCTGTTATTTAAATAGAAAATTAAAATGCATTTACGCAAATGTTTGGAGTTTAAGAAACAAACTGCCGGAATTAAAAGCCATGGTTCAAGAGGGCGCTTACGATATGGTATGTATTAGTGAGACGTGGTTAGATACAGCTTCTAGAGACCTTATTGCGGAATGTAATATAGAAGAGTACAAAATTTATCACAAGGACAGACTAACTGGGAGAGGCGGTAGAGTTTTACCTTACATAAATGAGGGACTAAATTCAATAACGATGGCCGCGACGACCGTAAATATGAAGAGCGAGGTTCTGCTAATTAAGCTCGAGTTGCTAACAATAATAAAATTAACTTAGCACTTACTTATCGCCTCCCATCTCGAATAGAATCATAGGATGTATTACACTTTGAGTGCCTTTTATCTATGGTGATAAAAGGAAAAACAATAATTTGTGGAGATTTCAATTACGCTAACGTTAACTATACAAACTATACTTCGGATAAAGTTGGGGAGGATTGGTCAATTTCATTCAGGATAATTTTCTTCTGCAGAAAGTAGAGGAACCTACGTGTGATCAAAATATACTTGATTTGATTATCTCAACAGAGGAGACTTTGGTAGAAAATGTTTGCGTGGGTGAGCATTTGGCGACGAGTGACCATAATATAATTAGGTTTAAAATTAATACGAGCGTAGAGGTAAAGGAGAGTTCACAACTAATCCCACGATTTGGGAGTTGTAATTTTGAAACCTTCCGGCACCGGATTAAAAGGATAGACTGGGGGAGATGTTTTGATAATAAGACAGTACAAGGAATGTACTCGGAGCTACAGCAAAATGTGCCCACGGTGGACTCCGAGTTAGTTAAGTACGTACGTCGAAAAAATGGAAATTCAAAGAGAGCACTTAATTTGGGAGCGTAATAAAGACTATCAAAGTTAAGAAAAAACGAAACGATAACAAATTGGGAAAAATACGTAGACTCTTGAAGGTGTGTAAAGCGGGCCATTAGAGAAGCTAAGCTGAAGTATGAAAAAGAACTTGCTATAAATTCGAAGCACGGACCGAAACGGTTTTATAGTTACGTTAACATTAGAAAGCCCATAAAGGGTTCAATAGGATCGATAAAAGGTAAAGATGGTGTTATGACGGACGTCCCAGAACAAGTTGCTAAAATATAAATTGAGCACTTCTCTTGTTTTTTATTATTGGGGACGTGACAAAATTAGCAACACTAGGAAAAGACATAAATCTTGAAGGACAATATATCTTATCCAACATAAATATAAATGAAGGGGAGATTCTCACATATATTAGTATAATGAAAAGATCGAAGTCACCCGGGCCCGATGGGGTGTACCCAACCCATCTTAAAGAACTAATAAAAAATTAGCAAGACTGCTGTGCACGATTTTCAATCGATCAATAGAGGAAGGCCTAGTTCCAATAGAGTTCAAGCGTGCAAATGTTACGCCGATATTCAAAAAAGAGGATTAAACTGAACCTACTAATTTCCGTCCCATCAGCCTAACTTCTGTAATTGGAAATCTCTTGAAATCGATAATTAGAGATAGGTTAGTGAGCCATTGTGAGGCTAATAATTTAATTGCAGACTCTTAGCATGGATTCAGACGGAGGTGCTCGTGCCTAACCAATTTACTCGAATTTTTTCATAACATGATATGCATCTACGATGAAACTAAGGAGGCGGATATAATTTACTTTGACTTTTAAAAGGCCTTTGATACAGTTCCGCACGAGAGGCTATTGATAAAAATTAGAGCAATTGGAGTGAGGGGTAACATACATCAATGGATTAAAAACTGGCTATCAAATTGTTCACAGCGGATTGTTGTAAATGGGGCGTGTTCAGAGTGGGTCCCAGTTACCAGCGGGGTACCACAGGGGTCAGTTCTGGGCCCACTATTATTGATTGTTTACATTAATGACTTGGATAATGGAGTGTTTAGTAGGATCTCTAAATTTGCAGATGACATAAAGCTGGGAAGCCGAGCCATTTAGAGGCCCGATGATGAGCAAATGCAAAGAGACCTTAATATAATTGTCGAATGGGCGGATAAATGGCAAATGGGCTTCAACATAGGTAAATGCAAGGTGAAGCATTTAATATGTCATAACTTAAAAGTAGAATACTATGTATATGAAAGCCTAAATCCTCGAATCCCGTAACTTAGAAAAATACCTGGGGATTTTAATCTCGGATGATCTTAAATTATCGAAACAATGCGCAGAAGTTGTAAAAAAGCAAACCGAATGCTAGGATGTATTGCCCGGAATTTTACTTTCAAATTGAAAGATATAATCCTGCCACTATACAAATCGCTCGTGCGCCCACACCTAGAATATGCGGTTCAATTTTGGTGTCTCTTCCTAAACAAGGATATAGCATAGTTAGAAAGAGTGCAATGTCGGGCTACGAAACTAGTTCCGGGAATCCGAAACAAACCGTACGAAGATAGACTCCGCTCATTGAACCTACTATCCCTTGAAAGTAGATGATTACGTGGACAATTGATCGAGGTATTCAAAATCTTAAAAGAATTTACTAATATTGATTACAGACTATTGTTCGAGATAGACGAAAGGGCCAACACACGCCAAAATGATTTAAAATTAGTGAACAAGCGATTCAACTCTACTATAGCTCAAAATTACTTCACGTTTAAAATCACGCAAACATGGAATAGGCTGCCCAACCGTGTGGAAGAAAGCACGTCAGTTAATATGTTCAAAAACCGACTAGGTGAGTACTTCAATAGTGTAAGTATAACGTGGTAGGAGCATAGAAGAAAACGTCATCCGAAATAAGGAGTTGGGAATAAAATAAAATGAAATCAGCAATAAAAAGTTACCAGAGACGCCTCCATGCATGGAGTGAATGTGAATTCCCTTCAACTTTTTCTGTTTGTCCTATAAGTATATTATTTTCATCACTAGCAGGTTAAACCTGCGGGAGAAGAGAGTACTAACCTATCACCCCCTCCCCCCCTACTGGTTCGAAGAAGCGTGTTCGTGTATTTGAAGGATAGCTAAACCTTAATGTCAAGGGTAAACATGTAGATAAGTGTATACCGTAGAAGTAAAATAGCTAGAAAAGGCATGTAAAGAAAGGCAAAATTATACACATGTAAATAAGTGTGTACCGTAGAGTTAAAATAGTAAAAAAACACAAAAAACACCATGTAAATAAAAGCATGATACTCTAACGTTAGAAAGTGGCAGTTAACATCTTCTGTAATCGGACTGGCTTTAGCGGACCTTATGGTCTTTGCTGGTCCTTGTTTCTGTAGCTTTGTAGTTCTTACTATATATATATATATATATATATATATATATATATATATATATATATATATGGGAAATATCACGAAAGTTAGCGCGTGATACCTATAAATATGAATATGTACCACGGAAGGAAACTGAATAAAGAGCGGATTGGAGTTAGTACTTTCGTCTATTCGACATTTTCAAACTCACAATGGTAAAGAAAATAAGACACAGTATTTATACAAAGCACGTTTGCTTATGAGGTCACCATTTTAATGCTATCAGATAAGTCGGATTTTAAAAAAAGGGGTAAAATTGGATAAACTTGGTTGCTACAAAAAGAAATGAGTTTTCCCAATTGAAAAAGTGACGCAGTCTGAAACATAACTTCTTACGTAATGTTCCCTGTGCCTGGAAAACACCACTGCTAGACGCCATCTACAACAGGCTCAGAAGAAAACTACATCAACTTAATTGCCACCTAAAAGAAAAATTATATCACCTAATAAGTGATAGTGTATGGAACAAAAATTATCAAGAAAATTGTGTTGTCAATTTATCGAATAAACAAATTCCTACAGATGTAAAGCGTACCTTAGGATATGGATTATCGTTTTCAATAAATAAAAAACCTCAAAGTGTCGATATTTTGCTACTTTTTCTAGATTGGAAAAAAATAAGAACATAACTCAAAACCACATAGACATTGCAAAAGGTATTGTTTATTTAGTAGTGAGTGATATGTGTAAAAACTTACACAATTTTCCGAAAAGATTTATATCAGCACTTAAATCCTTAAAAAAGGACCAAGATTTGCACATTACAAAAGCTGATAAATCTAACACGTTTGATATAATGATTTAGAAAAAATGTCCACCTTATTATCCGATAGGTCTACATACCTTCCGTTAAGTAAGGATCCCTTAGATGACGGAATTAAGTGTTCTAATAGAGACGTAAAAACCACTTTAAAAATACACAAATCAATTATGGACTCTCTCTTCTAGTGGCTCTTCTTTACCCTATTTGTATGGCCGAAAAAATACTCATAAACCAGGAAACCCAATAAGACCAATCATAAGGGCCACTGGTTATATCCAATATAAACTTTCAAAATACTTATTAAATTTACTTTCCCCTATCTTAGAAACTATATCCCCTTCGCATATAAAAAATTCCTTTGACCGTTGCAATAAGTGAAACAATATGAGGGTAACATCAGATCTGAGACTAGTCAGTTTTGATGTCACCTCATTATTTACCAAAGTGCCCATTGATGGCTTATTAGACCTCCTAGCCTCTATTCTAAATGCTTATGACCTCCCTTTACCAACCAATACAATCATTGAGCTTATTTGTTTATGTATTAAAAAATGTAAATTTAGTTTCAACGGCAAATTCTATGAACAAGTGTTCGGTATGGCCATGGGTAATCCCTTATCTCCCTTATTGTCAAATTTATATATGGAATTTTTCGAAACTAGGTTGATCCCCCCTCTTTGGTCTACTCAAATTGTTTGGCTCCGGTATGTTGACGACATCCTGGTAATTTTAAACAACAGTTTTGACATCAATAGTTTCTTTTAATTATCAACTCATTGGTTCCGTCAATTAAATTCACCGTAGAAAAGGAAGTAAATAAGAGCCTTCCATTTTTGGATGTCCTAATAATTAGAGAACCACATAGATTTAAATTTACTGTTTATAGGAAACGGACAAATAATTTATCTTATGTCCATTTTTATTCAAGTCAAGCCAAAAATATAAAATCTGCTGTTTTTTCCTCCATATATCTTAGGGCTCTTCGAATATGTAGTCCCGACTATATAGATAAAAAATACACAAAAATTGAAGATATGGCTACAAATTTATGCTACCCAAAGTACTTTCTAGAAAAATGTATGAATATAGCCAAAAAAACATTTTATAATTGTAAATTAGAAACAATAGAACCTCGTAAAAACCTATTAATTTTATCCTATCATGATAATTTTATGTATGTAAAACAACTTAATATTAAGGTTTCCTTTAAATACAATCATACATTAAAAAATCTCTTAATAAAGCAAAGCCCTAATAATGATAATAATGTAATTTATCGAATTCCATGTTTAGATTGTAATTTATTCTATGTAGGCCAAACTTCCAAAAATGTTTCCATAGGGACCCAACAACACAAAAATGCAGTAATTAAGGGTTATCTGAATGATGCCTTAGCTGTCCACAATTCCAAGATGGGACACGGAATTAACTGGTCAAAAACTGATACTATAATCCATAGTAATGATTTTATAAAGAGAAATATCCTGCAATCATTTTTAATCTCCTGCACAAAGGAGAGTAACTTCAACATTAGCCCAGGGCTGTTTTCGCTAGATCCAATTTTATCACTTTTTCTAAAATCCGACTTATCTGATAACATGAAAATGTTGACTTCATCCCAGGAAAACGTGCTTTTTATAAATACTGTGTGTCTTATTTTTCTTACCATCGAGTTTGAAAATGTCGAATAGACGAAAGTACTAACTCCAATCCGCTTTTTATTCAGTTTCCTTCCGTGGTACATATATATATATATATATATATATATATATATATATGACTTCCTCTTAATTTTCCTGAGCTCTCTATGTCATACTAGCCTTCTCTCGTTTTTCACTATTTTTCACAACCCTACCCTACTTCTCTCTTTCCTTCTCCGATTCTATATCTTTTTTACTCACTTTCTCAATCTTCTGACTATCTATTTCTCCTACTTTCCTACTCCTAGTCTCTCCATCTCTCTCTCTCTCTCTCTCTCTCTCTCTCTCTCTTACACTATCATTCTTCCATTACCCACCCATTTACATATAAATGCATGTCAGTGCATTATAACAGTTACTTCCCTCTCCCATTATTTTTCTCCCTGTTCCGCTCTCTCCTTTTTCTGTCTCTCAATTTTCGTTTTTGCTCTTTTTTCTCTCTTTCATCTCTGTTATTCTCCTCTTTCAATCTATCTATCTATCACCATTTCACTCTCGCTCCCTCTCTCCCATTTAAGCTAGTATAACAGGCGAATGTGGACGTCTTCTAGGGAAAGGCTGGAAAGACCCGCAGGGTAGGTGGAAGCAGCTGGCGCGAGATCCAGCATCAAAGGTCACAAACATCGAAGATATAGCGCACGCCATGTCAGCTGACACAAATATAAAGTAAATAGAGAAAAATGTCTGTTGATCAACAATTGAAAGCTAAATTACCTAGGAGCAGAGGCATTTGTTAGTGTATAGATTTAAAGGGGGCGGGGATTTAAAAACAGCACTCGTCAGAGCGTCTGCACGTTCTGTGACATTGAATTTGGAATGAAGAAGATTAGAGAAGCGGAAGAGCGTCACCACCACAAGCTGGCCGTCGTAAAAATAAAATCACGTTAGTCAATTCGAAGAAAACTGCATTCTGTAATTGACGAACCTAAGGAACCAGGTAGGCCAACTTCAAGAGGCTGTTGACGAACACCGAAGATGTGTCATCTCCAGGTCCCCTTCAGAGAATGGTAACGAAATTAGCGGGGCAGTCAAGGCAAACAGTATTGCCGCAGACACTATGGAAGAGAGTATTATCACTCAATGCGTAGAGTTAAGTGAGGAGGTCAAAGAGCAGGCGAAAGTTTTGCCAACGTTGTTAGATCCAAGGCAACCCTCGAGACGGCGAGACCTCCTGTGTTGGGCGCACATCAAACGAACTCCCAGAATATCGAAAACAAGAACACTGAGGCTACAGGAGTTCGTATTGAAGCTGCTGCAGTAAATTTTCAGTTTAACAGGAAGAAAAAGAAGCGAAGAAAAATAAGGAAAGGGTAGGTAGCAGCTGCGAGAGGAGCGCAAGAGAGCAACAGTAAACCGGATTCTATATGCACATCGGCACCGGCAGTGTAAAGTTCATTGGAGGTTATGAATGCAAGCTTGAACAAAGGAGAGTTCCAGGAAGAAAGAAGGAAAAGATGGAGGAGTACGAAGAAGAAGAAGTAGAAAATGACCTCCATACGCAGAGGATCCTTTGGGAGTCCTAAATTGCTTTGTCGTCCTGTCGGACGAGGAATTGAAATGGGCTTCAATTGTTCATCGTCCGTATCAATGCCATAGACGAGGTACTACTATGCTCGATATCCAAGTTCGCTGACGATACAAAGTTAGAAGGTAGTGTCAACCCACAAGAAGAAGTGGAACGCCTGTGATAGGTAAAGTCTTCTCAGGATATTTGAGTAGTCTGAGAAGTGTCAGATTCCATTTAACCTTGACAAGTGCAAGATAATGCACATCGGGAAAACTACTTCTTGCTACGCAAACACCTAGATACCACCGACCTTAAGAAAGATTTAGGCGTGCTAATTAGCGGTGTGATAAAACGAGTTAATTTCAACTCCTATCCCATATTATTAAAAACCACGATGCTGCCCACGTGTATCTTCGATTCGAGGCTTGGAATCTTATCTCAGCTACCGGATGCCAATGTTTAAACAAGGAGGTTATCGTCCCCCCGTTCGCCCCCATACGCCGACCTCGCCAGATCGAGTTAGGCTTATGAACAGATGAGGCATTTTTCTCCGGCCCGGCTGTGCGTTCCCTCCAAGCTTTCACTCCATTTTCCCCCACACCAAGGAGATGTCCTGGCTATTTATATGGAAACTTTACCACTAAGATCAGATTGGAGATCCAGATTTTCGTCGCGAAACATCACCACGACCCTCTCTCCCTTTGTGCGCCAAGGGACCTCGACCTCGAGATTCACCATCACTTGTCCAGAAGGAGGACAATATTCCTTGAGTGCCAAAGGTTTGAGCCTTTCCGACGCCAAGTCCCAAGGGAGAACAACATTAGAACAGCCATTGTTCGTTTTGAGCCCTTCGCCAAGAAACGGTTCTCTTCCCCCCCCCCTGTTGTTCAAGGGAGAACAACATTACAACAGCCATTGTTCGTTTTGAGCCCTTCGCCAAGAAACGGTTCTCATCCCCCCCCTGTTGTTCAAGGAGAACAGCATTAGAACAGCCATTGTTCGTTTTGAGCCCTTCGCCAAGAAACGGTTCTCATTCCCTCCCCTTGTGGTTCAGAGGAGAACAACATTAGAACAGCCATTGTTCGTTTTGAGCCCTTCGCCAAGAAACGGTTCTCTTCCCCCCCCCCCTGTTGTTCAAGGGAGAACAACATTAGAACAGCCATTGTTCGTTTTGAGCCCTTCGCCAAGAAACGGTTCTCATCCCCCCCCCCTGTTGTTCAAGGAGAACAGCATTAGAACAGCCATTGTTCGTTTTGAGCCCTTCGCCAAGAAACGGTTCTCATCCCCCCCCCTGTTCTTCAAGGAGAACAACCTAGAACAGCCATTGTTCGTTTTGAGCCCTTCGCCAAGAAACGGTTCTCACCCCCCCTGTTGTTCAAAGGAGAACAACATAGAACAGCCATTGTTCTTGAGCCCGTACACAAGAGACGGTTCTCATCCTCCTTTTGTTCAGAAGAGAACAAAGTAGAACAGCCATTGTTCTTCAAGCCGTTCGTCGAGTAACGGTTCTCCTTTCCAAGACGCCTCGTCAGGATCCTTTTATCCCCCCCCTTCGGCTGGAACTCGCCAGCGGACCGAATATTCCTTCAAGTACCTTCCACTGCACCCTAATGAAAAGTTACGTAAGCCAAACGTCACCTTTGGAGTATTGATCCCTTTTGTCAATTCTATCCTGTGCTTTAAATTGTTTATCGAACCATCCCATCTCTTTAACTCTATATTTGTTTTACCTTTTTTTAATCCCTTAAATCCTTGGATTAGCCCGAGTCTCCACGACCCTTTCCATTCTGTTTATGTCAATATTTTCCGTTTTTGTGTATTGTTTATAGTTATTATTAATAAAACTCTATTTTATTAATGATAGCAATATTATTATCCTTGAGCTCAGTTCCACTTCTTAAGCATTTTAAAGATACATAATATCGGCCGCCAGACAGTAACGCACTCTAAAGATAATTAAGGAAGTTTCCTCAACGAATAGTGTTATATATAATATCGTCGGGAGTCATTCTACGACAAGCAGTGATCTGATGTTCATCAAGCAGTGCAGCCAGGTAGAAAAGATGGCCATTGAAAGTTTGGGTAGATAAAGAGAAATTTTGGCTTCCAAAATAAACAGATTGTTCTCGCCTTGTACAACTCTCTAATCCTGTCGCACCTTGAATACGCCGTTCAATTCTGTCCTTCAACCCTCCTTCCGAAAGACAATGAATGGCTGAAAAGGACCCAGGTCAGGGCCACTAAATTGATCCCTTCCCTTAGGCATAAAATTTATCAGCATCGGCTATAAGAAATGAAGACGTTGTCCCTGGAGACGTGACGGGTAAGAGGCCAGCTGATTGACACTATTAGGATAATATGGAGAGTTGAAAACCTAGATCACAGGAGGTTCTTCACGTTGAACGAAAATGTTACACATAACCACGGCTACAAACTGGAATTACTACAATTCCATAATACATTTGCAGCAACTTCTTTTCGTACAGAATCTTCGGAAGGTGGAACCGTCTACCGCCAAAAGTGGTGAACAGTTTGTCAGTTGAACAATTCAAATCTCGACTTGACGAGATAATCCACAACTAGACCTAGATTGTGCTACGTTTATATATAATATAGTATCCGTATAATTTAGAAGCACAATCAGGTATCTTTTTCCGCTTTTTGGCCCGCAAAAGCAGGTGGAAGAGGTCAGTGGGGAAAGCCTTCATCTGTGCTACGCTTTCTCTTATGTTATAAGTTAGGGACTTCCCAAGATGCTCCCTCCACGGTATGATCAGCAATGTCTTATAAGGTACTACTATTCTTTGTCACACACACTTTTTTATCTCTCTTTCTTTTCTCTCTGTCTCCCTCTCTATCTCTGGCTGTCTGTCTCTCTCTCTTTCTATCTCTCTCTCAGTCTCTATCTCTGGCTGTTTGTCTCTCTCTCTCTCTTTTTCTTTCAGACACACACAAATGCACAAACACAATAGGCATAAGCCTCTTTCCACTTTTTCTCTGCACTTCCCTATTTCGTTGTTCCCATCAATATGTTATTGTTATAATAAAGGTTGAGTTGCATTAGCGATCATTTCCCTAGACCACCACCAAATGGAAACTGAAAGAATGGAATTCGAATAACCGATCTTGTGGGTGAGGAGATAACTGAAAGGGAAAACTCGGTGAAAAGATCGAATATGATGAAATTCGTAGCTCTCACTTTAGTTGCTCAGGACGATAAAAGTATTACGCATTTCAATTATTTTAATTGAGTGTGAAGTTAATATGAGCGAAAGCGTTGGAAACAAATTTACCTGCAAGTTGTGGTCGAGCGAATGTGAGAGTGTTTGTGGGGCCATTCTCCCCTCCTTTTCTAATACCCTTCCCGTCCCTCTGTAAAAATGTGTGTGTGAATGGAGAGATGTTTTATATATATATATATATATATATATATATATATATATATATATATATATATATATATATATATATATATATATATATATATATATATATATATATATATATATATATATATATTATTATGGATTTTTATGTGTTGTTTAAATTGATATAATTCTTTTGTCAAAAGCCACTCTACTATTATTGCCTTTTGTAAAGAGTGGCTGGGATCGAAAGTTGACAGTAAATTAATTGAAGTTATTGTACGTCCCATTTGGAAGGAGGGCTTTTTATAGCCTCTAAAGCGCGACTGGATCGCATTATTTTACTGAGCTCGGAGGCGCAAGCCTTTTTTTTGGTAAGACCTAGGCAACAATTGTGAACACTCGAGTGGCGACCGGCAGGACTTCCCCCCAGGGGTACCACGTGAGGCCTTTTCTTTTGTTATTAAATACCAGTGTGGTTGATAGGCCTCCGTGGTATGATTTCGTATTGTACTATTTCGTATTATTTTATCTCGTCTCTTGTTTAAAATATTGTTTGGTGATAGAATTTTCTTTTAAGTAACGAGATCTCAAATATATTTACCCCATATCTCTTGTAAATATTATTGTATTTTTTGCGAATATAGGACGGTATATCCAATCGTTTCATTCTCCCTCGGGTTTTCACGTCAAATTTAGTGTAGGAAGAGGGATGGATCGATTGGAAGTTTAGGGTAGATTCGTGGCCCGCTACATTTGGCGCCCGAATAGGAACGTGAGATCTCGAAACCAGGAACATTGTTAGGATTTGATTGCAGTTCGTTATCGGATTGGACGTAGTGATTGGTTTGTTTCCTTTTTCTGTCCTTTCTTATTAACCTGGGAGGATGGCTTCTGTGGAACAGGGCCTCCATGGTGAGATTGTGAGACTGATGCTGGATCTGAGACAGAAAGAGGATGAATGTACAATGTTTAGCAGCGTGATTGAGGGATTGAGGAGTGATATGATAAGTATGGATGAGAAGTCCGACAGGATAAAGAAAAAAATGGAAGAGAGGAAGAAGCAGGTCGACAAAAGAATGCAGGACCTATGAGACATGATGAAGGGGTCAGGACCGGCCCCAGGACCCTCAATACTGACCCCTGCTCCGTCTGAAGGGCATAAGACGAATGGGATGAGTGAAAGTGTATGTGAGTATAGGGAGGATACAGTTAGTGATAGGAAGGACGGAGAATGGAAGAGAGTGGAACACGAGAGAGGAAGAAAGACGGGGTCAAAGGTGAAGGGTTGGAAGGTGAGAAGGAAAGTGAGGACTCATTGTACTCGGATGAAGGAGAGAGTGATGGTATGATTGGCATGGGTGAGAGTGAGAGCAGCTAAAGTGAGAGTGAAGTGAATGTGGGGAGAGGTATTTTGATAAGGGAAGTGCCAAAGATTGATAAGTTTAGTTGCTTGGTAGGAAGAGTGTGGATCGATTCTTCGGGGTAGTTGAATGTTATTAGGTGAACGTATTAGTCGTGTGCTTGAAAAGGAAGGTGCTAGAGTTTTTCCACGTGATCACGAGTGTGGGTGAGCGAAAGTATGAGGTGGTGAAGAAGCTATTGATTGGGCAAGGGAAACGAATAAAAGAGAGTTTGAAGTATAAAAGGGTAAATGAATTTGAGAAGGCTCGCATGGTGAAGAGTGAAAGTGTGAATATGTTGAGCATAGGCTTGAGACTATGGTGAGAAAGAGCTATGGTGATGATGGTGTGAATGAATATAAGCAATTGATGATAAAGTTCCTTGATACGCTCTCGCGAAAGATAAGTAAATGGTTGAATGGGAAGAGAAAGGAGATGATGAGACTGACAGGTGAACGGTTGGTGTGGGTGGATGTGGTGGAGCTTCTGGAAGATGGGTGATTTGATGAAGAGAGTGATTTGGATGAGGATGGATGGTATAGTGCGAATGTTGGGGGTAAGAAGACC
Organism: Ceratothoa steindachneri; assembly: GCA_963969495.1. Lineage (NCBI taxonomy): Eukaryota > Metazoa > Arthropoda > Malacostraca > Isopoda > Cymothoidae > Ceratothoa > Ceratothoa steindachneri. The sequence goes on from OZ018326.1 coordinate 100,453,033, forward strand.
AGGAGCTTTCCTCCACCGCAGCAGTTTGTCAGCTATTAGGATGTTGGATGGGTGAATGGAAGATGGGGAAATGGAAGGGACAGATGGGTGGTAAGCGCGTGAATGGGTATATGAGTGAGCAACAGAGGTATGTCCCAGCAAATGAAAGACCGAATGATGTGAAAAAGATCGTGGAATGTCGTAGGTTTAGAAGGAAGGGGCATATGTTGACGGAATGTAGGTGGACGTCTGGTGCGTGTTTTGGGTGTGGTAAGAAGGGTCATATGATAAAGGATTGCGAGAAAAGTGTGAAAGCGTTTCGAATGTAAAGAAAAAGGTTATTTGAAGAGAGACTGTCCGAAGTTAAATGGATAAGCAACTCTTGTGGGAAGTATAAAGTATGCTTGTGGTAATTGCGGAAAGGCTGGTCATTATACGAGGATGTGTCGTGACCAGAGGAATGTATGTAGCTATTGTGCGATGGAAGGACATTTGAGTGAAAAGTATTGGATTAGACTGAGAGCGCAAGGTGGGACTGGAAAGTCTGAAGCAGGAAACTAAATTGTAAGAGGATACCTGGTGAAGTATCCTCTGGTTGTGTGAATGTGAGTGGTATGTTGGTAGGTCTGTCTAGTATGAAAGTTCTGTCCAGTAGGAAGTATGAGTATCACAGTGTGAAGATTGAATTGAACAGGGTTGAGTGCTTGGAATTGATAGATTTTGGATGCAAGAAAGGTTTGGTATATAAGGATGTATATGACAAGTTGAGTAAAAAAGCCCTCCTGTCCTGGTCTGAGTGTAAAGGTAGTTTGGTAGGAAGTGGTGGTATAAAAGTACCTGTGATTGGAATGATAAGGTCTGCTGTTCGAATGCATAGTATGTTGATCAATGAGTGTGAAATCTCTGTGATTGATAAAGTAAGTAGTGAGTATGGTGTGACTTTGGAGTATGATTTATGAAAGTGAATTGTATGGTTGTGCATCCTGCCAGTGATCAGATTGAGAGAAAGATTGGTAAAAGTGGGGTGTATAAGTTGTATGTAGGGAAAGATGGGAGTGTTTTGAGTAGTGTGTTTAGCGGTATTGAGGTGACTGCTATGAAGAGTGTAAAGCTTGTGAAGGGTGAAAGGGTGTCTGTTAGAGTGAGTTGGAATAAGGATGTGAGTTTGAATGTGTGTAAGAACACTGTGTTATTGGATAGAAAGGGTGCGTATTATAAGGTAAGGTGTGTTGCTTGTGTGTTTGATGGCTTGATGAGAATGAATGATCCTTTTGTATGTGTGCAGGTGGACCCCAGAGTGAAAGGGCAGGTGAGGGGGGGTCCAAGTCGGAGATGAACTGGGTCACCTCTTCACTGTCAGTGAGGTAGGTATGGATGATAGCACAGATGTCAGGGTAAATGTCGCAAATGAAAAGACGTGTGAATGGAGGTATAATGAAGTGGAAAGGATGGTGAAATTGGATGAATGTTTGACTGCGTATGAAAGGGAGGACGTGTATCGAATGCTATTTGAGCCAAAAGGGGTCCTCAGTAAGGGGAATTTAGATTTGGAGGTAGCAAACCTCCCGGAATTTAAGATTGTCCTGAAGGAGGATAACCCAATCTATCAGCGGCCGAGACATTTTTCACGTCCGGTTGCTGATGAGATTGAGGAGCTTTGTATGGAATTAGAAAGATTGAGGGTGATTGAAGAAAGTGGGAGTGCATGAAATTGTCCGATTGTGCCTGTATGTAAGCTGGATGGAAGATTGCGTCTGTGTGTGGAGTATCGAAAGGTGAACGAGAGGACTATGAAAGAGAGGTTTCGGATGTGTGTGATATCTGAGTGTTTGTATAGTCTGCATGGGATGAAGTGGTTTACCAGGCTGGATTTGGTACGGGGGTATTACCAGATGCCCATTGCTGAGGAGAGCCGGCTGGTGACTACCTTTTCCTCAACGAAAAGGCATTATTAGTTCCGGAACCTCAGTTTTGGGTTGGCTTATGCTTTCGGAGCCTTCCAGCGGACAATGAATGTTGTGTAGAGTAAGCTTGCGAGTAAGAATGTGATTATGTTTATTGGTGATATTTTGATTATGACTGAGAGTTTTGAGGAGCATATGAGATTGGAAGTCGACTAAATTTATTTACAAATCTGATGACTTTGTTTAAAGAAATATTGTCGAATGCTCATTCATTAATTCCTCGCCTAATTTTAATATATCTCCATGTCTCTTTAAACTGGACCCTGTCATTAAAAGACTTATTTATTACGAAATTGTCCATTTTAAATCTTAGCCCTTTGGTTTATTAATTTAGTTATGTTTCTCTCATTTATTTGTATATATTCACAATTAGGTGTGTATGTATTTAGCTTAGTGACCTAAGTGTCTATATTCTGTGCTCATATTTAGAATTTCTGGAAGTAGACCTTATCTATTTGGTTTTATACTTCATATCCGTCTTTGATAATATTTTTCTACTTTGTTTCCTTTCGTTGTACATGGGCGAGGCAGAACTCTGTTGTTTCGCATATATATATATATATATGCCAGCTTTGTAAAATTCTTTCGTTATTCCTTGATAATGAACTGAACAAATTCGAAAGTACTTGGAATCCACCTTTCATTTTCCTCCGTGATTTTTTGCGTGTGTGTATATATATATATATATATATATATATATATATATATGTGTGTGTGTGTGTGTGTGTGTGTAAATAAATAAATAATTAAATAGAAAATATAAAAATAGACAAAACAAAAGTTGCTATATTAGTATATGTCGTAGAATGACTCCCGACGATACCATATATCACTATTCGTTGAGGGAACTTCCTTAATTATCTTTAGAGTGCGTTATTGTCTGGCGGCCGATATTATGTATCTTCGATATGCTTAAGAAGTGGAACTGAGCTCAAGGATAATAATATTGCTATCTGTGATAGAACGAGTTGAATCTGTGTTAAATTCAACTCCTATCCCATATTAGTTAAAACCTCGAGGAGGCCCACGTGCATCTTCGATTCGAGGCTTGGAGTCTTATCAACAGCTACCGGACGCCAATGTTTAAACAAGGAGGTTATCGTCCCCCCCCGTTCGCCCCCATACGCCGACCTCGCCAGATCGAGTTAGGCTTATGGACAGATAAGGCATTTTTCTCCGGCCCAGCTGTGCGTTCCCTCGAAGCTTCCACCCCATTCTCCCCCACGCCAAGGAGATGTCCTGGCTATTTATATGGAAACTTTACCACTAAGATCAGATTGGAGATCCAGATTTTCGTCGCGAAACATCACCACGATCCTCTCTCCCTTTGTGCGCCAAGGGACCTCGACCTCGAGATTCACCATCACTTGTCCAGAAGGAGGACAATATTCCTTGAGTGCCAAAGGTTCGAGCCTTTAGTGACGCCAAGTCCCCAAGGCATCCCCCCCCCCCTGTTGTTCAAGGAGAACAACATTAGAACAGCCATTGTTCGTTTTGAGCCCTTCGCCAAGAAACGGTTCTAACCCCCCCCCCTGTTGTTCAAGGAGAACAACATTAGAACAGACATTGTTCTTGAGCCCGTAGACAAGAGACGGTTCTCATCCCCCCCCCTTTGTTCAGAAGAGAACAACCTAGAACAGCCATTGTTCGTTTTGAGCCCTTCGCCAAGAAACGGTTCTCATCCCCCCCCCTGTTGTTCAAGGAGAACAACATTAGAACAGCCATTGTTCGTTTTGAGCCCTTCGCCAAGAAACGGTTCTCACCCCCCCTGTTGTTCAAAGGAGAACAACATAGAACAGCCATTGTTCTTGAGCCCGTAGACAAGAGACGGTTCTCATCCCCCCCTTTGTTCAGAATAGAACAACCTAGAACAGCCATTGTTCGTCAAGCCGTTCGTCGAGTAACGGTTCTCCTTTCCAAGACGCCACGTCAAGATCCTTTTATCCCCCCCCTTCAGCTGGAACTGGCCAGCGGACCGAATATTCCTTCTAGTACCTTCCACTGCACCCTAATGAAGTTACGTAAGCCAAGCGTCACCTTTTGAGTATTGATCCCTTATTTGTCAATTCTATCCTGTGCTTTAAATGGTTTATCGAACCATCCCATCTCTTTAACTCCATATTTGTTTTACCTTTTTTAGATCCCTTAAATCCTTGGATTAGCCCGAGTCTCCACGACCCTTTCCATTCTGTTTGTCAATATTTTCCGTTTTTGTGTTCTGTTTATAGTTATTATTAATAAAACTCTATTTTATTAATGATAGCAATATTATTATCCTTGAGCTCAGTTCCACTTCTTAAGCATTTTGAAGATACATAATATCGGCCGCCGACAGTAAAACGCACTCTAGAGATAATTAAGGAAGTTCCCTCAACGAATAGTGATATATGGTATATCGTCGGGAGTCATTCTACGACACTATCATTAATAAAATAGAGTTTTATTAATAATAACTATCAATAAACACAAGACGGAAAATAATGACATAAACAGAGAATTGAAAAGGGTCGTGGGGGCTCGGCTAATCCGAGGATTTAAAGGATTTAAAAAAGGTAAAACAAATATCGAGTTAAAGAGATGGGATGGTTCGATAAACCATTTAAAGCACAGGATAGAATTGACAAAAGGGTTAAGTACTCAAAGGTGACGTTTGGCTTACGTAACTTTTGCACTAGTGGTGCAGTGGAAGGTGGCGCAAAGGAGTTTTGGTCCGCTGGCGAGTTCCAGCCGAAGGGGGCGAATAAGATGATCCTGACGTGGCGTCTTGGGAAGGAGAACCGTTTCTCGACGAACGGCTTGAAGAACAATGGCTGTTCTAGGTTGTTCTCTTCTGAACAAAGGGGGGATGAGAACCGTCTCTTGTCTACGGGCTCAAGAACAATGGCTGTTCTAATGTTGTTCTCCTCTGAACAACAGGGGGGGGGGTGAGAACCGATTCTTGGCGAAGGGCTCAAAACGAACAATGGCTGTTCTAATGCTGTTGTCCTTTGAACAACAGGGGGGGATGAGAACCGTTTCTTGGCGAAGGGCTCAAAACGAACAATGGCTGTTCTAATGTTGTTCCCCTCTGAACAACAGGGGGGGGGGGTGAGAACCGTTTCTTGACGAAGGGCTCAAAACGAACAATGGCTGTTCTAATGCTGTTCTCCTTTGAACAACAGGGGGGGGATGAGAACCGTTTCTTGGCGAAGGGCTCAAAACGAACAATGGCTGTTCTAATGTTGTTCTCCTCTGAACAACAGGGGGGGGTGAGAACCGTTTCTTGGCCAAGGGCTCAAAACGAACAATGGCTGTTCTAATGCTGTTCTCCTTTGGACAACAGGGGGGGAAGCCTTGGGGACTTGGCGTCGGAAAGGCTCGAACCTTTGGCACTCAAGGAATATTGTCCTCCTTCTGGACAAGTGATGGTGAATCTCGAGGTCGAGGTCCCTTGGCGCACAAAGGGAGAGAGGGTCGTGGTGATGTTTCGCGACGAAAATCTGGATCTCCAATCTGATCTTAGTGGTAAAGTTTCCATATAAATAGCCAGGACATCTCCTTGGCGTGGGGGAAAATGGAGTGAAAGCTTGGAGGGAATGCACAGCCGGGCCGGAGAACAATGCCTTATCTGCTCATAAGCCTAACTCAATCTGGCGAGGTCGGCGTATGGGGGCGAACGGGGGGACGATAACCTCCTTGTTTAAACATTGACATCCGGTAGCTGCGATAAGGCTCCAAGCTTCGAATCGAAGATGCACGTGGGCAGCATCGTGGTTTTAAATAATATGGAATAGGAGTTGAAATTAACGCAGCTTCAACTCGTTCTATCACACCCCTCCATTCCAGGGGAAGTTGTCACTTCGAAAAAAAAAAGAGAGAAGGGACAACGATAGAGCTCCGTTGTAGGGAACTCGATTTCTTGTACCAACCGTACTTTCCTGCACCTAACTAGTATTACCTCAATACATATGATTATTTTGATCTTTAGATTACAGGGGAAAATAACCTTTAATACAACTTAATAAAAAAAAAGGGCATGGAACAATGAAATGATATAAAATTAGTACATACGGGACAAAATAATTTATACGTAAATTAATGGGTACAAATATATATACATACAAAAAATTAGACATTGAGCGTTACAAAATTCAGACATATACATTAATTAATTATATTACAAAAGAATCTTAATTTAAGTCGTACAAGACGGTATATACCTACATGGAGATACTAATCCTATGAATACAATTATTCTACGCTATTCGGTAACGCATTCCTACTGAGTGCGTCAGCGACCTGGTTATCGGAACCTTTTATCTAATTTATTTTAAACTGATACTCTTGCAAGAGTAAACTCCAGCGCATGATGCGGCCGTTTGAGTGTCTCACATTCCTAATATAGGCTAACGGACGGTGGTCGTTTCCTATTTGAAATTCTTTACCTATCAAGTACATCTTGAATTTGTCTATGACCCAGATAATTGATAGAGCTTTCTTTTCTCTAGTGGCATATCTCTCTTCGCGTGGTAATAGTTGACGACTAGCATATGCAACTGGATGACTCGTTCCGTCATCCACGTATTGAAGGAGTACACCTCCAATGCCCTCGTTGCTCACGTCGGTCTTAATCCCAAAGGATTTTTCCGGGTTGGGCAACTTTAAAATGGGGGCAGAAATGAACTTACTTTTGAGCTGATTAAAATGGGAAACAGCGACATCATCCCAACGTAAACGATCGGGAAAATTCTTTTTTTGAAGGGGGCATAGTGGGGCCGAAATTGCAGCGAAATTCGGAACAAATCGCTGATAGGGAGAAGCTGATCCTAGGAACGATCTTAATGGCTTCTTTGTAATCGGGAGGGGCATGTCGGCGATTGCCTTAATCTTGTTCTCGTGGGGACCTAACTTGCTTTGTCCTATTTTGAAACCCAAATATTTGATGGTTTCGTGGGCAAAATGGCATTTGCTGGGGCCAAAGCTGAGGCCATTTTTACGCAGTCGCTCGAAAAGAGCTAATAGGGCGGGTAAATGGTGATTCCATTTAATTAGTTCTTGTAGCTGACTCTTCGGACGTGGTGTCAGCTGCGCGTCACTATCCAGGTCAGAGGGTTCTAAAGACTCGCCTGGTAGGGAAGGAGGAGGGTAATCGGCATCAGGTTGGATGCACACTGCCTGGATTACATTAAGGGACTCCGCGGGGTAATCTTCTTCAAGCGCCGATGCTTCGTCCAGTTCTACGAAGGTATCTCCATGGGCGCGTTGGGGGTTCTTTTTTTCTTGGGGTCCAGGGACAGTCTCCGTGTCCGTGCCTGGGACCTTATCACCTAAGGGTGTTAGTGATTCACACTCCTTTTGTGCCGTCCTAAAGTCCTGGTTAAAGGTTTCCGAGAAATCGGACGGTATCGGGGTTCTGATGGGGACGGGCTCCTGGGCTTCTTTCTTATCTCGGCCTTGAGGAAAGGCGGCCTGAAACACAGGGTCGAAACTTACTTGGGGGCTCTGCCCTATAAGTACGGAACAGAATTGTATGGGTGCTACAATGACTTCAGCCCAGCCATTATAATATTGACACTGCAGGTAACATCTAACGACGGGGAATCGGTTCGCCCGCCCAAGGTGGTCATGTACCACCGCAAATTTTTCGTGGTTAGAGGCCACTGGGAGGAGTTCGTCGGACACGATGAAACACGTACATCCTGTGTCCCTGACGAGAGTCGATACTCGGCAGCTGTCCACGCTGCCCTCCTCATATTTCAAAGTTCCTGATGAACTTTTACCAAAAACAAAATTTACCTGGTGGCCTGACGGAGGGGGAGAAGTTTCTGCTTGGGTCTGCACCACCGGGGGAGCCGGGGTTGCATTAATCTGGTGAACTTGGTGGGCTGGTCCGCTTTTAAGCCTAGAATTTTGGGGGCAGTTCCAGCTCATGTGGTTTTCTACACCACAGGTGAAGCATATGGTTGGTCGCTTCGGGAAGAGAGATGGAGGAGAAGTCTTAACGGGAGGTTTGGAGTCCCGTTGTGGGTTTTGGGGAAAGAAGTTTGGGGGTTTTACGGGGCTCGGAAACTTTGTCAGCTTTCCTGGGAAGGGGAGCGAATCCTTCCTTCTTTCTTCTCGTTGGATTTCTTGTTCTCGTTCTTCTCGTTGTATTTTTCTTTCTCGTTCTTCTCGTTGTATTTCTCTTTCTCGTTCCTCTCGTTGTTTTTCTCTTTCTCGTTCTTCTCGTTGTATTTTTCTTTCTCGTTCTTCTCGTTGTATTTTTCTTTCTCGTTCTTCTCGTTGTATTTCTCTTTCTCGTTCCTCTCGTTGTTTTTCTCTTTCTCGTTCTTCTCGTTGTATTTTTCTTTCTCGTTCTTCTCGTTGTATTTCTCTTTCTCGTTCCCCTCGTCGGATTACTCTTTCCCTTTCTATTACTTCCATTTTTCTTTGAAATTCTGCTTCAATCCGAGCTAATTCAATCTGATGGTGAAGCTCCACTTGTCTTATCCGTTCCTCTCTTTTTCTTCCTTTCCTTTGCTCCTCTTGAATGTACTCAGTTAGTTCTTTTCCGGAGAGTCCCAAGGATTCTCCTTGCGCTTTAAAGATTTCAAACTGAGTCATCTTTGCACTTGGAGGCGCACTAGTCAACCAACTAAAAATCCTTGCAACAAGAATTATGCCTCTATAAAATCAGCCTACCTAAATATGGGCACTGACCTATTCGTACTTGGTTTCTTATTCTAAATAACCCCTGACTAAAATCACACAAAAAAAACACAAACAAATTATTATAACAGTTCCTTGAGCTACTCCAGCTTCTTAAGTTTCAAAAAAAAGGGGATAGCAATCGTTAAAACAAAAGGGAACTACTATATTCTATTATTATAACGAATAACACTATGCTTTACTCGACTGAGACCAGTGTTTGCAAAGATATAGCGTTAAACCCCACACCTGACACCAAATTTAAATAGTATATATATATATATATATATATATATATATATATATATATATATATATATATATATATATGTCGTAGAATGACTCCCGACGATACCATATATCACTATTCGTTGAGGGAACTTCCTTAATTATCTTTAGAGTGCGTTATTGTCTGGCGGCCGATATTATGTATCTTCGATATGCTTAAGAAGTGGAACTGAGCTCAAGGATAATAATATTGCTATCATTAATAAAATAGAGTTTTATTAATAATAACTATCAATAAACACAAGACGGAAAATAATGACATAAACAGAGAATTGAAAAGGGTCGTGGGGGCTCGGCTAATCCGAGGATTTAAAGGATTTAAAAAAGGTAAAACAAATATCGAGTTAAAGAGATGGGATGGTTCGATAAACCATTTAAAGCACAGGATAGAATTGACAAAAGGGTTAAGTACTCAAAGGTGACGTTTGGCTTACGTAACTTTTGCACTAGTGGTGCAGTGGAAGGTGGCGCAAAGGAGTTTCGGTCCGCTGGCGAGTTCCAGCCGAAGGGGGCGAATAAGATGATCCTGACGTGGCGTCTTGGGAAGGAGAACCGTTTCTCGACGAACGGCTTGAAGAACAATGGCTGTTCTAGGTTGTTCTCTTCTGAACAAAGGGGGGATGAGAACCGTCTCTTGTCTACGGGCTCAAGAACAATGGCTGTTCTAATGTTGTTCTCCTCTGAACAACAGGGGGGGGGTGAGAACCGTTTCTTGGCGAAGGGCTCAAAACGAACAATGGCTGTTCTAATGCTTAAGGTATTCTTAGTAAATATAATAAAATAAATAAATAAAAAAATTAAAATAATACAAAATAAACAAATAAATTAAAGTTAATGGACATAAGACTAAGGTTGCATAATAAGTATGAGAAGAAAAGCTTGAATCCGTTACTATACCAATACAAGTTCACACAACAATACAAATTACAAGATTTATGGTCTGATTATTAAATAACAACCTGTGAGATGACTGGAAAGTGTAGTCCTCACTTCTAACGCAAACTTTATATTCTCTTCACACACTATCTATCACCTTACCTTCCACACAAAACTTTCCTAATTAATATTCATCGACAAAAAATCTCTTTTTTTGGACAGTGATGGGCATTTGCTCCCAAACAATCCAATTTTTAGCCTTGAATTTGACACACTTTCTTTTTCACCAATGAGTAAGAAGTATGCCCCGCGAAAGCAATTACGCTTCTTTTTCTGCCCAGTCAATTGAAGATAAAAGCGCTCTACTAATATTTCTTTACTGCTTTGCTAATTGATTTAAAAAGAATATTGAAAGAAGTATTTCTTAAATTTGGAGGCATCACCCTTACTGTAAAATAAATACAAATTTTGTTCATAATAGAATTGTATGAAGTACTCTTGTGTTGATATCTTCTGAAAGAAATTCGTAAGTATAAATTGCTTGCTTACGATATGTTTTTAGTCTTATTTGACTAATTTAAACTGTCTCTTATTATTTAATATGCTTCCCAAACCTCCAAACCTTGTGTATTCCTGACATAGCCTGGTTAGAAAACTCGAGTCACGAGATTTATACGGACATTTCTGGACATGAATATAATAGAAGAGGTGGTTTTAGCAATGAAAATGAAAACCACCGAAGGCATTTCTCACAGAAAGTCTTATGTAAAGAAATGGGTAAAAATAGAGGACTTGAAAATGTGTGAAAGATATATAGCCGCAGATCCTTCTGCGGGAACTTTAGCCTGGAGGGAATTAGAGGCTCAAGATGTACGCTGAATCATAATTGTCCGTATTAGACTTGATACCCTCTTGAGGGGTATGAGTCAAGGGTAGGGGGCTTTTTCCTACATACGTCCCAAGGTACTTACAGCCTTTTCTTACCCTCTCTATTCCTTGCCGCCTTTACCAACATAATACACACCATGTAATATCCTGTTTTTATTTTATTATTATTGTAATCATTTTTTCATATTTAATTTTAGCCGTTTCCTGAAGATGACTTAGTATAGCAAAAGATGTCTTGGATGAATGAAGGAAATGAAATTAAGCACTTTTTTACATCATCTAGAAACCCGGCAACAAGGTTCTCGTCAGGTTCTTTGAATATTATTTTAAATTCATCTGCTAATTATTCATTCAATAAAGTAAAGTAGCAATTGTTTTCTGGTAAAGAAAGCGAGAAACAGAATTGTTTTTAATTTCATAGAGAGTATGTGAAAAATAGGACCAATTCAATAGCATGGTGAATCCATTGTTACATCGCAACTTGGCAGTCTCCCTTAAGGGTGAATGAATCGCCGAATCTTCAACTCCAGCCCTTTTTCCATAAGGTAGAGTTGGGCGCACCAACGGTATGAAAGCGACATTCATCTCAATCTTCTACATCTTATTTTGTTATTGTCTCCACATCAATTTTTTATCCATTTTATCCTACTTATATTTCTTCTCATTCAATGATGGACAAAGCCACACTTCTTTCTCTTAATAGAGGGTTTAATGTATCTCACTCAGTTAGCTCTAGAATTGAAGCACTAGGAATCGCTCGAAATCAATCTAGTCCTATAAAAAGGGGATAACGTTTATCTTCGGTCAAAAAAAGTTATTTTTCATTGAACCGTCTACCCCTACCTTCCCCTCCCCTCGTCTCCCTCACTCCAACCTTCAACCTCCCCACTCTCAGTTTATAATGCGTCTCTACTCAATGTTAGAAGCGTCGCTAATAAAGTGGGGTTCATTCACGATCTCCTGACTAATTCGCGTATTTCCCTCCCTGGTCTCAGTGAAACTTGGCTTGAACAGAGTGATGGCTGCTTGTCGCTAGCGACCCCTGATGGTTACGTCTACTCCCATAACCCCCGCAACAAACGTAGCGGAGGGGTTGCACTCATTCATAGTGCCTCTCTCTCTCTCTCTCTCTCTCTGAATACCCTTCCATCACCCCCTCTTCTTTCTTTTGGGGCCCTGATACCTGTCTCTAATTCTGTTCCCTCTCTAACAACTATTAGGCTCTACCGCACCCCCAGCTCCCCCTCCTTTTTTTCTTGACGAATTTAGTAACCTTCTCGCTAGTCTCTCCACATCGGGTCATCTTCTCATCATAGGGGACTTCAACCTCCCAGTCACTAACCCTAATCTAGCAGCCTTCCTTGAGATCCTTGACCTCTTCTCCCTTACTCAACACGTTTCTTCCCCAACACACTCTCATGGTAACATTTTAGACTTTGTAATTTCCGACTGTCAAATTTTCAACTTGACCACTTCTATCCTGTTTAATGCTATTTCTGACCATTACCTTATTAACTTCAACGTATCAACCCACACTTCTTTGCCCTCTCGGCCTCCTCTCATCCCAAAACTTTATTGACGGCTAGCTTCCTTTGACATCCCATCCCTCCTTAATGATGTTGCCTCTAATTTACCCCCTTCTGACTCTCTCGCCTCCCCTAATCAAATTCTCTCATCCTTAGAGCAATCCCTCCTAACTTGCTTGAATGCGCACTCCCCCAATATTATTCCTTCGTTCTCTCGCCGTCACCGCGCCCCATGGTACTCACTGGAACTCCTACGTTCGAGATAGTCTTTACGTGCCCATGAAAGAGCTCTTCGTAAAGCTCACTTCCGTGGGCAAGATATAACTGCTCTTTCACTTACTTACCATCTTGCGACATCTCTCTACTTGGCTAAACTGAAATCTGCTCGTGAAGCCCATTCGCGTAAATTGCTATCCGACAATAAGAATGACTCCCACGCCGTTTCCCCCCCCATCAGCCCCAACATCCTCTCGAAATTCTTCGCTGATAAGGTTATCAACCTTCCTGCCTCCCTCCCACGACTGCCTGACCAGGCCTTTCACATTCTCCCTGATCTCCCCCGCCCCCCGGCCGCTCAACGTATTTCCGGCCGTGACCGCTTCTGAGTTGTCTGCCTTACTTTGGCGCTTTAAAAAATCTGGCTCCCCTGGTGACTCGTTGTCCTCAAGCTATTAATCAAAATATTGCCTGTCATACTCCCAATGCTTCTCCACCTGTTCAATTCCTCCCTTACTACTGGTGTTGTCCCTTCTTCCTTCAAATATGCCCAAATCCGTCCTATCCTTAAAAAGCCAAAGCTTATAATAAAGATTAACCCAATGCTCCTCCACCTGTTCAATACCTCCCTTGCTATTGGTGTCGTCCCTTCTTCCTTCGAATGTGCCCAAATCCGTCCGAGCCTTAAAAAGCCGAAGCTTAACCCTTCGACCCAGCTAGCTATCGCCCGATCTCGCAACTTCCCTTCCTCTCTAAGATCCTTGTTGAGAGAGTAGTTGTTTCGCGCATTAATTCCCACATCGTTGCCTGTAATATTGATGAGACTTACCAATCAGGTTTTAAAGCTAGGCACTCTACCGAAACCGCTCTACTCACTGTTACTCATTGCTTATGTAGAGTTGCTGACCGGGGTTGTGCCTGCATCCTCAATTTACTCGACCTCTCCTCTGCCTTTGATATTATTGACCATTCCGTCTTGCTTGATCGCCTCCACTCTTTCCTTGGCATTTATGGCGTTGTTCTCGACTGGTTCCGCTCTTACCTTTCGTCTCGCACCCAAGCTGTAGTGATTAACGATGAATACTCTGACCCCACTCCCATTCGCTTTGGTGTCCCTCAAAGCTCTGCCCTCGGCTCTCTCCTATTCCGTATCTACTTATTTCCTCTTAGCTCCCTCCTACGTAATCTCAGTCTATCCTTCCATCTATATGACGATGACACTCAAATCTTTATTTTCTCTTCCTCCTCGACCATTGCCCACTCAATCTGTGACCTCTTATCTACCTATTCTTCTATCTCGGACTGGCTATCGGCTAACTTCCTCAAACTTAACCACTCCCAAACTGAAGTTCTTCTGGTTGGTACCCTCACTCTAGTATACAAAGTTAAATCCATCTTTCCCTCCCTCCTTCCCTCTGGGTGGAAACTCAGTCGCTTTCTCTAACTCTGTTAGAAATCTGGGCGTTGTGTTTGATGAGCATCTCTCCTTCAAGCTTCACATTCACAATATTAGTAAATCTTGCCTTTGTTTCCTCCGTAACTTCTCCCGCATTCGCTCTCACTTCGATCTTCAAAGTCTTGAGACTGCTGTCCACCCCTTCATTACCTCCCGCCTTGATTACTGTAACTCTCTTCTTGTAAATCTACCATCTTCCTCTCTACGTCCCCTTCAGCAAGTCCAGAACTACGCTGGCCGACTACTCCTCCGTTGCTCTCGCTTTTCCCTTTCTAAGCCCCTGCTTCAGGAGCTTCACTGATTGCCTGTCAGATATCGTTCTCACTTCAAGATTCTTCTCTTCACTTTCAAGTTCTTTCACCAAAAAGCCCCAACCTACCTTTCCTCTGCCCTTTCCCAACGTCTCGCCCCTCGGGCCCTTTGGTCATCCCATGCTCCTCTCCTGAATACTCCTCGCTAGTTCCTCTGCTCGATGGGCGACCGCTCCTTCTCAGTCTGTGGCCCAAAGCTTTGGAATGCTCTTCCAGCCGAACTTAGATCTGCTGCCTCATTTACCACTTTCAAGCGACTCCTGAAAACGCATCTGTTCAGGATTGCCTACTCACCCACGTGATCTTAGCCCACAGCCGAACGTGCGCTCTGTGAGGACCTCTGGCCTTGAATCGCGCATTATAAGAAATTTATTATTATCATTATTATTATTATTATTATTATTATTATTATACGTAGAGCAATTATATTTCAGGAGACATTTCAAAATTTTTTGCTTTACAATTTTGCCCCAATTTTGATATAGCATGATCCCAAAGTCTATCCTAGGTAAGAAAATTTAATACACTCATACAGCAAGTCTTGAAAAGATTGCATTTCTGCTCGAATACAAACATTGATCCTTCTCAAGTAATTAACAAAGAAGTTATAACGATTTATATTCTAAGTGACTTTGATCATAAATAGGGAGAGAGGATAAGAGAAATCAGGTGAGGTACGCTGTTCTTTTTTACTGAAGATTAGCTATTTTGGAGTTTCCTTAGTTTTCTTAGTTTCTTGCCACTGAAGAAGCTCTAGATCTGGTTTCTTTTATCATCACTTAAGATTTATATTCTCAAATTCTACTTACTTTTTTACCTATTGACACTTATTTCACTTCTCAACAAAGCACTTCTCCTACCACGAAGAGAGTTTGGATCATTCTTTACAAACAATATGTTTTATTTACATACATTTAGCTCGGTTTGTATAAGGTTTGCATGAGTGAACTGGATTTTAGCTTCTCCTTTTAGAATGTGTGGGAAAGAATGGCATCTCTTTATACTGTCTAAGTTTATACACCACATTTTACTTGTGCCTTAGAGAAGTTGTAGTGGCATGTACAAATATTACTCATAAAAATGTAAATCTTTAGAGCTTACTCTTTAAATTGCATTTTTACCAAAAATATATAGTTACCCCTTAAAATTGTCGTTTTATTCAATAAATAAATGTATTTCACATTTATCGTATTTAGAATTATTTTTATATTTCCTAATCTTATATTTTTATATTATTTTATTGATAATTATTTCCATATTGTTCATATATAAAAATAAGCTAGCCAAAAAGGGCTTTCATGTGTCGGGCGACCTACAGCCCGGTGCCACCTGGCAGGTCCACCCTACCCTCACCAGCGACCATTACGGGACCCTCACCACCCTCACTGTGGCCCCACCAGCTCCTCCTCTCCCGCCGCCCCAGTGGAACGTCAGGAGGGCGGATTGGGCAAAGTTCCAAGCCTCCCTGGCCGAATGGTGGTCCACGTATGTGCCTCCGGTGGACCTGCACCTGCAGGAGAGGGACCTTACGGCGGCCATAGAGAGTGCAGCTTACGCGGCCATGCCCAGGATAGCCTCAAATCGCCGCCGGCGCCCGGACTGGTGGTTTTATAACGAGGAAGTCCGGGAGCACAATCACCGCGTCAACGTCCACAGGAGGTTGTACGAGAAGCACCCAACGGCCATCAACCTGCAGCTCCTGCAGGACGTGGTAGCCCGCGCGAGACAGGTGTCCCTTAGCGCCAGGGAGGCAAAGTGGCTGGAGTGGTGCGCCTCTTTCAGCCAACACACCTCCCTCGGCCAGCTGTGGGGGAGTTTCAGGAAGGCCTCAGGCGCCGCCCCGACCCGCCCAGCTGCCCACCCACGCCCACAGCAAGAGGCAGATCGGCTGGCGAACTGCTTTACAGCGAGGGGTTCTAGCGAGCAGCTTCCTACCCACACCAGCTACCTCCAGCAGCAGCTACGCCCACAGCGCGACGAAGAGGTCAGGGAGGCGCGGGGCCAGCCGCACGCGACGGACCAGCCTTTCACGCTCGAGGAGCTGGCCAGGGCGAAACGTCGACGTGACACAGCGGCGGGAGCCGACGGAGTGCGGTACTCTATGCTGGCGCACGCTGGGCCCGCCGGGGACGCCGCGCTGCTAGCCCTTCTGAACGCGTCGTGGTTGGCAGGCCGTCTGCCGCCCTCCTGGAAGGACGCAGACATCCAGCCCATCCCCAAGCCGAAGGATCACACCACCTTCAGGCCAATCTCCCTCCTGAGCTGCACCGGAAAAACGGCGGAGAAGATGGTGCTGACTCGCCTACAGTGGAGCGTGGGAAGCCTTCATCACCACGTGTTCGGCTACACCAGGGGGGTGAGCACTGCGGACTGCCTCATCACCCTCCTGGCTCACGCCAACAACCAGCCCACCATCGTAGTCTTCCTTGACCTCGAGAAGGCTTTCGAGCTGGCTAGCCCCCGCGCCATACTGGCCGCCCTTGTGAGGAAGGGCATCCGAGGGAGACTGCTGGGCTGGCTCCAGGACTACCTTCACCAGCGCCGAGCCCGCGTGAAGTTCCAGGGCCACAAGTCTTCCTACCTTACTTTCGAGAACGGGACACCCCAGGGCGGCATCCTCAGCCCGTTCCTTTTCAACGTGCTGATGGAACAACTGGTCGCCCTCCCCTATCGGGAAGGAACCATCCTCCTCAGTTACGCCGACGACCTGGCACTCGTCGTCACCGGGCGCGGCGACAAGCTCGCGCGGGCCCAAGAAGCGCTGCACCTCATCACTGCCAAGTGCGAAGAGCTGGGGCTCAAGATCTCGGCAGAGAAGTCCCAGGCCATGGCCATCAAGACTTGCACACCTGCTGGCCAGCAGCTTCGCGTCCAAGGAGTCAGCCTGGCCTGGACCGACTCCTACCAGTACCTCGGAGTGTGGGTGGACAGATGGCTGTCCTTCACGCAGCATGTCACGCACCTGAGGCAGCGGACGCAGGCCCGGCTGAATGTGATGAGGGCCATGACGCGGCCGAGCGCTGGTGCAACCTTCCCCGTCCTCCGCCTCTACTACCTCCAGGCAGTGCGCTCCCTAGTGGACTACAGTGCACCGGTCCTTGTAGCGCTGCCCCGGCAGCAGCAACAGCGCCTGGAGGTAATACAAAACACCGCCATGAGGACCATGTTAGGGGCACCCAGGTGGTGCAGTGCCTGTGTCATGCAGAGTGAGGCCAACCTGGTGCCCCTCACAGCCAGGGTGGATTGCATGGTGGCCTGTCGGGTGGCCAGAGTGCTCCAGCGCGACGTGGAAGGTGTTGCGCAGAGGAGACTCAGAATGGCCGTGGTGCAGGGCATCGAGTGCCTGCGTAACAACAGGTGGCTCGTAAACGTCAGCCTAGCAACCAGCTCCCTCAACCGGGCAGGGAACTGGCTGTGGCGCGACCCCGACACCCCCAACCCCGCCTACGTTCCACCACCACCATGGGACCCCCCCGCCGCACACTTCACCGCCACACAGTTGCCCGACAGCAAAGCGAACTGCCTCACCGAGGAGCTGCGCCAGCACGCCCTCATGGCCATGTCTGAGGTCACGGAGCCAGGCAGCGCAGTGTACTTCACCGACGGCTCCGTCGACCCCGAAAGCGGGAGGTCCGGCGCCGCCTTCGTCACGAGCGGCTTGACGCAAGCGTGGAGGACATCAGACCACTGCTCCACCCTCCAGACGGAGCTGGTAGCAATCCTGCACGCCCTCCAGCACGCTCTGCTCCGCCGGGAGGCCACTGTGGTGATACACACTGACTCTCGGTCGGGACTACAGGCGCTGCAGCACGCCCACGCCCACACCCGGGACAACATTCACCTCACCACCACCATCCTGTGCACCCTGCAGGACCTGGCAGCTCAGGGCAGGCGTGTCCGGCTCCACTGGATTCCCAGCCACGTTGGCGTGCGCGGCAACGATGCTGCCGACGAGGCTGCCAAGCGAGCCGCCCACGGCCCCATCATCACCTGGACCGTGCGCCCCAGCCTGCAGCAGCTCAAGGTGCAGGTTAAACGCAGGGCCGCCCACAACGCCCACCAGCAGCACCAAGAATGGGAAGCAATCAAGAGGCAAGCGGCGTGGTATGCTGCAGCCACAGCCTATCGCCCACTGAACCCATCCTTCCAGCAGCCCAGAGCGAACGGCGTGCTGCTACAGCGTGTGAGGCTGGGCTACTCCACGCGGGAAGAGCTACACGCCGACTTTGTGGCAGGGAGGTGTGAACACTGCGGCGGCCGCTCCCGGCGCCCACTGGTGCACTACCTCCTCTCCTGCCCAGCCACCGCCCGCCTCAGGCCAGAGCGAGCGCCAGCCCCTTCCCCTGTAAGAGGCGCCCTACTCAGGGCGCGAGAGGCAAGAGCCGCCCAGGTGGTCCTCTACACCCCAACTAACGAGCTGCTGGAGGTGCTGAGAACAACACCCCCTCCGCGCTGATCGCCGCTCGCGCCCAGCCGGGCGACAGGTGATGAAGACCGACGCCACCCACTTGCAGCAGATAAGAAACGCGTGGGACGCTCCACCACGTCTTACTGCACGCCAAACACTGACGGGCTGCCCGTTTTGTGCAATGTGTGCATTTATACATGTATTTATACTATTGTATCATATTATTACTGTATTTGTTTTTTTGTTTGTTTTTATTTTATTATTATTTGTATTATGATTATGTATAAATGTACGCTATTGCACAATAAACCTATACAATCAATCAAGGGCTTTCATTCCCCGCGCCATACTGGCCGCCCTTGTGAGGAAGGGCATCCGAGGGAGACTGCTGGGCTGGCTCCAGGACTACCTTCACCAGCGCCGAGCCCGCGTGAAGTTCCAGGGCCACAAGTCTTCCTACCTTACTTTCGAGAACGGGACACCCCAGGGCGGCATCCTCAGCCCGTTCCTTTTCAACGTGCTGATGGAACAACTGGTCGCCCTCCCCTATCGGGAAGGAACCATCCTCCTCAGTTACGCCGACGACCTGGCACTCGTCGTCACCGGGCGCGGCGACAAGCTCGCGCGGGCCCAAGAAGCGCTGCACCTCATCACTGCCAAGTGCGAAGAGCTGGGGCTCAAGATCTCGGCAGAGAAGTCTCAGGCCATGGCCATCAAGACTTGCACACCTGCTGGCCAGCAGCTTCGCGTCCAAGGAGTCGGCCTGGCCTGGACCGACTCCTACCAGTACCTCGGAGTGTGGGTGGACAGACGGCTGTCCTTCACGCAGCATGTCACGCACCTGAGGCAGCGGACGCAGGCCCGGCTGAATGTGATGAGGGCCATGACGCGGCCGAGCGCTGGTGCAACCTTCCCCGTCCTCCGCCTCTACTACCTCCAGGCAGTGCGCTCCCTAGTGGACTACAGTGCACCGGTCCTTGTAGCGCTGCCCCGGCAGCAGCAACAGCGCCTGGAGGTAATACAAAACACCGCCATGAGGACCATGTTAGGGGGACCCAGGTGGTGCAGTGCCTGTGTCATGCAGAGTGAGGCCAACCTGGTGCCCCTCACAGCCAGGGTGGATTGCATGGTGGCCTGTCGGGTGGCCAGAGTGCTCCAGCGCGACGTGGAAGGTGTTGCGCAGAGGAGACTCAGAATGGCCGTGGTGCAGGGCATCGAGTGCCTGCGTAACAACAGGTGGCTCGTAAACGTCAGCCTAGCAACCAGCTCCCTCAACCGGGCAGGGAACTGGCTGTGGCGCGACCCCGATACCCCCAACCCCGCCTACGTTCCACCACCACCATGGGACCCCCCCGCTGCACACTTCACCGCCACACAGTTGCCCGACAGCAAAGCGAACTGCCTCACCGAGGAGCTGCGCCAGCACGCCCTCATGGCCATGTCTGAGGTCACGAAGCCAGGCAGCGCAGTGTACTTCACCGACGGCTCCGTCGACCCCGAAAGCGGGAGGTCCGGCGCCGCCTTCGTCACGAGCGGCTTGACGCAAGCGTGGAGGACATCAGACCACTGCTCCACCCTCCAGACGGAGCTGGTAGCAATCCTGCACGCCCTCCAGCACGCTCTGCTCCGCCGGGAGGCCACTGTGGTGATACACACTGACTCTCGGTCGGGCCTACAGGCGCTGCAGCACGCCCACGCCCACACCCGGGACAACATTCACCTCACCACCACCATCCTGTGCACCCTGCAGGACCTGGCAGCTCAGGGCAGGCGTGTCCGGCTCCACTGGATTCCCAGCCACGTTGGCGTGCGCGGCAACGATGCTGCCGACGAGGCTGCCAAGCGAGCCGCCCACGGCCCCATCATCACCTGGACCGTGCGCCCCAGCCTGCAGCAGCTCAAGGTGCAGGTTAAACGCAGGGCCGCCCACAACGCCCACCAGCAGCACCAAGAATGGGAAGCAATCAAGAGGCAAGCGGCGTGGTATGCTGCAGCCACAGCCTATCGCCCACTGAACCCATCCTTCCAGCAGCCCAGAGCGAACGGCGTGCTGCTACAGCGTGTGAGGCTGGGCTACTCCACGCGGGAAGAGCTACACGCCGACTTTGTGGCAGGGAGGTGTGAACACTGCGGCGGCCGCTCCCGGCGCCCACTGGTGCACTACCTCCTCTCCTGCCCAGCCACCGCCCGCCTCAGGCCAGAGCGAGCGCCAGCCCCTCCCCCTGTAAGAGGCGCCCTACTCAGGGCGCGAGAGGCAAGAGCCGCCCAGGTGGTCCTCTACACCCCAACTAACGAGCTGCTGGAGGTGCTGAGAACAACACCCCCTCCGCGCTGATCGCCGCTCGCGCCCAGCCGGGCGACAGGTGATGAAGACCGACGCCACCCACTTGCAGCAGATAAGAAACGCGTGGGACGCTCCACCACGTCTTACTGCACGCCAAACACTGACGGGCTGCCCGTTTTGTGCAATGTGTGCATTTATACATGTATTTATACTATTGTATCATATTATTACTGTATTTGTCTTTTTGTTTTTTTGTTTGTTTTTATTTTATTATTATTTGTATTATGATTATGTATAAATGTACGCTATTGCACAATAAACCTATACAATCAAATCAACCAAAGGGCTTTCACCCTTTTTTTTGGCTAGCTTATTTTTATATATGAACAATATGGAAATACGCCGGGAGGCCACTGTGGTGATACACACTGACTCTCGGTCGGGACTACAGGCGCTGCAGCACGCCCACGCCCACGCCTACACCCGGGACAACATCCACCTCACCACCACAATCCTGTGCACCCTGCAGGACCTGGCAGCTCAGGGCAGGCGTGTCCGGCTCCACTGGATTCCCAGCCACGTTGGCGTGCGCGGCAACGATGCTGCCGACGAGGCTGCCAAGCGAGCCGCCCACGGCCCCATCATCACCTGGACCGTGCGCCCCAGCCTGCAGCAGCTCAAGGTGCAGGTTAAACGCAGGGCCGCCCACAACGCCCACCAGCAGCACCGAGAATGGGAAGCATTCAAGAGGCAAGCTGCGTGGTATGCTGCCGCCACAGCCTATCGCCCACTGAACCCATCCTTCCAGCAGCCCAGAGCGAACGGCGTGCTGCTACAGCGTGTGAGGCTGGGCTACTCCACGCGGGAAGAGCTGCACGCCGACTTTGTGGCAGGGAGGTGCGAACACTGCGGCGGCCGCTCCCGGCGCCCACTGGTGCACTACCTCCTCTCCTGCCCAGCCACCGCCCGCCTCAGGCCAGAGCGAGCGCCAGCCCCTGCCCCTGTAAGAGGCGCCCTTCTGAGGGCGCGAGAGGCAAGAGCCGCCCAGGTGGTCCGCCACACCCCAACAAACGAGCTGCTGGAGGTGCTGAGAACAGCACCCCCTCCGCGCTGATCGCCGCTCGCGCCCAGCCGGGCGACAGGTGATGAAGACCGACGCCACCCACTTGCAGCAGTCAAGAAACGCGTGGGACGCTCCACCACGTCTTACTGCACACCAACAGTGACGGGCTGCCCGCTTTGTGTAATGTGTGCATTTATACATGTATTTATATTATTGTATCATATTATTACTGTATTTGTCTTTTTTGTCGTTTTTTTTTTTGTTATTTGTTTGTTTTGTTTTTATTTTATTATTATTTGTATTATGATTATGTATAAATGTACTCTATTACACAATAAACCTATAAAATCAATCAAGGGCTTTCACCTCCACTACCTCCAGGCAGTGCGCTCCCTAGTGGACTACAGTGCACCGGTCCTTGTAGCGCTGCCCCGGCAGCAGCAACAGCGCCTGGAGGTGATACAAAACACCGCCATGAGGACCATGTTAGGGGAACCCAGGTGGTGCACTGCCTGTGTCATGCAGAGTGAGGCCAACCTGGTGCCCCTCACCGCCAGGGTGGATTGCATTGTGGCCTGTCGGGTGGCCAGAGTGCTCCAGCGCGACGTTGAAGGTGTTGCGCAGAGGAGACTCCGAATGGCCGTGGCGCCGGGCATCGAGTGCCTGCGTAACAACAGGTGGCTCGTAAACGTCAGCCTAGCAATCAACTCCCTCAACCGGGCAGGGAACTGGCTGTGGCGCGACCCCGACACCCCCCACCCCACCTACGTTCCACCACCACCATGGGACCCCCCTGCCGCACACTTCACCGCCACACCGTTGCCCGACAGCAAAGCGAACTACCTCACCGAGGAGCTGCGCCAGCACGCCCTCATGGCCATGTCTGAGGTCACGGAGCCAGGCAGCGCAGTGTACTTCACCGACGGCTCCGTCGACCCAGACAGCGGGAGGTCCGGCGCCGCCTTCGTCACGAGCGGCTTGACGCAAGCGTGGAGGACATCAGACCACTGCTCCACCCTCCAGACGGAGCTGGTAGCAATCCTGCACGCCCTCCAGCACGCTCTGCTCCGCCGGGAGGCCACTGTGGTGATACACACTGACTCTCGGTCGGGACTACAGGCGCTGCAGCACGCCCACGCCCACGCCTACACCCGGGACAACATCCACCTCACCACCACAATCCTGTGCACCCTGCAGGACCTGGCAGCTCAGGGCAGGCGTGTCCGGCTCCACTGGATTCCCAGCCACGTTGGCGTGCGCGGCAACGATGCTGCCGACGAGGCTGCCAAGCGAGCCGCCCCGTGCCCCATCATCACCTGGACCGTGCGCCCCAGCCTGCAGCAGCTCAAGGTGCAGGTTAAACGCAGGGCCGCCCACCAGCAGCACCGAGAATGGGAAGCATTCAAGAGGCAAGCGGCGTGGTATGCTGCAGCCACAGCCTATCGCCCACTGAACCCATCCTTCCAGCAGCCCAGAGCGAACGGCGTGCTGCTACAGCGTGTGAGGCTGGGCTACTCCACGCGGGAAGAGCTGCACGCCGACTTTGTGGCAGGGAGGTGCGAACACTGCGGCGGCCGCTCCCGGCGCCCACTGGTGCACTACCTCCTCTCCTGCCCAGCCACCGCCCGCCTCAGGCCAGAGCGAGCGCCAGCCCCTGCCCCTGTAAGAGGCGCCCTTCTGAGGGCGCGAGAGGCAAGAGCCGCCCAGGTGGTCCGCCACACCCCAACAAACGAGCTGCTGGAGGTGCTGAGAACAGCACCCCCTCTGCGCTGATCGCCGCTCACGCCCAGCCGGGCGACAGGTGATGAAGACCGACGCCACCCACTTGCAGCAGATAAGAAACGCGTGGTGCCCTCCACCACGTCTTACTGCACGCCAACAATGACGGGCTGCCCGCTTTGTGTAATGTGTGCATTTATACATGTATTTATATTATTGTATCATATTATTACTGTATTTGTCTTTTTTGTCGTTTTTT
Organism: Ceratothoa steindachneri; assembly: GCA_963969495.1. Classification (NCBI taxonomy): domain Eukaryota; kingdom Metazoa; phylum Arthropoda; class Malacostraca; order Isopoda; family Cymothoidae; genus Ceratothoa; species Ceratothoa steindachneri. The sequence continues at coordinate 100,476,936 of OZ018326.1, forward strand.
TTTTGTTATTTGTTTGTTTTGTTTTTATTTTATTATTATTTGTATTATGATTATGTATAAATGTACTCTATTGCACAATAAACCTATAAAATCAAAAAGGGCTTGCATCCCCAAAACCCAGTTTAAAACCATCTCCTCATACAGGTGGACTGGGTATATGAAAGATCTATATAGAGAATTGAGAGTTATGTACGAGTTAAATATAACAAATGCAACATTTGACTCGCTACAACGAAGTAGAGAGATCAAGGAAGAGCTCAACCAGCTGATCCTCGAACAACAACAGAGACAATGGGACGATGCGATCGAGAGCCTCGATCAAGATGCATCTCCCAAGGACTTTTGGAAGAAAGTCAAAAGTCTCAGAGGATCATCTGGAAAAAAGAAGAAAATGGAAATCCAAAAAGAAGATGGATCCATTGAAACTGCAGATAATATCATCGAAGTGATATTCCGGCGTTATTGGGAAAAAATCTTCAGCATATCGGAAGATGAAAACGAAGATTTCGATATAGAGTTCGAAAATAACATCGTAGACGAGCTTAACACGGTAATATATCGAACGCATCCTCATCACCAGGTGGATAGACTGCGTGACGGAGACGCCGAGATCACAGAAGAAGAGATCCTTGGCGCACTCCGCTCATTCCGACAGAAAGCCCCAGGCCAATCGGGGCTTACGAAGCTTAACTTCGAAAAGGCACCAGCCAACATCATCGAAGGAATGAGACGAATTTTTAACGCATGTCTGAATACAGGGTACTTTCCAGATGCTTACAAAACGGCAAAAACGATCTTTTTGCCCAAGCATGGAAAGGACCCTACGCTGAGAGAGAGCTACCGCCCAATTTCACTCCTGGAATTTGGCGGGAAACTCTTTGAGAAGATCCTCAACGGAAGACTGGTGTCTCACCTGGAAGAAAACTCCCTCTACAACCCTTGCCAATTCGGGTTTAGAAAGAAGCGAAGTACGGAAATGGCAATTAATGTCATAACGGAAAAGCTTTCCCAAGCCAAACGGGACAGGAGTTATGTGGATATCGCTTGTCGGGATGTGTCAAAGGCGTTTGATAAGGTGTGGCAGCGGGGCATGCAGTATAAGATCTTAAGGCTGGGTCTAAGTGAAAACTTAGAAAGAACTCTCTGTGACTATGTCATGGAGAGAGCGGCGTATGTCAGTCTAGGGTGCACGGACGGACCAAAGTTTCCGCTCACTGCGGGCCTCCCGCAGGGAAGGTGTCTGTCCCCTACCCTTTACTCGATATACACCGCGGACGTCCCAGACCCTGTGTACCCCAATTCCCTCAATATTCAATACGCCGATGATTTCAGCCAGATAATCGTATCTCCATGGAGGCATGCGCCGTGGCAAGCTCGCATGACAGCGATGGAAATCGCGAACCTTAACAACTACGAGGCTCAGTGGAAAATAAGAACAAACCAAGAGAAATTCAAGGTGGTCCCCTTTGGACGCACCTTAAGGGCAGACGTGCGTGTGGGGGATACGCGATACCCCTACACCAACGAATGCAATGTACTCGGTATGAAAATCACCTCTACCGGGTACAAAAAGCACGTCGAAGAAAGAATTTCTCGAGCCTCGTCCGCTGTCAGAACTCTATACAGCTTCAGAAATCTACGTGAAAGCAACAAGAAGAAGATCTACAATGCCCTTGTAAGATCTACGTTGCTTTACCCCGCCTCCACCCTCTCATGTGTCTCAAAAACATAAAAGAGGCGTCTTCAAGTAGTGCAAAATAAATGCATGTACCTAATAACGGGTATACGCAGGCATGAAAGAAGACGGCAAGAAGACCTGCACAGAGAGGCGGGGATAATTCCCATTAACAAAGTCATAGAAAAACGGACCCGGAAAATGCAGGATCTGGTTAATCGTGAACTGAGTGATGAAATCACCCAGATGATTAACCAGAACAGAAGAGCTGAATGTCGCCCCAGATTCCCCAGCTCCGCCAACCGAGTGGCTGGCGGAGACGAAGTGCCGTTCTATGCGTAAAATGAGAATGAAGAAACCTGTGATACAAGATCAATCACAAAAACAATGAAGATACTCGAAACCTTACTACGACAAGTTACCGATAAAGACAACCATACCAAGAATTGAAAAACTCACCGATTAAGAAGAGAACTTCGAAAGAAGTTAACTACAAAAGAAGAAAGAACAAAGAAGAAACAATAAAACTACTAAAATACACATACAATAAAACATTACAACAAGCACGCACTTAAATATATTAAAAACATATACAAAACAGGCAATGCACAACACAAACCATAAAATACTAAAGTTGCTAAGACAAATGGCTTGAACGCCATAATAATTATAATTTTATAATTTTATAACTTTATAATTGTTACCAAATCCAAAGACAACAAAATGAATTCACACAACCAAGAAAATAAATGAAAGTGATAAGTCTGATCACCAGACCCTAGGCATCTCTTTGCACCTCTTCCACACTTTTTTCTCTCTTCTCCACTTGTCTATTTTCTCTGTATCCCCCCACACCCTATCGTCTCCCCTCACATGCACCCGCACTTATACAAAGTCAAAGTCAAAGGCTCTAGCCATGATGGCCATGATGCGGCCGAGCGCTGGTGCAACCTTCCCCGTCCTCCGCCTATACTACCTCCAGGCAGTGCGCTCCCTAGTGGACTACAGTGCACCGGTCCTTGTAGCGCTGCCCCGGCAGCAGCAACAGCGCCTGGAGGTGATACAAAACACCGCCATGAGGACCATGTTAGGGGAACCCAGGTGGTGCACTGCCTGTGTCATGCAGAGTGAGGCCAACCTGGTGCCCCTCACCGCCAGGGTGGATTGCATTGTGGCCTGTCGGGTGGCCAGAGTGCTCCAGCGCGACGTTGAAGGTGTTGCGCAGAGGAGACTCCGAATGGCCGTGGCGCAGGGCATTGAGTGCCTGCGTAACAACAGGTGGCTCGTAAACGTCAGCCTAGCAACCAACTCCCTCAACCGGGCAGGGAACTGGCTGTGGCGCGACCCCGACACCCCCCACCCCGCCTACGTTCCACCACCACCATGGGACCCCCCCGCCGCACACTTCACCGCCACACCGTTGCCCGACAGCAAAGCGAACTACCTCACCGAGGAGCTGCGCCAGCACGCCCTCATGGCCATGTCTGAGGTCACGGAGCCAGGCAGCGCAGTGTACTTCACCGACGGCTCCGTCGACCCCAAAGGCGGGAGGTCCGGCGCCGCCTTCGTCACGAGGGCTTGACGCAAGCGTGGAGGACATCAGACCACTGCTCCACCCTCCAGACGGAGCTGGTAGCAATCCTGCACGCCCTCCAGCACGCTCTGCTCCGCCGGGAGGCCACTGTGGTGATACACACTGACTCTCGGTCGGGACTACAGGCGCTGCAGCACGCCCACGCCCACGCCTACACCCGGGACAACATCCACCTCACCACCACCATCCTGTGCACCCTGCAGGACCTGGCAGCTCAGGGCAGGCGTGTCCGGCTCCACTGGATTCCCAGCCACGTTGGCGTGCGCGGCAACGATGCTGCCGACGAGGCTGCCAAGCGAGCCGCCCACGGCCCCATCATCACCTGGACCGTGCGCCCCAGCCTGCAGCAGCTCAAGGTGCAGGTTAAACGCAGGGCCGCCCACAACGCCCACCAGCAGCACCAAGAATGGGAAGCATTCAAGAGGCAAGCGGCGTGGTATGCTGCAGCCACAGCCTATCGCCCACTGAACCCATCCTTCCAGCAGCCCAGAGCGAACGGCGTGCTGCTACAGCGTGTGAGGCTGGGCTACTCCACGCGGGAAGAGCTGCACGCCGACTTTGTGGCAGGGAGGTGCTAACACTGCGGCGGCCGCTCCCGGCGCCCACTGGTGCACTACCTCCTCTCCTGCCCAGCCACCGCCCGCCTCAGGCCAGAGCGAGCGCCAGCCCCTGCCCCTGTAAGAGGCGCCCACCTGAGGGCGCGAGAGGCAAGAGCCGCCCAGGTGGTCCACCACACCCCAACAAACGAGCTGCTGGAGGTGCTGAGAACAGCACCCCCTCCGCGCTGATCGCCGCTCGCGCCCAGCCGGGCGACAGATGATGAAGACCGACGCCACCCACTTGCAGCAGACAAGAAACGCGTGGGACTCTCCACCACGTCTTACTGCACGCCAACACTGACGGGCTGCCCGCTTTGTGTAATGTGTGCATTTATACATGTATTTATATTATTGTATCATATTATTACTGTATTTGTCTTTTTTGTCGTTTTTTTTTTGTTGTTTGTTTGTTTTGTTTTTATTTTATTATTATTTGTATTATGATTATGTATAAATGTACTCTATTGCACAATAAACCTATAAAATCAATCAATCGGCTCTAGCATTAAAGTGATAAGTCTGATCACCAGACCCTAGGCATCTCTTTGCACCTCTTCCATACTTCTTTCTCTCTTCTCCACTTGTCTATTTTCTCTGTCCTCCCCCACACCCTATCGTCTCCCCTCACATGCATCGCACTTATACAAAGTCAAAGTCAAAGGCTCTAGCCGTTATCACGGAAAAGCTCACAAAGATCAAGGCAGACAAAAGACATGCTGACCTGGTGCTCCGAGATGTCAAGAAAGCTTTTGATAAGGTTTGGAAGAGAGGCCTACAATTTAAGATCCTTCAGATAGGTCTTGACCCGTATTCTTGTGAGGATTTTTTGCCACTACATAATGGAGAGGAGAGCATATATACACATCAGAGGATACAAAGGCCCCGAATTCGAGCTCGAATCAGGGGTCCAACAAGGGGGCTGTCTCAGTCCCCTTCTATACAACATATATACACATGACCTACCACAACTTCTATCCGAAGGTACGATATACGTTCAGTTCGCTGACGATATATCGCAAATTTGTACAGCTGCTTACGTTCACAGGGAATTTATGGCGATAAATACGGCTAGAGGAAATGGAAGATATTGACCAATGCCCAAAAATTCAAAATAATTCCGATGTTTCGCAAGACCTTCAATGACATACGGGTGGAAGGGGAGCGAATCTCCTACTGCCGGCTAGAAGGGATGGTTCTGGGGCTCAAAATTACCACAGGGGGCTACAAGAGGCATATTGAGCAAACAGTCGCGAATAGCAAGAGAGATTTGAGGGGGGTTTGTAGGTTTATTGACCTAACTCGCTCAAATAAACTCAAGATATTCAATGCATGCATCGCTCGAGACTCTTGTACCCCCCGGTGCCGTTGAACGCGAGCGCCAAGACCCACATTGCGAAACTACAAGTCATCAAGAATAAGGCGGTTTTACTTATTACAAATACCCGAAGAAGCGAACAGAAACGATAGAGGGAGCTCTCACGACTCACTTGGATTATCTCCAATCAACGTGGCGCTCCACGAGAGAGCTAAGAGGATATGGCAAGCCATTGGTGCACGTTTGACCCCTGAATTCTCTCGTAAACACCTAGACATCGAAGCCGACCGACAAATAAGACCATTTAGAAGCAATAAATTACAGTCTGATGATGACGTAACTCCCCAATACACAGTACGCAATCGACAATAGACAAGACCAAACCAGTGTAATGCGCAAGTTTTATTAGTTAAAATTAACTTCACTTCAAACTCAAGCTAAAAATAAAAATTTTATTTTCAAACTCAAGTTAACATTCCAAAAGGAAAAAAGGCTTGAATGCCAGAAATCATCCTTAAAGATGAAACATCATTAATTAAATTAACAACGTTAATTTAATTAAAATAAACTATAAAAATTATAGTTTATTAAATAAAAACAAAACAAAAACAAACAGAGCTACCCTTTCACCAGGAATTTTTTTTTTCTGTCTCCTACTCATCATCTATTCTTTAAACTCACCCTTTATCCACTTTATTCTTTTACTCTCTCTCTCTCTAACTCTACCTAAATTTTATCTCCTATGTCCAAGTCCAAGACCTCTACCGGGTACAAGAAGCACGTCGAAGAAAGAATTTCTCGAGCCTCGGACGCTGTCAAAACTCTATATACATTTAGAAATCTACGTGAAAGCAACAAGAAGAAGATCTACAATGCCCTTGTATGATCTACGTTGCTTTACCCCGCCTCCACCCTCTCTTGTGTCTGAAAAACACAAAAGAGGCGACTTCAAGTAGTGCAAAATAAATGCATGTACCTAATCACGGGTACACGCAGGCAAGAAAGAAGACGGCAAGAAGATCTGCACAGAGAGGCGGGGATAATTCCCATTAACAAGGTGATCGAAGAACGGACCCGGAAAATGCAGGAACTGGTTAATCGGGAACTGAGTGATGAAATCACCCAGATGATTAACCAGAACAGAAGAGCTGACTGTCGCGCCAGATTTCCCAGCTCCGCCAACCGAGTGGCTGGCGGGGACGAAGTGCCATTCTACACATAATGAGATGTATTACCTGAAAATAAACAAAGAAAAAGACAACCGAACTTGATAAATGAACTCACAACTACGACAACTCACCGATGAAGACAACCGCAAACCAAGATTATGAAAAAAAAAACGATTTCGACGATAATCAACCAACTATGAAGAAACAAGAAAACTAAAAAAACACACGCACACAAAAAACAAACAAAACATTAAGCACGCACTTAAATGTATTAAAAAACACAAACAAATAAGCAATGAATAACATACACGAAAATAAACTAAAAATTATTAAGACAAATGGCTTGAATGCCATAAAATAATTATTTATAATTTTAAAAAATCTACAAAAACAACAAAGAATCCACGCTACCAAAAAAATAATAAAAGTGATAGGTCTGATCACCAGGCTCTAGGCATCTCTTTGCACCCTACCACACTTCTTTCTCTTTTCTCCGCTTGTCTATTTTCTCTATCTACCCACACACCCTATCGTCCTTCCTTACATGCACCCACTTTAACGTAATCATAATCATAAACAGCTTGGCAAACTGTATAGGTTTAAAAACCTTAAAAAGCTGTACACTGCTCTGGTGCGCTCAACCTTAGTGTACCCGGCAGTGGTCATGCAGGCTGCGAGTTCCACCTCTCTCAGGCAAATGCAGAGAGTGCAGAACAAAGCAGCCCTGCTTATAGCTGGAGCAAGAAGGACGGATTATATTCAGCAGACAGTACTGCACGCAAGAGCAGGACAAACCCCTCTGAATATAGAACTCCAAAGGCTAGGGAGAAAGACCTGGGACAAAATAGAAGAGGAAATACTCCCGAATACGAACCACAACCTCGACATACCGAGAGCAGTCAGGGGACGTGTCACCAGGAAATCCCTATTCCCGAGTGGAAGAAACTGCTCCCAAGAAAACCAAGTTGGAATATATACTTAAACAGGCGAAGTAAAAACACCAAAGTGCAAAGAAGGAAGAAAGAAGAAACTACAACAAAAGAAAAAGAGGCGAAGTGCTCAATGCAAGAACTAATTGAACAAATAAAGATTAAAACCTAAACCCCTGCAAATAGAGAAATTAGCTAATAAGATAGTAATAAAAAAGAAGATATATATAGCAAATAAGAAACTTGAAAGGCTTGAATGCCACGATGGAGGAAAAAACAAATATATTTATTTGTTTATTTTATGTAAAATAAATAAATTAATAAAAAAATAATAAAAAAATAAATAAACAAAAATAATAAAAAATATATATATAAATAATAATAATAACAAACAAATAAAGGGAAGAAAAATAATAACCAAAACAAGACAAACCTCAGAGGAGCCTCCCACACCAAGGCAAAACTAAAACTCTTTTTCTTCACATACCTACTACACATTTTCATACTTCTTACATCAATTTCAATTTTTTTCACTAAATAAGTCAACGGACTTAATTTGGATTCTTTTTTTACAACGGAGAGCTGTGAGTGCGCTTAAGGAAAAGTTCACTCTTCATTAAAGTTAACGTTAACTTCAAGAAAGAAGAAATATATGCGCCCTCTGGACTGATTGGAAATTCCTCCTGTTTCCAGTGGGCGGGGTGCTTACCCTTAAGGGGTAATTCATCCTTAATACCTCCTTATTCCACGTTTTGACTTCCACTTACTTCACCGACTAAAAGCAACATAACACGACCACCGCTGCTCCCAGAGCCACTTAAAGTAGGGTATAGTGAATCTCGGAAGGAAGCCCCAATAAGGGGCGCGAAAAAGGGGGTTCCTTAAGACCAGAAGCCTTAAATTCTGTGGAAGCGCTTCTTAGCTTAGGTCTATTTAGATAGGGTGGTCGTGAAGTGCTAAAATAAGTAAGTAAATGGGGAACCATAGGCTGCTAGGTGATAGGGAACGTTTTCACTCTCCATTTTACAGATTTAAAGAGGAAGGAAAAAAAAAACATAGGCTTCGGAGGAAGGAACGAAGAAAAGAACGCCTAGGCACTCGACTAGCAAAAGGATGGGAGATTATCCCCCTCTAGGGAAAGAAGGCAGCCCGGAATGCCTAAGAGTACCTCTACGGATAATTGACCAGGAGAACAAACCGAACAAAGGAAAACTCTGAGAGACATTATTTGGACAGATAAAAGTAGCTCTCTTCAAAATTATCGACATCCCAAATGGCTACGTGGTAATTGCAAGTAAGGAAAAAGAAGTAGAAAAATTAGTATCCTAGGAAGGAATAGAGACACTAAAGAGAATAGGACTAACGCCCAAAATCCCGCCCCAGATAACTGCAAACAGAAGTATCGTATGCAGAAAAGTCCTCGTTTAGGTGGGTTCCCATGACAAAGAGGAAATGAAAGAAGAAATAGAAAAAAATCATGAAGGCATAAAAATAAATGAAATAATTAAATTTGGCCAACACACACATGTCTTTAAAATTCTGTGTGCAAAAATAACTATGGCAGCAAAGATATTTCGACGAGGAGTGCTCATGTTTAACATGAAAATTCTACCAGAAAACATGGAGCGCGAGAAACATATTAATATTCAAATGTGCTTCCGCTGCTATAAGGTGGAGGACCACTTGACGCGTGACTGCAATGAGAAAGATACAGTATCTTCTGAGTGCGGACAGAAGAACCACGAATTGAGACAGTGCAAGGAAAGTACTAAGAAATGCGTGAACTGTCATGGGCCACCCCAGTGTTTCTGGGTTCTGCTACCTCAATGTTAATGAAACACGTGCACATGGTGGTTTATGGTATATTACACAATATACATTAGTTTAATATCTGTTTGACCCTCCTTTAGCTTTAGTTAACGCTTTTATACTACAATGTACGTGTGTAACCAATTATGTGTAAAGTTAATAAACAGTAAAATGCCAAAAACAAGGGAGTTGAGTGAGTGTGAGAGAGGTCAAATCGTAGTTCATCATAAAGATGGAATGTCTCAAAGGCAAATTGCTCAGAAGATAAAATGTTCTCGATGTGCAGTGCAAACAACTCTCAAGTGCTTCAGAGAGATAAAAGAGGTGAAGACATTACAAAGAACCAGGTAGAAAAAATGTACAACGCCTCGTGATGATATCCATCATCCGTCAGTCGCTCAGAAGCAGGAGAAAAACATCGTCAGAGCTCTGTACGGACTTCAACGAGGCAGGTACATCATAAATATCAACCAGAACTGTTAGAAGAAGGCTTGTAGAGTACGGTCTGAAAGGCTGCAAAGCCAGGAAGAGGCCATGGATTTCTGAAGCGGATATGAATAAACATCTTCAGTGGGCCAAAAACCACTTAAATTGGACCAGTGAGCAAGGGTCGAAAGTCATATGGTCTGATGAAAGTAACTATGAGGTAAGATAGTACAATTATTCAATCAACAAATAAACTCAAAATATCTGGGGGGGTTTTACCCAAAATAAATAAGAAATATCAAACATAAGGATAATATTTTCGTTCATGTTTTTAACTCAGATTTTCGGCATATCTGGTGTAACTTTCGGGCGTCGCAGAGTTGGGTAAGCTTTTAAGGCTGAATGTCTGGTACCCACCGTAAAACATAGGGGTGGTTCTATCATAGTGTGGGCCTGCATGTCTGCCACAGGTCCGGGAGAAATGTTTTGATGTCAGGAAAGAATGAATTCAGCTACTTATGTTTCCATGTTATCGGATGTTTTAGAACCATCAATTGCTAAATTGCATCCAGGAGTGTTGAAAAACAGTGTTATCCTTCAACAGGACAACGCTCCATGTCACACAGCAAAGAATACTCGTCAATGGTTTGAGACACAGGGTATTGTTCCCATGGACTGGCCAGCTCAAAGCCCCGACCGAACACAATTAAAAATAAAAAACATTTGTACCAAAACCTTAGAGAAGAATGGAGTAAGATTGCGCCTAGCTAGCACATGCAAGAAACTAGTTGATCATGTGCCTAACCGTATAAAAGCAGCAATTGCAGCTAAAGGAGGGTTAGCCAAATATTAAAACTAATGTACATATATTGTGAGATATACCATAAACCACCATATGCACGAGTTTCATTAACATTGAGATAGCAGAACCCCAAAACATTGGGGTGGCCTAATACTTTTGGCCAAGGCTGTATATATATACGATTATATGCAGATACACCCAAAAAGGAAAAGTGAAAAACGATTCCGAGCGCTTTCGTCTTTATTCTTTAAGACCTTTTCAAGGAATGAACAGGAGGCAGAACATACATTGCCTTGAATAGTGGAAGGGGTGAGACGATTAGAATACCTCCCTCTGAATCCTAATTAAGGGGTACAAAATCCTGAAACAACTTTATTTGCGATTTTATGTATATAGTGATAATGGGGTCTAGCGTGAACAAACCAGGGCTAAGGTTGAAAGATGGGAACGCGTTGATGGAGATACATTCTAATAATATATTTCCCGAAATATAATTACTATATTTTATGACTGGTTTGGCACACTATTCCAATTAAATGTATGGTCAAGATTGTAATATGTAGAAAAGGCGCAGATTGTTCACTGTGATTACGTACATTGGCTTGATGTCGCCTTAACCCGGACATCTAGTTCTTTCCCGGTTTGTCCATAATAACATTTGTGGCAGTTGTTGCAGCCTATCGAATAAACAATGCAAGGTCGGCGGGGGGAAAGGGGGATTTTTGAGACAAGGATGCGATAAATTGCAGTCTCTTACTTAAAAATAACATTTATGTTCAGAAGCAATGTATGTCCTGCCTCTTATCATTCTTAGGAAACGTCTTTAGCAATAAAGACGAAAGTGCTCGGAATCGTTTATCACTTTTCCTTTGTACGTGTATCTGCATAGCTTTGACTCACGTTCACTTTGTGAACTTCTTCTTAATATATATATATATATATATATATATATATATATATATATATATATATATATATATATATATATAAATATATATATATATATATATGGAAAACTCACAAAGTATCGCACGAGTAAGCAATAAATGCAACAAAACCCACAGGGAAAATTAATACGGAGATTCCAAGTACTTTCGAACTTTATTTCGAGTTTTTTATCAAGGAATAACAGAACTATTAAAAATTGTAATATTTATAAGGATGATATAGAGGAGAGGAAACGACCACAAAAAAAGCAAAAAAACAATCAACAAAAAGAATTAATATGAAAGGAAAACCTTAGAAGGGGCGAAGATAAATACAAAATAAGATGATTAAATCAGGTATTTTCAAAAGACTAAAGGTTGACAAGAAGATTAAAATACCGCCTAGGCAATTAAGGAGGGAGAAAATCTTAACAAGACCTCTGAGGTTAATCTCTTATTAAGATTTTCTCCCTCCTTAATTGCGTAGGCAATTTATCCCTGGTTACTCTGGCTCAACCCTCGTAGTCTTCTCTGGTTGGATTTGTCCAGCTTTAATCTTTCCATTTCATGTCTGATGAACCGTCCCGCTCCATTAGCCAGCCGGAAGAAACCGTCTCGGTGATTAGTTGATCTGTCGGAAACGATATATGCAGCCTCAATTATCCTTCTCTATCTTCTCGCCAACCCTCTGTGGATAATTCTAATCCAATCCCAATTAGGCAAGTGACCGTATTCATTGATATGGACCACCATGACATTCGAGGTTCTATGAGCTCTGACCTGTCTTCTATGTTCACTAATCCTGGTTCTAATGTCTCTACCCGATTCCTCATAGTAACTTTGGTCGCATCTGTTTTGGCTGTCGAATTCTTGTGCTTTACTAAGTCTCTAATTCTAGTCCCCGCAGAATTGGTTACCAAAGTACCTGCCTTCTTAAGAGATCCGTTGATCATACACGCCGCCCTAGAGTATGGGCCAGATAAGTACCTGATCCCTTCTATTCCCTTTGTTGTGGGCACATTATCCTCCACCGCATCAGTGACATTACTGGTTTTACCCCTCTCTGCTATTTTTATTGCTTTATTTCGTAATTTTATGAGCTCTGACCTGTCTTCTATGTTCACTAATCCTGGTTCTAATGTCTCTACCCGATTCCTCATAGTAACTTTGGTCGCATCTGTTTTGGCTGTCGAATTCTTGTGCTTTACTAAGTCTCTAATTCTAGTCCCCGCAGAATTGGTTACCAAAGTACCTGCCTTCTTAAGAGATCCGTTGATCATACACGCCGCCCTAGAGTATGGGCCAGATAAGTACCTGATCCCTTCTATTCCCTTTGTTGTGGGCACATTATCCTCCACCGCATCAGTGACATTACTGGTTTTACCCCTCTCTGCTATTTTTATTGCTTTATTTCGTAATTTTATTAACAGACCCTCTGGATACTTCAGTTTTATAAAAGCTTTCTTTATGTAATCGAATTCATCGCTAAAAAAGTTTTTGCTGCAGATACGAATAGCCCTTAGATAAAACCCGATGATACGCCGGTCTTCGTTTTGATACCGTGTCCAGACAAATAATGAATAAAATTGTCACTATTTGTGGGTTTTCTGTACACGGAGAACTCCACCCTACCCCCATCCCTATGGATCAACGTGTCTAGGACGGGAATTTTGTTGCTTTCTTCCTCTTCCGCGGTAAACTGTATATTTTCATCCACCTCGTAAGCGATAAATTGAAGCGGCTGAACGATGTGGATAAAAATATACAGTTTACCGCGGAAGAGAAGGAAAAACAACAAAATTCCTTTCCTAGACACGTTGATCCATAGGGATGGGGGTAGGGTGGAGTTTTCCGTGTACAGAAAACCCATAAATAGGGACATCTTCAGTGATTCTATTAAAATCAAAGCAACTACTTAATTTAAGGATGTACATTAACAAAAAAACAAACATGAATAATAAAAACACTAAAAACAAACAAACGCATGGCGCTTCAAATAAAGCCAAAGAAGCGAGACTAAAGTTAAAATACGATAAAGTATAAAATTAAAAAGAACCAAATACGTGAATGATCTCCCCCCCAAAAAAATATACAGATTATACCTTATGCAGATAGTCGATCCTTGTCGAGAATGAAAAAGTGAACGACAAATGAGCAAGAAATTAACTTGGTTGGTTGTAGAGTTATGAGATACGTAGGCAAAGGGGGAATCAGTTTCGTTGAGTGTTGCTTTTTTTTTTAATATGGGGCGACTCTAATAATTTTAATAAATGGACAGAAGGAGCTGCAGAGGAAATGGAAAATTGTCCCGATGAAATATGGTGGCCAGTATTTTCTGCATAATTTTGTATGCTTGAGAATTTAGGTGTAGTTAAGGGTATTTGAGTTCTATGGGATAATTGACCCTCTCTTTAAGATGTAGGCTAGTTTGGCCTACGTAGCAGGCATTGCAGCCGGCACAATTGGTTTGTATACATAATACCCCGACACAGCTGCGTGTCCCTCCCTTATTCCAAATACGCCTTTAACGTCGAATCCCCTCCACCACTTTTCGCGCCTTTGAGACAACCGAATTTGCGGCCGGCCACACAGGAAAATGTCCGAGTTTTTTCGCGCCGTCGTAAACCGCGACGTGGGACGAGGAAAGCTCGGATGGCCCTGAGGTGTGAAGGATTTAGTCTGTCTGGCAGCAGTCAAAAGGTCGTTCGCGCAGCGATACGGATTTTATGAGAATTCGGTGCTCTCTCTCGATTTTTGCTCATGAGGGAAATAAAAGGAAAAATTTCCCTTGGAGCTGACAGAAGATCTTGGACCTACGTTGTGTGTGGAGCTAGTCTGACAAAGGAAACAGTTTGCCCGTTGCAAGAAAGAAAACTTCGTGGAATTGGTTGTTGCCGTCACGGTACTTGTAGGTGCCAAACTTCTCGCAGACCCTCCCCCGCCATTCAGAGTCAGAGGTTACACGGGACCTCCCTCTGCGGATTACCTTAGATGCAGCTAGGTAATAATTTTGGATACCCACTCCAGGAGCCAATAATTGGAACAAACACTTCGAGCAGAAGATCTTGGACCTACGTTGTATGTGGAGCTAGTCCTACAAAGGAAACCGTTCGCCCGTTGCAAGAAACGAACTTCTGGGAATTGGTTGTTGCCGTCACGGTACTTGTAGGTGCCAAACTTCTCGCAGCCCGTCCCCCCCGCCTTCAGACTCAGGGGTTACACAGGATCTCCCTCTGCGGATTACCTTAGACGCAACTAGGTAATTATTTTGGTTACCCACTCCAGGAGAGAATAATCAGAACAAACAGTTTGAAGAGAAGAATTCCGATTGGAGTCACAGTCTGACTTGTCTTCGCGATCCGGTTTAGGATCATTGCATCACGACGCCGGTCTAGTATTACCCACTATTCGGTAACCTCGAACGACCGGGCTAAGGGTGAACATCGTCGGAAAAAGAAGACATTCACCTTCACCCTCCAAATACCTTCGAACTCCAAGGTATCGTTAAAGTGAATTATCCCCTCCCCTAACTTCACCAGTTTGACCGTTAACTAGAATTTCCATCCCGAGCTCATAACCTCGATTATTTCAAGTGATTAATTCAGTGCTTAATTAAATAATATTATTCAATTCATTCTGTCGGGTGCAATTAAGATGCAAGTATCCTAGTACGTAGAATTCAAGTGTAATCCCACAACATTATATAGACTTACTTACTCAATGCAAACATTAATCCTATTTATACCTATATACGCTGTTTCATGTTTCTAATTCATGTATATTTAAGATTATTTTTGTATCTGTGTGTTTAACTATTTTGGACGATCCTTTGGCAATTAATAAGCAATCCACTCGGCTTAATTCTCAATATTTCATAAGTCCACCCATGACTGGCTTTTACTGAGTGAGAACACACTCAGGGGATCATTACCTTAACTTTGATCAAAAGGGACACACCGAGGTTATTCTTATTCACCACAAGTGGCTACGGTTTGTGTATTGGCTACACTTCACCTCCACTTCACCTTGGTGCGAGATTATAATATATGCCTAAGAAGTGGAACTGGGAGTACCCACTCACAAAACCTCGACAATATATATATATATATATATATCTGGGGGTGGTCCCCGAAATGACGCATTTTTAAAAGAGTAATATCTTAGTAATCTCCTTCCTATATATGACAATTTTCATAGGCAAGATACGATCAACTTTCCTTTTTCGAATGCCAAAAACGGAATTTAGATACCTTTTAAAGTTTTCTTGCACTTCACAAAAATATCAACATGGGTAAAAAAAACGAATATCGAAATAAAATATTATTTTATTGTGGAATTTCATACAGGAATTTTCATGTTCTTACAAAGACCTACAGGAATGAACATGTCATATAATGGATGTCTTTATTTACAGTTCCTCAGTGTCCATAATAACCTTGTCAGAAGAAGATCGCATTATCATTAAAGATTGTTATTGTGAAAAGGGATGGAAGCTTGGAAGAGTATTGCGAGAATTTCCTGGGAAAATGTGGAAAAGACGTGCTGGGAAAGATTTAGTGGAAGGAAAAGATTTTCCGATATATTATTTGGGCAAAATAAGAATGCAGGCATCTATTTAATCCAGTGGTCTCTTCTCTGTGGGAGAGACCAAAAGCGGATTAGATAAACGTATATATGAACATAGAGCAAGCAATGCTTATAGTATTTTTAACCATGTAAATAACACTAATCACATAATAGATTTCTCTAGTGCCCAAATAATTTACCATTGTAACGATAACAATAAAAGAAAAATTATTGAATCTATATTAATCAAAGAAATTCCAAATTTCAATTTATCAGAATGGCAGCATAAATCTAGTCCCACTGTATCAAACTTCATTCTAAAGGATATTGTAAATCACCTAAAGCTAACGCCTCAGATTAATGTCAGTTTCCTGTTATTATATATTCCAATATTTCAGTTTTTATTTAGCTATTTCTCTTAGTTAACGACTGAAGATGGTATTGGAAACTATATATCGAAACTAGTCACATTCTAATAAACTTTATGCTTCAAAACAGTGTTTTTTTCTTGTAGACAAACACACACACACACACACACGCATATATATATATATATATATATATATATATATATATATATATATATATATATATATATATATATATATATATATATCATCACTAACTATAATTTAAGAAGGGGATTTTTTTTTAGTATTTGAACAATAAATTCATCTTAGTTTGGTTATGACTTATGTTTTTTTATCAACGTTATTCCAAATAATTTTTTATAGCAAAAAATAAAATGGTGAAGTTCAGAAATGAATATAAGTATTGAAATTTTGTGAATTTTTTCAAACCCAAAGAATTACAAGTGGTGAAGTTCATAAAATTTATTTTTATATATCTTCTTCTTCTATTCTTCTATAACTCTATATTTTAGCAATGTGATATTTTGAAAGGGAAGAAATTTAGTTTAGAGCTCCTTTTTAAAATTATTATAATTAGCGAAGTTGAAAAAATATATACAAATTTAACCATGGCTGCTTTTATTTAGATTTTAAATTTTAATCTTAGTAGCGAAGCCATTGCCTGGTATATATATATATATATATATATATATATATATATATATATATATATATATATATATATATATATATATATATATATATATATATATATATATATATATATATATATATATATATATATATATATAAGTGAAAGAACTCAATAGCGAGCTATGATATATGATAATAAAACGACTTTTTACGAGCATAAGATTTATTTACGAGACTAGTTTCGGTATGAAGTTTACCATACCCTCTCCAGTCGTATACT
Source organism: Ceratothoa steindachneri (assembly GCA_963969495.1). Taxonomy (NCBI): domain Eukaryota; kingdom Metazoa; phylum Arthropoda; class Malacostraca; order Isopoda; family Cymothoidae; genus Ceratothoa; species Ceratothoa steindachneri. The sequence continues at coordinate 100,494,030 of OZ018326.1, forward strand.
GATAATGGATTGGACACCAAAGTTGCTATAATGCCCCAAAAACACGACAAAAGAATAAGAACAGTATCGTAAACAGTATAGTTAATGATCTTAGAACCACACCCCCTGATTAATTACTCTTTAATTATCTTTAATCTTGATTTTGAGGCTGTTTTGCGACTTTGGTGTCCATTCCATTCTCAGTATACGAGTGAAGTTTTTTCATTTGTTTTTTTAAAATTTTAGGAGACCTTCTGGCGCCTGCCTACTTGGGCAAAGTCGCTGTACTCGACCATACGACTGTAGAGGGTATGGTAACTTCATACCGAAACTGGCCTCTTAAATATAATGGGTTGAGGAATAGGTTCTCTCGGTTTTATCAAACTTATTCCTTACCATTAACAATTTTAGAAAAACTTCATTTTTAATTGATAGCAATATGCAATTTAATCAATAATGTATACTCCGTTGTTATTTACGACTTCTTTCCAACTTTCAACTCGTTTTTCGATGCCTCTGCAATAAAAATCTCTGTATTTTTACTCGAAGAATTCGTCAAACCAGGTTCTTAATTCCACATCAGTAATGAACGGAACGCTGCACAAATTGTTGGAGAGCGATCGGAACAGATGGAAATCCGATGGAGCCAAGTCAAAAGAATATGGAGGATGCGTTTGGATGGCGTCTTTTGTCATATAAGCAATGTGAGGACGAGCATTGTCGTGTTGCAGAAGGACTCCATAACGTCGATGAGGTCGCTTTTCATGAATAGCTTCGGCGAGTCGCTACATTTATTGAACGTAGAGTTCTGCATTGACAATCTCGTTGTTCGCAAGGAGCTCATAAAGAATGATGTCTTCACAATCCCACCACACACACAGCATCCTCTTTCTTGGATGAAGTCCTTGGTTTAATCGCGGAAGTGTTTTTTTTATTGGAGCTAAGCCATTGTTTTCGATGGTTCATGTTGACATCAACACACCACTTTTTGTCGCCAGTGATGATGCGGTGAAGAAATCTGTCCTTATATCCACGAGTAGCCTTGTGACGAGCAAGCAAACCTGCGGCAATCGTGGAGCGTTGAAGTTTGTTGCTTTCGCTGAAAGCGTGCTGAACCCATACACCGAGTTTTTTAACTTTTCCCATCGAATGAAGGTGATTCACTACAGTTTTCTGATCATAAGCCAATTGTACAGCCAATTCTCTAGTCGATTAAAGAGGATTTTCATGAAGAAGGTCGTTCAATCGATCTTCATCGAACTTAATGGGGTGACTAGAACGTTCTTCATCATTAAGATTGAAATGACCGTTTTTGAAATGTGAAAGCCACCATTGAGCTGTCCTTTCTGATAAAGCATTTTCTCCGTACACAGAACAAATATCGCGACGAGCTTTGGCTGCGTTTGCATTGTTCCCGTCTCGATCGAAAATGAATAACAACAAATGTCGAAAATGCGCCTTTCTTTCAACCTGACATCCATTTTGAGGGTACAGAACAAAAATCAAATTAACACAACTTTTAAATAAACCACAATGACTTATTACTCAACTTCAAGACTTAGCCTAAGCAAAAGCCTAATAGTCTACGCTGTTAAGAGACGTAGCCTAACCTTTGCAAATTTTGCTCTCATTATTTCTTATTGTTTCTTAATATGTGCACAAATCACGTCAACAAAAATTAAATCAACACAACATTAAAAAAAACGCAAGAACTTATTCCTCAACCTAATATATATTGCTGTTTGTCTATAAATCCCGACATTACACAGTCCGACACGAAAATCTGTTTATAAAGAAAATTGAAATTGGATAAAAATTTGGGTACCTCATTATCATCATCATTACCAATAACATTGAGCGCTTTTCAACAGGGTGTGGTAGGCATGCAGCAACGCCACTGACATAATTATACTGGGTCAGCGCCCCCACCTCTGACTACTATTGTTCATGGCACATAAAATATACTTGTGCAGGGCTTCCGAGGCCAGGTCTCCATATCTGGGCTTAGTCAGCATTCCGGAAGACGGCATCGGCAATCGACTTGATATTTGTATCCAGTCGACCCCCCATATTCGCGGGGGATAGGGACCACGAACCCCCGCCAATATTGAAAACCGGCGGATAGTTGACGCTACCCCCAAACACCCCTAACCCTTCCCAGACATCGTAATACGCTCCCCATATTAATTCAAGAAGTTATGTTTTGTCATGTTCATACACATACAGTACGAAATAAAGTATTATAACACATTAAATTATTTTATTGTATAATGTTTACTCACCTGGAGATAGTTTTGTTTTGATTGAAGAAGGATGATTGATGAAATCCAAATAATTAAAGCAGACTCCATCCTAACAAGAACCTTATCACGCACTGATTTGCTAATCTTCATCACATGGTTTGCACTCACTGACACTCTCTCTCTGTCGTAGAATTGCCCATAATCTGGTCCAATAATTATTCTAATCCTTGATCTAGACACACCGCTTTTGTTTAAGTCGATGGTATTGACCCTATGACTCAATCTACGATCATTATATATATAGGCTTTAATTTCTACTGAACGTGCGAAAGCTGGTTAGAGGCTGGTTGTACCGCGGCCAGGATTCTCACTATAAAAGTCCCACTTATTACTGGGGGGAGGTTTGTGATTGTTGAATTCTAAGAGTGCATAATACAGGTTGAATAAATTAGCCGAAGGGATTCTTAATTAAAGTTTTGCCAAGGGTACGTCAAAAAGGAGGAGCCACAAATAAACACAGCTACAAAAATAAACTTTACTTTACACCAAAATAATAATTGGTAGCAATAGTTAAACGGTCATTTAGGTAAATGAGGATTAAATATTAAACACGGATTAGTCCGGGTTGACAGCAATTATAAATAATAATATCAGGGAATGACTCACTTGAATCTCTTCAAAAAAGGAGGGGAGGATAACACTGAAGCACTGAAGTTAAGCGTCTAGATTTATAATGACTCAATGGGAGTATCAATCACTGTTAATTAAATAAGTAATTTAAGAATAGAGGGACACTGGGTTTACAGATTACCATTAATTGTGATGGATTGGAGAGACAACTACTCAGGTCCAGACGGGGTGGTTCGGATGGCGTTAACACGAGTTCTCGGGGAGAGGGAGGAAAAGACGACGGGTTCGGGGCTGCTGACTTCAGTTCCGATTAGTTCACTCCTAACTGGATGTGACACTAACAAATAGTAACTTCCAGTAACTATTTGGATGTTCATTTTTCTTTCTCAAGTTACGTTGAGCAACAGAGCGTATTCTTCTAGTCACAGACTCTGTGGGGCGGGATTTGCCTCAGGAACACTTTGAGACAGCAACCAAGTTAACTCAGCGGCGCGTTGGCAGTCGATGCGTTACGGCAACGACTCTCGTTCAACGTGAGGGTTACGCGAGTAGGTTTGGAACACTCCTCTAGAGGGATGAACGGCGTTTTCATTTATACCGCAGACTGTGTGAAATCGAGAGAGAGATTCCATTTACGACAATTCGCTTATCGCAGCGCCTTCTGGACAATCTCCATGGTATGATAAAGAAGGCAAATAGAATTTAGGCTTCTCTGTGAGATAGGCCTTCTTTCGTCAGACTTCCTGTCGGCTGTTGGGGAAGTTTGACACGGATAATGAGTTAGGTCAAGGGGAAGGCGGAGGAAGGCGGTAGAATGTCGGGGGAGGGGGAGGGGGAGGGGGAGGGGGAGGGAGAGGAGACGAAGGTCAACTCAAACGACAAATTTCTTTCGTCCCCACGATTGTCTATGGGCATGCGAGTATGTACGTTCCATACCCTCACACTCTTTAATAGCCTTTTCACAGCTTAAAATTAATCAAATTGTGCTTTCGTTCACGCCAAACCCTCGAGCAACTTGGCCTTTTTTCTTGCCTTCTTTCAACCTATCTAACACTTTCGCCTTCTCCTCCAAACTCATCACTTTCTTGGCACGTTTACGCATGTCTTTAGCAACACTAGTCGATGCAGGGCACTTAGGCATTGTTAATATTAAGGTGCAGAAAGCAAGAATTATTTAGGGTGTAAAACGATTGAAAAACGAGAAATAAAACACGCAAAATTACGACAAATACACAAATCACCGCTCACACACGTGGGACATAAGCGTACTGAATAGAGCGCAGGAAATCAATACATATACTGTACATACTGTAGTCGAGCGAGTGAGATCTGATCGCTGATTGGCTGGAATCGTTCCGTCTCAGCCAACCAACACTTACGTTTTACGACTATGTACGTAGGTTTCCGCGGATGTCTGGAAATGGCGCAAAATTTGAATTTTAAGGCCCGCCAAAATATTCCGCGGTAGTTGAAGGCGCGGATGACGAACCGCGAATAGCCGAGGGTCGATTGTATATCAAAACGCGTTAGGCCAATAAAGAATTTCGTTTTTTTAAATGAACAAGTTTTCTGCCCTCGTGCGTCACGACGTTCTAAGGAATTTTGTGGAACTAATCCACGGGTTAAGCCAAAACCCAAAAGCGGAATATAAGACAAATCGAAAGAATAAAAAAACAACAATTAATAATAAGTTAGCAGACACCTCAATAAAATATGTGACCAAGAAAATCTACTGCCTAGCTATACGAATATATATATATATATATATATATATATATATATATATATATATATATATATATATATATATATATATATATTTATATATGAAAAGAAACTCACAACTTTCACGTGAGTCAAAATTATGATAAATAACACCCACAAGGAAAATGGAAAAACGATTCCGAGCGCTTTCGTCTTTATTCTAAAAGACCTATTCATGGAATAACTTAGGTCAGGACAGACAATGTCTTAAATAGTAAGGAGTGGGGGATTAAAACGGCTACCTGCATCAAAACCATAACTAGGGGGTACAAATTCTTTAAATACTTTAATTTGTGATTTAATATAATTAGATATGATAGCATCTAGGCTAAACAATCCAGGGCTAATTATTAGCCCTGGATTAAATCACAAATTAAAGTGTTTAAAGAATTTCTACTCCCTAGTTAGGGTTTTAAGTAGGTAGCCGTATTACCCCCTCCACTCCTTACTATTTAAGACATTGTCTGTCCTGACCTGTTATTCCATGAAGAGGTCTTTTAAATGAAGAAGAAAGCGCTCGGAATCGTTTTTCCTTTTTCCTTGTGGGTGTTATTTATCAGAATTTTGACTCACGTGCAAGTTGTGAGTTTCTTTTCATATATATATATATATATATATATATATATATATATATATATATATATATATATATATATATATATATATATATATATATATATATATATATATATATATATATATATATATATATATATATATGTATATATATATATATATATATATATATATATATATATATATATATATATATATATATATATACTCAAGTGTTCTATGTGTTATAAAAATACACATAAAACACTACATTACATCCCTAAATAAATTGAGAGAGTTAGCCATCCATGGAAAGTTCAGATGGGGAGGGAGGAGGTATCAAGGGCAGACTGAATCCCCTTAAGATCGATGGTCGTAGAAGCTGATCAAGCGATATCGGGCGTCAGGCGTATCAGATCCTTGGTCGGAGCAGCACGTCAGTCAAGGATAGCCTGGCAAGTAGAACTAAGTATGTGGGATAGGGGAGTCGTGCACCTCCCTCACTGGTAGATATGGAAGCCACTGTCAAGACCGGTGGGGAGGGGGAGAGGACTACCACTCTGATCTGACCGGCGATGACCGACATGTAAATAGGATTACGGAACGATAGGTCGGTGCCGCATCATCGACTAGTCTGTGCAGAGACTCATGCTACTAGCACCATTTCAGACCCTATTTTCTGATGAGAAAATGAATAACCTTCTTTCAAATCAAATGAGTTAAATATCCTCAAGTTTCATATTGCCACTACAAGCTCATTTTTCGGATCAGCATCAAAATAAGAAAAGGAGTAAAATTTGCCTATTAAATCACTCGCAAGATTAACATTGTCACATCTTCCAAATATCTGGTTTAAAATTTCGCTTAATTGCTTTCATCGGTCGAGTCTTAAGTTGCTATCACTCGAAAAGAAGACAATTTACTCTTAGCCTCGCGAAAAATATTGGCCCTTGACTTAAGTCTATAGGATCGCGAAACGGATGCGACTGGATTTAATGACCAAAACCTCACGATGGCGAAAGAATTTCTGCCTAACTGGAGGATATTGACGCAGGAGAAATTATTTCTCCTTCCCTCCCCTTGCCATATTGGGTTTCAATGAAGTCTTTGGTGGTGGAGGGACCACTTGAACATAAAACGTTTAGATTGATGCTGACAGAAAAGTAGAGGTCAGGAATTACAGATCCAATAAATGGAAGCTCAATAGGGAGTGAATAGCCACTGTTATTCTGACCTAAAGAAGTCGGGTGTCACAATTTATTTCCTTTCTTATTTGATTCCAGCAGGATGACGCAGAGGTTTTAGGCCACTTGCATCTTATTTAACAATTTACTAAGTATAGACGTCGCTAGATAGACATGTTTTTTCAATTTTTAAAGCGAAGTGTTATACATGTTTAATGTTTATTTAGTCGAATAAAGGTTGGACGTGAATGAATGTAATGTTTTCGCATGTTACGAAACTGGTTGTTTTTTTTAGGGGAGAAAATACGGCTCACGGGTACTCCTCCCTTCTGTTCCCCGCCCACGTATGGGGAGACAGAAGAGGAGGGGGCCCGCAGCCGACTTGCTCCTGGAAAAACTTCCCACATTTCTGACTCTCGGTTCAAGTGAACCAAATAGTGAAGTGCTTAATGGGAAGTCCGGGGCAAGTTTTAGAAGAGAGTGTAGAGTGGAAGATGGAAAATAGAAAATTAAAAGATGTAAAGATTAGTGAGGAAGCAGATGGAGCAACTTCGCTCTTCATAGATGAAAGAGGAATACCCATACCCAATAGACAATGGGGACCTGTTGATTTATGTGGATTCCTAACCACCAATCTGCATTTATTCCTTATTTATTCATTCCTTTTCACTCTCAGAGTCCCTAGGTTACTCTGTTATAAAATTACCGTAAGATCCGACTATACTCTTGCGTCTATGGTAGATGTTCTGGTGGGTGAAGCTCCTGCATTTCGAGCTCCAACAATTTGCCCTTTTTCGAAATCTGAAAAAGAAATACAAATAATCATTAAAGCTTTTAAATAAAGCCATGTATAAACAATAAAAAAACACTCACATGCAATCTGGATGGATATTCGTAATATAATGGCTCATTGAAATATTGGTGTTAAATTTCTAATGTTTCAATTATTTTGTCCAACACTTGTATTATAAAATGCTTTGTATATTGCCATCATCAGCAGCATCATCATCATTATCACTAACTCTATAATTTAAGAAAGGGATTTTTTTTTAGTATTTGAATAATAATTTCATCTTAGTTTGGTTATGACTTGTTTTTTTATCAAAGTTATTTCAATTTATTCTTTTATAATATCAAAAAACAAAATGGTGAAGTTCAGAAATAAATATAAGTATCGAAATTTTGTGATTTTTTTTAAAACCCAAACAATTACAAATGGTGAAGTTCAGAAAATTTATTTTTATATATCTTCAATAACAATATTTTAGCAACGTGATATTTTGAAAGGGAGAAATTTAGTTTGGAGTTCCTTTTTAAAATTATTATAATTGGTGAAGTTGAGAAAATTTAGAAAAATTTAAGCATGGCTGCTTTTTTTTATTTTAAATTATAATCTTAGTAGCGAAGCGCAACCTCCCCCAGTAGGGGGGAGTGGCGAAACCATCGCCTGGTTGGTATATCCATATTCTCTTCTCTCATTTCTGTTATTTCATTATCATGTCTCTTAGTTCGGTTTTCATAATAAGTTCTCGAATTTTTTATCACTTTATCGGTTGTCTTATATCGAGGTGTTTTCATCCGTTTTGGTTATTCTTCGGTTATGTCCGCGGAATAATATTGTGTCATCTTTGGTTAATTGTCATATTTGGTATTCTTTTTTATTTGTCTCTGTTTCCGTTTATTCTTTATGTTCCTTAAGCTCCTATTTCTGAGTTTATCACGTTCATATGGGCTCTTGTTCTCTCCTTAGCTGATAATTTGAGCTTTGGAATCGAAGTTGAGTGCGTTGGTCTTCATTAATATAGATGTGTTCTACAAATCCTTGAGGAAGATTGTTGATTTTCTCCCATATATCACTAGCCTTTTTCCTTAAGACTACAATTAGAGGTGGCAATTAGGCCTTTATGCGTAAATCTTTCATTTTTCTTTTTTCTGCGTGCTGGTAATTAATCTAAAGGCCTTCTTTTGTATTCGCTGTGTATTCTTTTACCTTGCTTTAGACATCATATGCAATGGAATTGGTGGATAAGTTAATGTCGCCCTTCCCAATGCCATGTAAATCTTGCGCTTGTTCTTCAGCGAGATTCTTTCTCGTTGGTGACTTATGAATCCTCCTTATCTTATTTTCAATTCCAAAGCTTTGCTTTCAGTTCTATAATTGTAAAATTCTCGTGCGTGTATAATATTGGCTGTCTTATTTCTTGCAATGGGAATTAGGATAAAGTTTGAGTGTTTGTCCGTATTTTCCATTGCTTTTATAATTTGTTGATGTTGCCAATTTCCAGTACCGTTTATTGCGCTTGTCTTCTTACGTTTAGATTCGGAGATCTAAAACATACGAGGGGCAGTCAATAAGTTTTGCGAATCAGTAAGGCAAAACAGAGGAAGGGAAATGGCTGTTTGTGGGGGTGTTAGGACAAGTTATGACAAGTCAGGAGCTGCAGCCACACGCTCCTGCCTCGTCTATTTAAGAAGCAAGAGCTGATCGCAGATCGTCAGTCACAGATTTTTCAACAATGGAGAAGGTTGAGCACCGCGCAGGGATCAAATTTTTGACCAAGGAAGGCAAGAATGCAAAAGAGATCCATGAACGCATGGTTGCACTGTACACCGACATCGCCCCTTCCTATGTAACCATTGCTCGCTGGAATAGGGAGTTCCGCCATGGTCGTGATTCCCTTGAAGTTGACCCCCGTCCAGGACGCCCGTCAGACGTGACCAACGAGGACAATGTGGCTCGTGTGGAGAGGATGATCCTTGAAAATCGACGGGTGAAGGTCGAAGAAATCGATCGAGAACTTGGAATATCACATGTAAGTGTTATCAACATCATCCACGACAATTTGGCCATAACCAAGGTCTCTACCCGTTGGGTCCCTAGAAACCTCACGAAACCTCACGCCCCATGATCGACTTCAACGTCGTCAAAGTCCACAAGACCAGAATTGCACAAGCTGCCCTGCTCGAGGGCGGATTCGAAGAGCTCAACCATCACCCCTACAGTCCAGATCTGGCCCCTAGCGACTACTTTATATTCCGCCAGCTCAAGGCTGCACTGCGTCGACGCCGGTTTGGGGACGATGAAGATACCCAGCTCGCCGTCCAGGAGTGGATTGAGCAGCAGTCGGGAGATTTCTGGTTGTTGGGAATTCGAAGCCTCAGGGACAAGTGGTGCAAGTGCATTGAAGTTGAGGGTAGTTAGATTGAAAAATAATATACACTTTTCCTCATATCTCGTTTCCTTATATCCGAATTACAAAACTTATTGATCGCCCCTCGTATATTGACTGATATCATCCGCGAAGGGGATGTTCAGTGTTTCTGGTCTGATAGGTGGTAGCATATCAGCTGCGTATACTTAATATAAAGTTGGTGAAAGACATCCCACTTGCGGCAATCCGGCCTTCATTTTAAATTCTGGTATCTCGTATTCATTTATCCCGATTCTTGCTTTTCTTTCCGTGATATAATCGCAGAGAATTCTCTCCAAACTGTTATTCATTAAGAATTAAGGATCTTGAATTGTAAGCCTCTGATCCAGATTTTATCAAAGGCTTTCTCTACGACTCTGAGCACCAGTTCCATGTGTTTTTTTGTTCGCTTTGGCCTGTGCTATTTTTTCTGTTATCAGTGCGAGGGCCATTGTGGCATCCCTGTTCTTTCGTAATCCAAACTGGAAATTGTTATATAGATTATTTTCTTCTATATATTCTATTAGTCTTCTTGTCATTATCTTTTCAAAGATTTTCCTTGTAAAATCCAGCAACGATATAGGCCTGTAGCTATTCAGGAGAAGTGGAGGTTTGCCTGTCTTAAGGAAAAGCAATATTCTTGGTGTTTTTAGTGCATCAAGGAAGTATCCGGTGTTTAGGCTCGCATTAAAGATGTTTGTTGATGCTTGTATGATGATATTCGGGGCATTTATGAAGTTCATTTTAGTTAGGCCTGTTAGTCTTGGCGCTTTTTGCTTGAATGAAGTTATCACATTCATAACTTCATCTATATGTTTGCATTTTATAGGTGATCACCAGTCTTAGGGTGACGATGGGGTACCAGTGTATGGGTGTCGGGCTAAGATGGCTAAGGCAGCCTTATAGTCGAGTTTGGTCTGACTCCAAAGGGCTATTTCGGGTAATCCGCTTGTAGACTGCGTTCTAATGGTAACCTGGTTATTGTTTGTCAGAATGAAGGACTCGGAAGAAAAATTGGGGTTTTATAGGCTTTAATCTCGGCTTAGGGCTACTTCAGTTCGGACAAGCGAAATAGTTGAGTTTTCAGTGGCTCGTTTGTGCGTTCACGACTATGGGCTGACTATCAGTATTAATGTTCCGTGTTTCTTGTAAGTCTCCTTCTGCGTCAGATTGTGGGGACTATGGACGGATGGATTGAGGATGAGGGACGGACTCGTGATGCTACTAATATACGAATCAGAATGAGAATAATGACGAATGAATAGTAATCATGAGAATTTTTCAGCCCGTTTGTTTATACTAACTCCAATTAAGGGGGCGTGACTTCCCTTACCTTAATCTGGACGCTGGGCGGAGCTTATAGGAAAAGAGGTATTTGCGTGTGCTCTCTACTTAGACTGATGGGCGGAGTCAAAGTTTGTGTGCCTTTTCAGTGTAGGCACATGTGCACCAAAAGAGTATTGCATTTTGGCCACCTGACCGTGCTTATCAAACCGACATCCGTAACAAGATTGATTTCGCCGTTTTACATGTTCATATAAATTTTGGCTGGTCAGATCAGACTCCGTTCTATGTGTGTCCAGCTGCTTTCCACTTCCTCCGTTATCTGTGTCCAGACCTTTGGCTCACATATGTTTCCTAATGTGTGTATGTTTGTATATTCGGGTGGGAACCCAAACGATTTCGCTGGCCTCATTACAAAATATTTTATTTTGCATTGATACATATTATTGCGATTTAACATTATTTACAATTATTTGCTTTACATTAGTTTATCGTTACAACATGGCATATTATTTCAGTGTTCGATTTGTGTCCCCAATTTCAAGATTTCAATAGGGCCAAAGGGGTGCTCATTTGTGAGGTTCCTTGTTAGCTCTACTCCACCTTGCAATTAGGCGCTACACATCTATCGTTGCTAATGCCCCGGGGCCCACCATTCTTTCCTGTCGGGGTGAACTGAATGTAACCCCGTTAATGTTGTTTCACTATTACTCATGGACCACTTGTTCTGTTTTGTCGCAGAAGCCCTCATATTTGCCGGTGAAATTGAGAAAACTGATTTCCAGTGTCTACGAAATCTTGGTTTTAATTCCTGTTCTTCCTAAACTAGTTTACCGTTTTCATCTTTAATTTTAATTCTTGCTATTGGTTTTGACCCTCCTACTCTATTTATTGCTCTCCAGTTTTCTATCGGAGTTTTATTTAAATCTATCTGTCTTGTAATTTCTTCCCAGCTTTTTTCATGCTGTTCTTCTATTCGGAGTTTCATTTCCATTTTTAATTCATTTAATTTTATATTTTGATCTGGGTTATGTCTTTCTTTCCATATTGATTCTTATGCCTCTTTCACTTGTTTATTCCTTTCTTCATTTCTGTAGTCCATTCATGTTGTTCTATTATCCGATGGCTCGTCTTCGGAACATATTTCGAGTTTTGCGACTACCAGAGCATCCGTCAAATTCTCCAACTCTTCATCGATTCCCACGAGTAAAGAATTTACCAGGTCCTTAGGGATAGATGTATTTAATTCTTGTTTATAAATCCTCCAATTAAGGTTGTCGTATTGTTTGCTTTTAGTTGCAGGTATCAGTATTGAATTCTGATTCATTTGAAGCAGTGTTCCTATATGGTCACTGCTTGCAATTGCTGCCGGTTCCATATGAAAATTTAACTGCATATTACAGCTGCTTACTAGTACGTCTGGTTTGATGGCGATGTTTACTGTAATATAGGTGGTATGATCTGGTTCCACTCTGATAATATGTTTCTTTCCAACATCATCTTAGATTTCTGCCGGCGTTGCTCGTCGTTCTATATCCATTAACTTGGCATCTTGCGTTAAGATTTCCCATGAATATTGTAGAGTGACCTTGGCTGAATATCGCAATGAAGTTATGTACAGGCAAAATGTTTCTCCTTGGGGATTGGTACCCCATTGTTATTATTAATGGGGTAAGTTATTATATTATAGTTATATATTTTTATCCCTTTATCTTGTTCATTTACTCTGTGTTCCGAGATGAGTACTACATCTGGATCGCAATTTCTGATGTCGTTTCCGATTGATGTTCCTTTACTGATCCAGCCGTTTGTATTAATTCACAGTATATGTATTTAATTTTCTATATTTAACGCTTCCCATTTTTTGTGATTTGTCCGTAAGAATCGCTAATGGATTATTGTCTTACTACTCTTGGTGTTTATTTATTGGGGATTTTGTCTGGTATTTCTTCTTCCGATGTCTGTCTCGTCCACAGTTTCACCGTCGGAAGCAAATTTACCATTTCTTATTTTATCGTTAGTACCGTTTGATAGGGTAACTACATTTCCTGGATATATTCTAATTCTTCCTTTCATAAGATATTTCTCGACTCTTTTCGTTTTCGTTTTCTTTCTATGCCCATTTGCAATTATTTTCGGCGCGTGCACAGACAATGTCTGCTTGTTTCATTTTTCGTAGTATTGGCATTGATGCGTTTGCATAGATCGTCAATCTTAGCGCTTTCGCATCACATATCATTCCTTCTTTCTTATTTAAGTTAAAGATTGAATGTTGCTGTTCTTCTTCCGTTTAGTTTTCGGTTGTAGCGTTCTCTTGGTTGGCGTTATTTTCTTCTTGGTTATTATTATTGTTTCCATTTTATTTAGGTCTCAGTTCTATTTGCATTGTGTTTTCTTTATTTGGGGGGATATCCATTCGTAATATATCAGATGAATCAGGGTTATCAGGGAACCACATTTCTTTGATTCCGTTTTTAATCAATAATTGGTTCAATGTGGATGCGAACATCACTAGTTTACCAATATTTGCTAACTGCGAATATAGAATGTATACCAGGAGGTCAGATCCTAATCCCTGTGGAATAGTTATATTCGTTTTTGCTTCCTTTAACTCGATAATTGTAGCTTTTATCACTCCTACGTATTTGGCATTTGGTTTTCTCTGTCTTTCGTGTTTTTTCTCTTTCTTTTCTTTCTATTATTTCCTTGATTCTTGGGGCAGCTCATTGCCATCGTGCGATGATTTCCTTAGCAGTTAAGAGAATTTTTGGTGGTGTGATTCTCTAGTGTATAACAATTATAGCACATTTAGATGTCTATATATTTCTATTTTTCCCGTTTTATGCGGAGATTCTCATAGTGAAGGCGAGAATCCCGCGAGTTGCTATTCTGTTTGCCATTTCGCTGTTTGTACATACCTCTTTAAATACGTGGATGTTTTGACCAAATTTGATAACCTGATGTACTTTTATGTTCTGTTTGTTTTTCTTCTTCTCAATTTCCTCTTTCAATTCGTCTCCACAGGTGTTCTTACCCATAAATCTACCTTCCTGCAAATTACGCTCTATTAGCTATAATTTGGGTGAAATTGTTGGGTTTAGCTCTATTTTACTTATGGTTTCACTTCCTTTTGAGACACAAGTCTCTCCGCATTTCGTTCTTGGTGGCATATGGCGATGTAACAACAAGGAGTAACAACAAGGAAAGAAGGTACCCTAGGAGACCTTACGGTCCATTCAAAGAGGGTACCTTTGGACTAGCAATTGAGCGTCCCTAAACGGCCACTTTTCAAGACTTTGTCTAGTCTTGACCTGAACTGGTCAACAGATTCACTGTTGACAACTTCCACTGGAAGTGCGTTCCACATACCGCAGATACTGTAAGTGAAAAAATTTCCACACAGATTGCGGTTGTAACGCTTCAGTTCAAGTTTGAAGCCGTGATTGCGCGTTCTGTTTTCCCTCAGTGTGAACATATCCCGGTAGTCAACATTGTCGAACCCTCGAAGTATTTTGAAAACTTCGATGAGCTGACCACGCAGTCTACGGGTTTCCAGCGAGAACAGATCTAATTCCCTTAGTCTATCCTCATAACTTTTATGTCGGATAGAAGGAATCAGCTTGGTTGCCCTGGCTTGTACGCGTTCCAATCTCGCGATGTCCTTTCGCAATGAAGGACTCCAAAATTGTACGGCATACTCTAGGTGCGGTCGGACAAGTGAGTTGTACAGGCACAGTACAATCTCCTGGTTCCGATAACCAAACTGGCGCTTAATATAGCCTAGCATCCTTTGGGCCTTTTTCTCCGCCTCAATGCACTGTTTCGAGAACTTGAGGTCATTAGTGATTGTTACACCCAAGTCCTTCTCAGTGTCACTCGATTCAAGAGCAGTGCCCTTAAGGATATACTGAGATTGGGGGTTTCTGTGGCCGATATGCATCACTTTGCATTTGCCCACGTTAAAGGGCATCTGCCACGTGTCCGACCACTCCCCAATCTTCCAAAGATCTTCCTGCAGGCGGGCAGTATTTCCATCCTTTGCAACGTTCATACCAAGCTTGGTATCGTCGGCAAATTTGGAAATCTTCGCAACCATGTCACCCTCCATGTCGTTGACGTAGATGATGAATAGTAGTGGTCCCAGGACAGAACCTTGAGGCACTCCGCTAGTAACGGGGACACACTCAGAAGACTGTCCATTCACCACCACCCGTTGTCGTCTGCCACTTAGCCAGTTCTCGATCCAGCCGGCTACCTTTCCGTCTATGCCTAGCGCTCGCACTTTCGGGAGAAGGCGGCGGTGTGGTACCTTATCAAAGGCTTTCTGAAAGTCTAGGTAGACCACATCCACCACCTTGTCCCGATCGTGCTTACTGAAAACGAAGTGGAAGAATTCCACAAGGTTAGTCAGGCATGACCGTTACCTTCGGAAGCCGTGCTGGGAACTCTTCAGTAGCAGGTTTGACTCTAAATACGACGTCACTTTGTCCACCATGATGCTTTCCATGAGTTTACCGACTATCGAAGTCAGACTGATAGGTCGGTAGTTCGACGGTTGGTTACGGTCTCCTTTCTTGAAGATCGGAGTCACCTCCGCCTCACGCCAGTCTCTAGGAACGCATTTGGTCCGGATTGACATGTTAAAGATAGCGCACAGATGTCGTGATACTTTATCGCACACTTCCTTCAACACTTTAGGTAGAAACCTGTCCGGTCCAGGGGACTTATTGGTCTTTAGGTCAGCGATCTTTTTCTTTATTTCTCCTTCGGTGAAGTCCATTGCCTCCAGCTTTTCCCCCGAGTAGGAATCCGTCGGCTGGGGAATGGAACCACAATCTTCAGTAAACACTGAAGAGAAGTAGTCATTGAGGAGGTTAGCATTTTCTGCATCTGAATGCTTTAATGTCCCCTCCTCATTCCTCAAAGTGCCAATCGTTCGACGGATTGGTTTACGGCTGTTCACATATCCAAAAAACTACTTGGGATTCTCTTTACAGAGTCTCGCCACTCGGAATTCCTCAGACCGCTTAGCCGCCCTTATACTGGACTACACTCTCCTGGCTAGCCTCCGGTATTCGTCAAAGTCACCCGAGATCTTCGATTGCCGGTACACATTTCTCTTCTCCCTAAGCAGTTGGCCGATTTCTCGATTAAACCACTTTGGTTGAACAGAGGACCAACGGGGGCATTTCAGAGGGATGAAACGCGATTGAAGACTCATGAATGTGGTTTTGAAACTGTTCCACGAGTCTTCAACAACATCGCACACTTCTAGCCTCGCGTCAGTCAGTCCAACACGAAGACCTGCAAAGTCTGCTCTTCTCAAATCGAGTTTCCTTGATTTACTAGTTGCAGGCTCTGCCTTCAGGACTTTGACTACAAATCTAATTAGTCGGTGGTCACTACCACCGAGCTCTTCGCCAACAGAGAGGTCCTCAACGATGTCATCCTCAGAGGTGAAAACCAAGTCGAGGATATTATCTCCTCTCGTTGGCTCTCTCACCCACTGAGTGAGGAACTCGTTGTTCGTGAACTCCAGGAGTAGTGCGTTCTCGCCACAGGGTTCTCTGGTTTCCCAGTCAACTTGTGTGTTGAAATCACCCATGACGATACACACTCTGTCTTCGACAAGTTCTCCTAGCAGCTGGTACAGATCTCTGTCCTTTTCAACGTTTTGAGCAGGAGGTCTATAAAGCACCAGGGTCCTGTATTTGGCAGGACCTATCTCTAGGTCAACACCTAGTAGTTCATGGTCGGATATGATGTTGCAATCCGTCAAGTTTAGAGTATCCTTGACATACAACATCACACCGCCACCCTCTCTGTCTGGCCTATCTTTCTGGAAGAGCTGGTAACCGGGAATCGTGAATTCACCTTCAAAATCTCGGCTTGAGGTTTTTATCCACGACTCCGTTATGGCCACCATCTCAGGTTCCTCTGTTACTACGAGGCCACGAGCTCAAGAAACATATTCCTGATTGACCTCGCATTGAACAGAAGAACTTTGAGGGAGTCCCCTAGTGTAGGACTCCCTACGCCCTTCCGTTTCCCGGCTTCTCTGTTTTCGTGGTCACACCCTTTTTGACGACCTCCGAGAAGGTCGTTCCAGGAGTGACACGGGCATGCTGGCGCACGTCCGCTTTCGCTCTGTTTCGAATGCTCCTTTGGGTGCGTTCCACGACATCTTGAATTAGATTGGTGAGAAAGGCCTTCCCTTTAAAGGAGAGATGTACCCCGTCCCTTTGGTAGAGGTCGTCTCTAACGATAAAGGTACGATAGGGGTCCACGAAGAAGACTCCTTCTGCCGTGCAGAGATCCGCCAACCTTTTGTTCACTGCGACGTTTCTTTCGTGAGCGGTTCGGGATGGACCTCTTCTCGGAAGCATCCCAACCACCACACGTTTGCGGGTTTTAAGCCCTATGTCGTCCACGGCTCCCATCACTGTTTGGATGGTCTTACCACTGAGGCGAACCTTACCCCCTCTGAGGTAGAGGTCGTTGCCGCTCACCATCAGAGCAACAACAGAATTCTCAGAAATCTGAGCTTTCTCTGCCTCTACTCTGATGGTGTGGTTACCCCGTCCTGACAGGCAGCTTACCTTCCCGCTAGTGCGAAGGCGGGCCGCTAGCAGCGGCTGCAGATCCCGTGTTTGCGAGTCACCAATGAGGGTGACCTTCGGACACTTGGTCTCTGAAGACGGGGTCTTCCCTTGTGAAAGAGGCCTCCCCTTTTCCTCTTTACTCTTCATATTCTTATCTTTCTTTTTCTTCTTATTTATCTGTTTTTCTTCTATTTTGGGTTCTACTTTTGTTTAAACTATCTTTTTTTTCTTTTTTTTCTTCGTTTCTCCTTTCTTCTTTTTCTCCTTTTCTCTCGCCTCAGCTGGCTTAGCCTCAGATGATGCCGGAATGTCCGCTTCATTACTAGGGGATTCCGACACGTCAGTAGGCGGCGCCTCTTCTAGGCATCGAACCTGAGCTACGTTAAGGGCTTCGAGCTTCTCCAACTTTCCCTCAAGTACCTTAGCTCTCTCCTCTGAGGCTCTATAGAGGTCTTTTAATTTTTCCACCTCTCGCGTAAAATATGCAAGTAGTGCAGATACTTTCAGGGCTGCATTTTGAATAGCAGCCCTCCGGAAAGTCAACGCACCACTTTTCTAACTGGCATATTGCACAGTTGTGTTTGAGACGAACGGGTCCTTTTTTGCCTGTCATTTTGAGCGCTTTCTCTCTCTCTGAAAACTCGTGACCAATCAATGAAAAAAAGGGGGGGGTTGGTGAGTTCTCCCAGCGTGAGTCGCTCCCACCTATCGATCGGAGAGGTTTCGGATCTTTCAGAAGGCACGCTCCATGTGCTGCTGTTCGTCCGACCGAGTCGTCAAACCTCGGCGTGCCGTGGCTCCCAACCAAGCAGCACTGACGGTCCCCGAAGGGGCCATCGATTTCTCACCAGGTGAACAACAACGAAGCACGCCCCGTACTAAACTCCTACTAGTTCCCTTCACAACGGCCAGGATCTCGGAGTAGCGTTCAATGGATATCCCGCCACACCTAGGAACTCGACCCAAGGCTTTTTATTGGCCTGGCAACCAACATGGGAACAAAGGGCCGTCACCTCGGACCAATGCTACCATAAGCACCCGTCAACGGGCACTGGGAACGATCAATAATTACGTGCCAGGGAAGGGGTTAACGAGGCACTACCCTCATCCCATTCATCGTGCCCCGACGCCTAGGACACCTCCAGTCCTAGTCTCTCGCAACCAGTGAGCGTCGATTGGACCTTGTTTATAGAGGTTCCAAAGCCTCTCTTCTGACGCATGAGGTAGCTGCCAGGTCCTTATAGGTAGATAGAGGAAGAAAGGGAAAGAGTGACACGATAGGAGTAAACTTTTTTTGTTTTTTTTTCTTTTTGTATGAGTGGGAGATAGGATAAAAGTAAAAAAAAGAGAGGGATAGAGTAGAAAAAGGAAGGAATGACGCACTTAGTCTGGAACCTCGTTTCCGACCAAATCGACAAGGGAAGCCCTACCAGGGGTACCGAGAAGAGGTACCCCTGCCGACATAGCTCGAAGAGTGCAAGGTCCACACAAGCTCTCTTCCCGCGACAAGGGGGCGTCACCTCTCCCTCTATTTTCGTTATAGAAGTTTGACTATTGCTACTTTCATTTCTCCTTATAGAGTTTTCACTGCTTTGCATCTATCCGGCTTTGGGGAATCTCCTGTCTCCCGGGGTGAAACTCGCATGCACTCCATTTCCATTTTTGCTCGGAGCGCGTCAGCGCTCCTAGTAGTCTCCTCTTTCTCTTTTTTATTTATTTTTCGCACTCTGATAAAAACGTGTCCCCAATTATTACTAATCTCCCCCAGTGGGAATCTTTTCCTATTTATGCCTATTTCTATCTATCTTACCTATTTATTTTAGCACACTTCCCGTTCACCCTTTCTAGTTAAGCCTAGCCATAACAGCAGTATATATATATATATATATATATATATATATATATATATATATATATATATATATATATATGTCGTAGAATGGACTCTCGACGATATACCATATATGACTATTCGTTGCGGGAACTATTCATTTATATTTAGAGTGCGTGGTGTCTGGGTTGACCGATATTATTTATCTTCAATATGCTTAAGAAATGAAACTGAGCTCAAGGATAATAATATGGCTATCATTAATAAAATAGAGTTTTTTTAATAAAAAATATCAACAACACACAAAACGGAAAATATTGACATAAAGGGTCGTGGGAAATCTAGCTAATCCGAGGATTAAGATTTGGAAGAGATTTATAAAGGTAAAACAAATATAAATTAAAGGGATGGGATGGTTCACTAAACCATTTAAAGCACAGGATAGGGTTGACAAAAGGGTTAAATACTCAAAGGTAACGTTAGGCTTACGTAATTACACGTGTTGTGCAGAGGAAGGCGACGTGAAGGAATCTTCGGTCCACTGGCGAGTTCCAGCCGAAGGGGGACGGGGAAATTAAATTATCCTGACGTGGCGTCTTGGGAATGAAAACCATTTCTTGGCGAACGGGCTTGAAGAACAATGGCTGTTCTACGTTGTTCTCTTATGAACAACGGGGGGTGGTGAGAACCGTCTCTGTCTACGGGCTCAAAGAACAATGGCTGTTCTAATGTTGTTCTCTTTCTGAACAACAGGGGGGAAGGGTGAGAACCGTTTCTTGTCAACGGGCTCAAAGAACAATGGCTGTTCTAATGTTGTTCTCTTTCTGAACAACAGGGAGGGAGGGTGAGAAAGGTTTCTTGTCAACGGGCTCAAAGAACAATGGCTGTTCTAACGTTGTTCTCTTCTGAACAACAGGGGAAGCCTTGTGGACTTGGCGTCTTGAAGGCTCGAACCTTGGCACTCAAGGGATATTGTCCTCTTCTGGACAATGAGGGTGGATCTCGAGGTAGAGGGCCCTTGATGTACAAGGTGAGACTGGATCGTAGTGATGTCTCGCGAAGAAAATCTGGATCTCGAATCTGCTCTCAGTGGTAAAGTTTCCGTATAAATAGTCGAGCCACTCCCTTGGCGTAGGGGACAATGGAGTGTGGCTTCGAGGGAATGCACAGCCGCGCCTGAGAACAATACCTTATCTGCCCATAAGCCTAACTCAATCTGGCGTGATCGGCGCATGGGGCGAACAGGGGAGAAATAAACCTCCTTGGTTAAACATTGACTCAGGTGGCGGCGATAATGCACCCGGCTTCAAAGCGAAGATGCACGTGGGTAGCATCGTGTTTCTAAACAACATGTGATAACGGTTGGAATTAAGCGGCCTCAAACCGTTCTATCACACCCCTCCATTCCGGGGGAAGTTGTCACTCTGAAAAAAAAAGAGAGAAGGGACAACGATAGAGCTCCGTTGTGGGGAACTCAATTTCCTCTTTCAATTCGTCTACATAGGTGATCCTACCCATAAATCTACCTTCCTGCAAATTACGCTCTATTAGCTATAATTTGGGTGAAATTGTTGGGTTTAGCTCTATTTTACTTATGGTTTCACTTCCTTTTGAGGATACAAGTCTCTCCGCATTTCGTTCTTGGTAACATATGGCGATGTATCCGGTTGCATTGTCTAGAAGTTTGACTATTGCTACTTTCATTTTTCCTTATAGAGTTTTCACTACTTTGCATCTATCCGGCTTCGGGGAATCTCCTATCTCCCGGGGTGTAACGCGCATGCACTCCATTTCCATCTTTGCTTGGAGCGCGTCAGCGCTCCTAGTAGTCTCCTCTTTCTCTTTTTTATTTATTTTTCGCACTCTGATAAAACGTGTCCCCAATTATTACTAATCTCCCCCAGTGAGAATCTTGTCCTATTTATGCCTATTTCTATCTCTCTTACCTATTTATTTTAGCACACTCCCCGTTCACCCTTCCTAGTTAAGCCTAGCCATAACAGCAGTCCACAGTTGGTTTCAGGCTTGTGGTCAATAATCGACCCCCATCCCTTTCTGGCCCCCTAACGGGGTCTCCTGCTGGGGTTCACTACACTCTACTTTTCAACTGTATCTAAGAGTTATGTTGTGCACGATGGTGAAATCACATGGTACACAACAGTGAAGACGGAAATGTGTGAAAGAAATAGCAATACCACTTTGAGGTATTAATTCGTTCGTGGGAACCGGATTTCTCTCCAATCAGCCAAGGGAACGCAATAATTACTTATTTCTTGGATTATATTTTTTCATCATAAAAAAATCTCTCGTGTTGAAAATAAGTTTAGTGGAAAGCTGTAAAGGAGTTAAGAATGAATCAAAATGAGTCATTGCTCACGAAAATGTACGTTCCTTGCTTTATCTTAAAATTTTCTACAAAAACTATACGGCAGTTAAGCAATGCCTATGTCTCATAATCATCTGAACAATGAGGAATTTTTTTCAAGTCAGATAAACACCTTCACTTTGGACATTCAAGAGGCATATCAATCCAATCACGTACGATTGCATTTCTTTAATCTTTAATCTGACATTAAAACATGTACATAACTTGTAACGCCAAAGTAAGTTCACTGGCTACATAGTCCTTCAGTCGACACCTTACAACCCTAATAACTCATTTATTACATTTATACTTTGACTTAGAGTTCGTAACACTCGACTTCTTGAGATTACATTTCCCAAATCATACTTCAATATTAAAAAAAAAAACACGCAAAGAACTTGATTACGGGTTGCTTCTGGAAGCAGTTGCTGCCGTTCTCGTTCTCGTGGCTTCTCCCCCACTCGATGTTCACTTGCGAACTCACATCTCTGCATGTATTCTTGTATAACACCTGAGCAGGAAACTTTGCATTTCACTCCTCGGATTGTTTAGAGTAAATTGGCATTCCTTTCTCATTTATCTTCCACAAATAAAATATTCATTCCACCTTATCCAGGAGGAAAGTTACTTTAGTAACTTTGACCTTAACAATGTTTCTTCCAATTAAGTAAATTCTTAGTTAAAATTATTCCCTCTACTAATTTTTATTCATTTCTGGTGGTACTCGAATACTTTGCTATTTATTTATACTCAATAACATTATTAATTTTGTGAATCTTTCCTTACTATTACCCATTAAATAGAAGAATGAGGTGTCTAAACCATATTTGTACACTACAGATTACGAGTTAGTGAAGGAAATGTACGAAAACAGTTTAATTTCAATCCTTAGAAATATCACATTTCGTCGATATTCTGAAGAGATCAATTTAAATGACTCCCTCTGCGAGCCGAGATAGTAAAAGGTTTATTTAAAAGGCTTTGCTCAACTGTTGACAGTTTAGGCAAGATTTTACTCATAAAAAACTATTTGCTAAAGCTCCATCTGGAATATGATACATCTAGAACATTCGCTTGCTAAAACTAGCCCCATGTACTCAGATAATCTTAAGGCATAGTAATAATCACTACTTAAGAAATGCTGATTACTTAAATAACACTAGTTTTGTTTCTTTAAATGCTTTTAGTGTTTCTAACGTGGTTTTACCTCCAGATTCCCAAAATATCCTTTAGAATTCCATAGCATCGATATTTTTGGAGATAATTGGAATTTTGAATATAAAGCTTACCATAAATAGCTGCGACAGTTCACTTTATTTAGCATATTCACATTGTCCATGAATAATAGTTTCTGACAAACCATTAAATAAAAGTAATACCGAAACGTTAGAAGCGACACAAGCTCGAATATTAGCCGGGCGCACCGGAGTAAAATATTTGCAACTAATGGAAAAAAATTGTCGGTTACAGTAGGATGACGATCCTAAAATTTAGTAAAGAAATGGAAACAACGGTTAAAGGAAAAATCTTTGAATGTAAACCACGTCTAAGGTGCACGTTGCCTGGGGGAATCTTACCCCTAGCATAACCGATATCTCCTATCGTTCATTGATAGGGCTACAAGATGGATAGAACATTCCTGATTCCGGACATAAGCGCTGAAACCGTTGCTTTGGCCTTCTTAGACGATGGGATATCCAGATTTGGCGTCTCGTTATACGTGGTAACCGAAAGAGGAGCCCAATTCAAGTCCGAATTGTTCAACGAATTATCATCTTTCGTTGGTTTCCATCGTTTCCTTACCAAGGCGTACCGCCCATCAACGAACGGGATGGCGTAAAGAGCACACAGAACTCTTAAGTGCTCCATAATGGCCCGTCGACAAGGTTGGCTTATTGCCCTTCCGATTATCCTTTTGGGTATTCGCTCCCTACCTAATGACTCAGGTTTTTGTCTTTCACAGCAGTTACAGGGACTACACTAGTGTGTCCAAAGACCTTGGTTTCATCAGCTTCGTCGAAAACTGATTCCAAGTTCATTAAGAAGTTAGTCACAACCATGGCACAAGTTAACTTCACACAGGCATTCGAAGGACACCTACAATCGGTGCCCGAAGCTCTTCGTGAGGCAACGTATGTGTGGGTCAGAATCGATCGTCTTTGCAAACCGCTAGAAGCGCCATATGCTGGCCCTCTCCCGGTGGTCGAGCGCGACGCAAGGTCTACAAGTTGAAATTCCCAAATAGCAAACGAGATACTTTTTTCCGTAGACAGGTTTAAACCAGCGAAGCTCCTTCCCTCGTCACTGGCAATGTACTAAATGATCAGCGACACCCAATGACTCATCCAAGAGATGGGAAAACGAACTTTTGACTCCACGTCGGAGTTAAGAACAATCGAAGAAAAACCTCTCCAGGCACCGGAGAGAACAATGATAAGCAGGACATTTTTACACGACCAGGAAGACCGGTTACGTTCGCTAAAGATGCGTCACTCTTTTACTTTTAAAACGGGTTGCATGGTAAAAATAGGATGATCTATAATATGTACTCGTTCATTCGATTGTTACGGCCTAATATAATAAAAGAGAAAAATTGTACGCACGCCTCAATAATTTGCGCATATTACTATATAAAACTAATAAACTTACGCCTGTGAACCAAAGATTATACCATATATTATAATCATAGAGATTACTTAAAAATTAAAAAGACCCGAAATTATATATATATATATATATATATATATATATATATATATATATATATATATATATATATATATATATATATATTGAAAGGCCCAAAGAAATAAAAACTGGTAACACAACCGGGAAAAATGCGAAACAAATTAATTACGTGGACCATTAAATCTTAAGAAAGAAAATGGGAGATATAGAAACGGACAATAGAGCCAACTATTTTAACCGTGATATGAAAATGAATAAAGGAGTTGGATTTGAACCTGTTTCATCAAGCGCTCTTCGCTAAAATGACCACAACGCTCATTGCCATGGATACCATCTTCAACTCCCAAAATGGTTGATTCAAAAAACCTTTTGAATAACCAAGTGTAGGTTTTTATCCAGTTAGAGACAAGACAAGTGTTTTTCTAGTTTTTCTAGTAGAAGGGGGCACGCGCTTTTTGTTTATAATAAGCGAAAATCACATTACACCGTGATATATAATATATGTATTTAGAGGCGTTTTTCCGGGTTAGGTAACCAGTTTTCATTTCAATTGTTTTACTGCAATCCTTTTTCTTATCTATAAAGGAGTGGCGGAGACGGAATAAAAATAAACTTTTCTTTCTCTTTAAAAAGCAAGGGTGACTCTTGAAAAGGCCAATCGGAAATGTAGTTTTTTGGCTATCTGAGAGAACGCCTATTTTAAGTGTTACCTTCTCGTGTATGTGATAAGAGCTCCTTCCGGGAGCTTTGATGAAGACACTGTGTCTGCCTAATATAGCCTTTTAACCGCATATATATATATATATATATATATATATATATATATATATATATATATATATATATATATATATATATTAAGGAAGGAGGAGGACATTTTTCTACAAATGCTTAGTAAAGTACTAAGATTAAAGCTGCTGCTTACTATGAAGCTAATCTTTAAAAATAGAGATAAATAATACCTTTTCATGAGAAAGTCCATCACCAAATGAGGGCTTACAACTTCCGTTGCACTGCCTTTCGATCAACCTGGGAACTAGCTCAAGCTGTCTGACATGTATTAATTTCGTCCGTACTGGGCGGGATATCTCAGCAGTCCTAGAAGATTAACGGTTTCTTGGCGGATGAGTCTTCTTGGGAGGGTACGTGAACCTTGAGTTAAATATAATGTCCCCAAATATCTCCTTAGGCCACCACCGGTTAATTTCCTTGATTGAGTGTATGAGTTTCCTTCCTAATAGGGCTTTGGGTAGCCATTAAGGCGAAAGAACATCAAATGTGCTGTCAACGGCACCCCTGACATTCCACAATTCAATATTACCTCTTCTCTACTTCTTACTTTCCAAGGTGTGCAGAGAGGCTGAGGGGTGAGACTTGTCCTGGTGGGTTTCTCCCATCGTTACTGTCGGGTTCCCTGTTCATGCAAATCAGTGCGGTATCTAAACCATAAGTGCCTTACTTGGTGTACCAGCTCCGCCAAGTTGACCGTGTAGTATGGTTTTTCTAATTCTCAAATTTGCTTGTTCTTGTTTTTTTAAATATTTGTTTAATTACTATTTTAAGTTTTAGCCTTGCTAACTTTTTATATTTTAATAATTTAAGTTATTTAATGCATTCCTTTATTCTTTTGTTATTATGTGGTGACATTGAGTTGAACCTTGGCCCTCCATGTTCAAAAAAGATTGCATATTATATTGTAATATAGGAGGCTTGTATGGTAACTTAAATGATCTAACGGTTGTATCATCTAAATATGATATTATTTTGTGTGCTGAAGTCTTAGTCTCCGAATCTAGAAATATCACTGAAATCCTATTGCCAAATTTTAGGAATCCTCATCTGATTCGTCGGGATGCCTTCCCAAGAGTACGTGGCTTAGTTGCTTACACACGAAAGGGTTACAATGCCACATTACTCCCTGACCTTATGTGCGGTTGTCATGAAATTCAAGTTGTTAGGGTTACCAGTCAGCTGAACAACTTGAATATATTTAGTTTATATCGTAACCCTGACCTTAACGATAATATTTATGATTGTTGTCTAACTAAGATGGCTTTGCTTTCAGGAATCAGATAATAAATCTTGTTTTGTTTTGTGGGAGATTTAAATGCACATCATCAGCAATGGTTAAACTCTGTTTCCCCAACCAAAAGACATGGTCACGCTGCACGTGACTTTTCCATTTTATCGGGATGTATTCAACTTGTTCTTGGCCCAACTCATAACTCTGGCAGTTGTTTGGATTTACTAAATTCTGATGTGCCAGATGTTGTTGAGGTGAATATCTCGCCACCAATTGGTCATTCGGGTCATTCTGCTATCAGTTTCAATTTACTGACCAATTTTAATGTTCTAAGTTTAATACCTCAAGAAGAATCTATCTTAAGTCCCGTGCTAACTGGAATAATATAGCCAAAGATTTGAATGATGTAGTATGGGGTGATGTCTTTAAATTGATTGATCCTGATATTGCATTAAATGATACTCTTGTGCAAATTATATCAAGAAGATAACTTAACTGGCATCACTCAACCACATAAATGGTGGTCCACTTTAAAATCTTTCATTTATGGAGAAGACTGATCTCTTCCAGCTCTTCGTAATGATAATGATGTTTCTATATATACCCGGATAGAGAAAGCTGATCTTCTCTCATCTTTATTTCAAAGGAAGCATTGTCACCGGGATCTTGAACTCCCTCCTATTTGCTTTCCTACTACAATTTTGTCTAAATTTGCCTTTAGATCATCAGAACTAAAAAACTATTTCTTATACTTGGATGCTTATGGTGGTACGGATCCTATTGGCATATTTCCTTCATTTTTCAAGAACAATGCTGCAATATTGACCCCTAAACTGGCAATCCTATTCAGCCATCTTATTCGTGCTGGTAAATTCTCACTTTGTTGGAGAGTTGCCAATATAATTGCTATTCCTAAAGAAGTTTCAGCTTTCAGAATGGCAAAGAGGGACCGTGCACACGAACCAGGGCGGCTAAAAGTAAGTCGAAACCCCCTAGTCCACGCCTGAAGAATGAGAAGCCTGGACACTCGAGAGATGTCCCCCAAGCAAAGAATAAAAAGTGAAATAAGAGGAAAAACCGATAAATAATACCATGAAATTATAGAACCCTCATTCTCGCTCCGTTATCTATCCACTGCAGGGGCAAGTGAGCCTAACTTAACGCCGCTCCCAAGCTCAGATAAATAGGGAGGGTCGGAGTGAGGAAGGGCAACCGCCGTAAAGTCTCTGCCAAAACCTTAAGGGATGAGTCCTTTACCAAATTGGAAACGACTCATCAAGAACGGCGAAACCTGGTAGGGAAAAGCCGAGAAGAAGAAGAAGAAGAAGAAGAAGAAGAAGAAGAATAAAAAGAAGAAGAAAAGAAGAAGGAGGAGGAGGAGGAAGTGCTCAACCAGTTGAGCCTCGAACAACTGTGAAGACGTTGGTATGATGCGATCGAAAGCCTCTATCATGATGCATCCCCCAAAGATTTTGAGCAAAAATTAGCCGTATCGAAGGATCGACTGGAAGAGCGAAGAAAGTGTAAATAAGAAATAAAGATGGAAACATCGAAACCGGACAAATAAATATTCAAGCAATATTTCGAAGTTATTGGGAAAACATATTCAGTATAACTTAAGAGGAGAACGAAGATTATGATATAGTGTTTCAAAGAAAAATCATAGACGAGCTCAACACACAAATACATAGGACGCACCCGCACCACCAGATAGATTGCTAGCGCGACGGAGGCGCCGAGATTGCTGAAGAGGAACTACTCGGCGCGCTCCACTCATTCTGGCAAAAGGCTTATGGATAATCATGGTTAACAAATTTAAATTTTGATTTGGCACCAGCGAATGTCATCGAAGGAATGAGAAGAATTTTTAACTCCTGACTAAATACAGGATACTTCCCCGATGCTTTCAAGACACTTAAGATGATCTTAGCCAAGCACGGGGAAAAACCAACAAGGAAAGAGAGCTATTGGCCATATACTCTTGAAATTTAGCCAGAAGCTCTTCGAAAAAATCCTCAATCAAAGACTGGCGTCTCATCTGGAGGAGAACTGTCTGTACACAATCCGTACCAATTTGGCTTCCGGAAAAGCGAAGATAGAGATGGCGATAGATGTCACCACGGAAAAGCTTGCCCAAGCAAAAGGGGAGGGGGGTTACGTGGACAATGTATGTCGAGATGTATCAAAAGCATTTGATAAGGTGTGGCAAAGGAAGATACA
This sequence comes from Ceratothoa steindachneri, assembly GCA_963969495.1. Taxonomy (NCBI): domain Eukaryota; kingdom Metazoa; phylum Arthropoda; class Malacostraca; order Isopoda; family Cymothoidae; genus Ceratothoa; species Ceratothoa steindachneri. The sequence continues at coordinate 100,522,589 of OZ018326.1, forward strand.
ATACAAGATCCTGAGGCTAGGACTAAGCGAAAACTTGAAACGAACTCTTTGTGACTATGTCATGGAGAAAGCGGCGTATATCATCAGTTTGGGGAGCATGGACGGACCAAAGTTCATGCTTAATGCCGGCCTCTCGCATGCTGAGTGTCTCTCTTACACTCTTTGTTCGATATACACCGTAGATGTCCTAGCCCCTGGCAACCCCACTTTACAAAAACTCAATTCGCGGATGATTTCAGACAGAATGTCCTTGGTGTAATGCGCCTATGCAAGCTCGTATGACAGCAGCAAAAAACGAAAGAGTAAACATCTACGAGGCCAAATGGAAAATATAAACAAACCAATAAGAATTCAAGGTGGTCCCAAAAGGAAGGAGACTACTATCAGATGTCTGGATCGGGGATAGGCGCTATCCCTACACCACAGAGTGCAATGTACTTGTAATGAAGATTAGGTCATCCGGGTACAGGAAGCACGCCTCTGATCGAACTGTCTCTGTCAGAACTCTATTCATGCTCTGAAACCTCCAAGAGAGCAATAAGAAGATGATCGAGAATGCATTTGTAAGATCTACTCTGCTCTACTCGGCTTCCGCCTTCTCTTTTGACTCGAGGACACAAAAAAAAAGAAGACTACAGGTCGTACAGAACAAATGCGTGTACCTAATTACGGGTATACGCAAATAAGAAATAAGACGCTAAGAAGAGCTGCACAGAGAGTCAGAGATAAGTCCTATTAACATAATCATTGAAGAATGGACAATGAATATGCAAGATACAGTTAATCAAGAAATGAATGGGAAAATCATCCAAATGATTAACAAGACCAGAATAGCCAGAAGCCATGCAAGATTTCTAAGTTCCATTAGCCATCTGACTAATGGAGACGAAGTGTCGTTCTATCCATGATGAAATGTGTTAAAAGACCAGAAAATAAAAATAAATACTACCGACCAATAAAACTAACCTAACTGGAAAACTTAACCGAATATATCCAAAAACCTATCTACTACGACTCAATAACACCGATTATGATCAAAGAAGAAAGAAAAATACCCCAAAAAACATACACCACAGAATAAATTAATAAAAAAATACTATTAAAATAAGTAATAAATTACTTATATCATAAAACAACAAAAAATGATCAATACATATACAAAAAAACATTAAAGTTTTAATAGGAAGATTTGAGCGCCGTAAAAATAACTATAGTAAGAACAACAACGGAGACGAAGTGCACCTGATCACCAGGTGCCTTGCACCCCTTTCAAATCCCCTACATTACCTTATCTTTTCACCACTTTTAATTCTTTCTATCTATGTGATACATGTTTTGTCCCTATCCACACGCTCACACATACACGTACACCAATTCGTAATTTAATTGGTAAAAGAGGCAACGTGAACGAAAGGCAGGTTATGACGTAATGTGGTGGGTAAGCTGGTTTCTAGGTGGAGATGATGTTTATTTGGAGTCTTCGCTTTCATATTGTGGTGGCATCTATGTAGATAGTTGTGACAATTATAAATTAGTTTTGCATTATCAATGTCAATTAAATAGTCTTCATTTGACATGTGTAAGAACAGGCTCGAAGATAGGTTTCCAGGGCACATGTCGCATTTGTGTTCCTTCATTCTCTTGGAGAATCTATCGCTTTCGCCAATATATATTTGATCGCAAATTTTGCAGGGAATATAATAAACGCACTATTCTTTATCATCAGACCTATTTGTGCAGACTCTTTCGTATCGTATTTTTTGTATTAAAAGGCAACATTAATGTTGTTGGCCCCTACCAGCTTTTTTAAATTAATTAATTGTAACGAATATGCAAATATATAATTATTATTACACGCTTTTTTCTTAGGATTAAATTGTGAATAAAAGTTGGTTCTTGTTTTATAATGGCATTTTTCTAGCAACCATAAGGGATACTGCAGTTCAATGGATGTTTGGGTGATTGCGTTAATTTCATCCTACAGGAACAAGGTCTGCTGACCAAAAGTCGCGGAGTCTCACTTATTCTGATTTATGACCTTACGACCTTCAAAACTTTGAATAATTCATGGACTAACCTTGGGAGAACCTTGCCAATTATATCATTTGGAAGAGAATGTAAAACAACAAAAGTTTTTCACATTTCGTTAGAATCGGTCGAATAGTTACAATGTTATTACCAAAACAAGAAAAAAGCAAAACGGACACGACCGACATAGTGAGAATAGAGTCGCTCGCGACTAGACTCGCACGCGACTACAAAAGGATCACATATGCGATACGCTCTCAGGAAAAGGTAAGAAACTTTAGACTTTTTAATAGATTCGTCATGGCAAGAAAAATAAGGAATATAGGCATTAGAATTGGTTGGTTTCCGATGAACAGAACAATATGCTCTATTGTTTACTTTAGATATTTTGACATCTAGAAAGTGCAGTAAGTTGTTTAGTTCCAATTCAATTTTAAATATAATGGTGAGGTGAATATTTTTTCATTGTTCAAGAAATCAATCAAATATGTTATCATTCATAGGTAAGGTGACATATCCATCATCAACATAGTGAAAACATGTTACCTAATCCCATAACATGATTATCCAAGATAATAAAGGAACACAAATGCAACATGCGCTGTGGAAGCCTATCTTCTAGCCTGTTCTTACATATGTCTAGTCAAAACAATTCAATTAGCGTTTATAATGCTAAAAAATTTATAATTCACACAAAAATGTACATAGACGTCTAATCGAATCAGCCCGGATAAAGGAAATTTCAAACTTCAATTCTTCCGATGATCAGTTCAACACTAATCCCTTGATAAGCAGAAGACTCATCTGACCTCTGCCCAGAAATGTCTGGGCACACAACGACCCGTGATAAAATTCTGACTTTTAAATTTGTGTGTCCTTAGGTTAAGCCTCTTTCTGCAATCATTAGTTTGCCAGCGACTGAAAATGACCTATGAAAATGACCTATGTCATATATATATATATATATATATATATATATATATATATATATATATATATATATATATATATATATATATATATATATATATATATATATATATTTAAACGGGAAATCAATAATACTGGCATAGTAGATGCTCATTAACCCATAAGGAATAAGGAAAGATGATACACATGCAATTTTAAAGACCAAACAAAGATCGTACATACTCGTAGTTCGCTGTTTAGTTCTTTAAGAATTAGACAGCTAACTACTAAAACCCATTTGGATGATTTTATTTACGATATTTCAATATTATAAAGTGTATTGTTTTCAGCAAAATTGTAGGTAATCTATTTGTGTTTTCAACGGTAAAAACATTTGAAAATATACATTTAATATTCTCACCAGTGCCGAGACCACTCATACCAGGACAACTCATCACCGCATAACTCGTACCTGGACAAATTAAATGATATCTAGGACAACTCGTATCAAGAACTACTCATACCAGGTTGCTATCCTAATAGGTTGTCATATTTTTCCTTAATCTTTAAGTAGATTAAGTCAAATTTAAGTTCAGTATTATGAAATTTATAATCAGCTAAGCTGCACTTTAAGCCTCAAACAGAGTAAGTCTGACTTCCAGTGAACAGTCACCGCTCATCCATGTTTGTGTTTGGCAACGTTTCGGAAAACTCTTGAAATTTACTCTAGCCCTAACAATGTCAGATTATATAAAACCGCACACGAGATGTTAATAAGCTTGTAGATAATATTAACTAAGTATGTAATTTTCGCAGACAGAATGCAGATAAATCAAGAAAAGTGTGGCTATGTAAAGTAAAGGAGTGTAATGCTCGTGTTAAGATGATGACTGAGGAGGACCCGTTAGAAATAGTATATTCGACTGGAGAACACTTTTATAGTGCTGATTTGTCTAATGTGCAATCGAGAATTGTCCTTAGTGCTATAAACATCAAAGCCCTGCCATCACAAGAAACCTCAAGATCTGTGATTGCAACAAAATATTCTTCTCTGCAGGATGATGCGTTATCTGGGCTACCACCTACATCAAATTTATCACGAAATATTCGTTGATGGCGACAGCAGAATAATAAGGCTCCTCCAATTCCATCAGAAAGGTATGATTTTGATATCCCGCTTGAGTATTGCAAATTTGAATCATAAGTATGTTTTAGAACACGATTCAGGCGTAAAAGATAAAGAAAGAATGCTGATTTTCGCTTCATTAACACGACTTGATTATCTTCGTTAAGTGTCCTGATTGGGCTGTTGATGGCACATTTAAAGTCTGCCCATCTATATATTACTAGTTATATAGAATTCACATTCAAATAGGCAATTTCAGTGTCCCTCGTGTAGGAGAATCGTCACTCGCCCATTCTCTCTCAGTGGAGACACGGGACGGTAACCGCGAAGACATCCGGCTCCGGCACCGGGGGTCAAACTCGTAACCACAGCTTCTCGCTACTCGTCGCTATTAAAATCCGGAAGGTTTTAAACTACAAGATCTCCCCTACGATAGTATATTCAATTTCACCTCAAGTAAGAAATTGGAGACGCGTTTCTCTCAAGCTCGAAGGCCAGCTGGAGCAGAGTGGAGACTTGATGAGAAAAACCGTTGAAGTAACGAGCCTCCTGCGGCCCATCCACAAGCCCCCCTCCTAACCCTACCCCACTGGGGTGACGAGGTATAAATAACAAAGACTTGGGAAAAACGAGGTAGAATACGTCAGTCTTTAGGCTACGAAGTTCCCGGATTGAGGCCGGGCTACCGAGACTGGACAGGTAGAATACGTGAGTCGCTAGACTACGAAGTCCCCTGCAAAAGAGGCAGGGCTACCAAGGGGGCTAAGAAGCAGCTTATCCTCGAGCTAGTCCCTGGTTATCAAACCGAATGTTGTTAAGTTAACTTGTTCAAGTTCAACTTACTCTCGTCAGAGAGACTCCTCATAGCCTGGTGCCTCCTAAAGCCCAAAGATATTCCTCGACCTTAAAGAATTACGAAAAGAACAGGAAAAAGGCTCCCCCTCGAGCCCGTTACCCGGTGGCCACACCAAACTCATAAGTTAACTTGGTTGAGAAACCAATTCAACTTATTCTCGTCAGAGAACCTCCCCCCCCTTCTATCCTGGTGTATCCCAAAACATCGAGATAGGCCTCGCTCTTGAAAAAGACTAGAACTAAGAAGAAGCTCATCCTCAAGCTAGTTCCTGGTTACCAAACCGACCTTTAAGTTAACTTGTTCAAGTTCAACTAATTCTCGTCTAAGAAATCCCCCCTCCTTGTTCCTCGCCCTTGAAGAAGACCCCCCCCCTCCCGAGTACAGTCCTGGCCCATGAGGAATTACGTAACGATTGAGAAAAGCTCTCCCTCGAGCCCGTTGCCCGGTGGTCCCACCGAACTCTAAGTTAACTTGGTTTAAGAACCAAGTTCGACTTACTCTCGCCAGAGAGGCCCCGCCTACCTTGGTGCCGCCTAAAGCACCGTGATTGTTCTCGCCCTTGAAGACACCCGTCCCCCTTGAATACCGTGTGGACCCTCATCTGCTACACTTGCCAAAGTACCTCGTGATTTCGACCACCTCCAACAATCTGGTCGAAGCACGCGTCAAAGGACCTACCAGATTCATGTGGTGTCTGGGGCTCATTGAGTTCAAGATCAAACTCAAACCAGCCGCCAAAGCAACTGAGGTATTTAAACTCCAGTAGAGAGAGAATTAGCCTAATTCTTGTATATTGAAGTACGTATCGAATTTAGCCAATTTTAGAGCGTCAAGTTAATTGAAGTAATTATTGCGTATTTTAATATTCGGAGTATTTCTGTGGTTCATGTTTAGTTTTTGTGTAGTAAACTTGTTAAATTTAAAATATAAGTTTATTTGGGGAATTCCTGTGCGTTTCTATATATCCTTACGTGTTTGAAGCGGCTCTTCTTTAAAACGACGAAATTCGCACTCTTAGAACAAAGCCTACTTCATCAAAGAAGTATATCACGACCACAAAGTATACCACGATAAAAGTGGTGTCAGGTGTGTAGTGATCAAAAGGGGCATTCTGCTACACTCGTGTTTTCGTATTGTTACCCAACAGGCAGCAAGCAACTTATGATCGGCTGTTTTCTTACTCAGCTAGTTTCTCTTCGCCCTGCCATTCAGCCTGAATCGTATATGATGGCCTTCAAAAAAGTCCCCATGCAGAGACTCATTTTAAGATTTCCTGACATCGAGTTATCTGGGTGTTTATTTCATTTTTCTCAAAACCTCTAAAGAAAACATGTTGAGCTAGGTCTTTAAGTCCAATAAAATACAGATGAAGTATTTTTCCTAAAGGTAAAGTGCTTTACAGCACTTGCCTTTTTACCAGTGACTGATGTTATTGTTGCATACGAGGAACTAGCCGACGACGATAGTTTGACAAAGGGATTTGTGTCCTAATTTGAAGTGACGTATATAGGACCCGAAAGAGGAAGAGGCGCTAGAAGACGTCTTCTGCATCCAATATTTCCAATTAATGTATGGAATATTTCAGAGAGGACTACAACTGGCATGGCTAGAACTAATATTAGCCTTGAAGGTTTTCATTATCCCTTACAAAATTCCTTTTCATGCCAACATCAAAATACCTGGAAATTGATAAACGCACTAAAGTTGGAGGCAATTTTGGCGCAGAAGAAGAAAATTGATTTTGACCGGGGAGCGAAAATACATTCTAAGCAGGTGTACAAAGAGTGCAACAAGCGACTAATAACTTGAATTAAAAATTATGATCCTTGCCAGAAAATGTCTTTCTTAAAAGCTGTCGCAGATAATCACCACTAAGGAAAATACATGTGTATTTACATTTTTGGGAGTAGTAGGATATCTTTTATAAATTCTAAAAGTTGATTCTTTACATTACCCACAGTTTTATTTAGATAATCTACGTTAAAAAATAGAAGTCACTGCATATAAACGTTGCTTGTTGTCTAATTAAGGCCAAAAGCTTTTCATTGAAAAAAATATCGTTTTCCTCCGTTTTCGTTGGCGGCCTATAGAAAACGAAGAAATTTATTTTACTCCTCTATTGAATATGATAGCTAAAATCTCAAATGTAAAATCTCTATTTAGGTTTTTCATTATTGCAACTCGTTCGTTTTTTATGTCTAAAATGATTCCCAACCTTTTCCTCTAGACCTTTCCTTATCAAACATTTTATAGGTTGATGAGACAAATTGTCCTATAAGCTTCATTTTAGAACTTTTGTGTATTTTCTCTATAACTGTTGTATAATATTTTAATAATTCAAATGAACCTTCAATTGATCGACCTTTTTTCCTCAAACTGTGTTAAATTTCTAAACTTTAATTGGTTGTATGATTATTGCCTTGTTGCGAATTAGTCTGCTCTATGTAAAATATTTAGGACAAAAGGGCCACTGAATTTTAAACCAACTTTATAATATGAAGCAAAAATAGATAAATTATTTACAAATTTCTACACACAAGAAATACATTGCATTATTTTTACTATATATGTTTAATGTGACTGAGCCAACATAATTTATTTAGTTACTACATTCTTAGTGAATGACTTTACAAGGTTAAGCATATATTTAGGTACATGGTGGATATCTATTAGCTGAGAGATAATATGTATCCGATTTATTTTCCGACATCCAATTAATATGACAGTTAATAACATAAAACTTGTAATGATTGTTGCTGTATAACAGGTACTGGAACAGTTATTTTTTCTACAAAAATCATCCTTTTAATAATCGTTTAATCATTCCAATATTAGCAAAGAACTGCAGATGAATTTAACAAATGGGAAATATTGATTAAATATTTCTTTATATCTGTCAATTTTAACAGGCATTTCTGTACCCAAGGGAGGTAAGAAAAAGACCTGTTATGGGTGCACTTAAAGATGGTTGAACTTCTAGAATTGGAGTGAAATTCTATTTGTTTATTGACTTTAATGATTTAATTCCATAAATATAAATGTAATACCCAAAATATAAATTAGTTGCCAAATACAGGGTGCGGCAGAACCGATTGAGCAGTTTTGAGGAGTCACTGCTTGGGGGGGTGAGGGGACGGGGAGGTGTCCCCTTGCAGGTTTCTGAGGAAAGGCTCACTTCCCTGGGCAAAGCCTCCCAGGGCTTCCCTCGGGAATGTACCCTTCAAATATGGCGTATCGTCTCTATATACCTCCCTTATTTTTTTATAACTCCTTAAAACTGCTCAATTGGTTCTGCCGCACCCTGTATATGGATATGTAAAATAAAAATAATATCTAACGTGATTTGTTATTGATATCCATTATTCTTTTCTGGCAGGGGGAAGGGGGTGCGATAACTACTTGGTGCTTTGCTAAATGAGTAATTATAAAGAAAAAGAAGAACTAAAGCTCTGTAGAGTTAGGAATCTTAACAAAATCCGAATATTTTATATAAACTTGAGAAATCCGAAAGCATGATTTGATATAAAGACCAAATCATTTTCTAAAGCAAGTATACGTTGATGAATTAAGTGTAAGATTGGTGAATTATGACAAAACATAGGTCGAATTCTAATATTCTTTCAACTGCAGAGACACTGTTATAACTAATATTTGTTTCATATTTTTAGCTTGATTTTGTAATTAGTTAACATGCATAGAAACAAAAATTCAAAGGAAATTTTACATTTTGAAGAAGGAGGGTTTGTTGGTTAATCTGAAGAAGAACTTTCTCAAAAACAAATTGATAGCAATCTTGGAATACTCCTTTCTTGCGTTAATATAATTATAGTTCAATTAAAGGAAAAGGCTAAAACATAACTAGAGTCATGACCTGATCGTCATGTTTTTCTGAAAGATGTGAGTTGCCCCTGAGCTGTTTGGAGGTCCATTGAAAACAACACTCGGTTAAAAGCTTTTGAAGTAGCAGAAAGATTCAAAATTAGCCCCAAAATAGCAGAAAATTACCTACAATCTCTTGGGTATTATGGATCTGCAATCAAAATGAAGCCCCATTTAATTAGGACTAAAGAAATGAGAAAGAAGCATTTTGAATTCTGACAATGAATGTTTTTCTGATGAATCAAAGTCCGCTCTGTTCTCAGATAGTAGACGAGTATGAGAGTCCAAGAAATTTAGGTTAGGAAGCTCGTAAATACAACTTTTTAGGCTTAGAAGCAAAATAAAAAACTTGAAGCCCTCTTCGAGTGCACCCTTATCAAATAATCTTTCATTGCAAATCTGATCGTTTGAAGACAAAAAGGTGATAGTCTGATAGAATCATCAGGCTAGTATGGCGGATGAAGCAGTAGCTCACAAATCTAGTCTATTAAGTTTATCTCGGAATGCATGTGCAATGTGTGGTTGTGCAAGCTTTTCAGAACACAACCATGTAGTTAACCAGCGCTGGATTTTTTTTTAAATTTACCTTGAATTCTGTACAGTTGTACGGCTTATACTTCACCATTTTCGGTCTTTAGAAAGTCTTCAAAACCTAATGGGTTTTGAAGAAGCATAGTTAAACTTGTATTTTATTGCCAATAGTTCTCATAAACTGAGGTAAATTATTTTGTAGAATAAATTCTATTGTTTTAACTGTTTCCATTTATCCCGGTAAGTTAAAATATCATAATAAATGAAAGTTCACTAAAGCATGGACCCACATATCGGCGGCAACTTTGGCCTAGTATACCATCCATTTACCTTTTCTTATATGTTGGGGGTTGTTAAATTAATTATTTATTTTGGATTTTGTTTCCTAATTGAATTTTTTTCGCAATGCGCAGATAAACTTTTTAACAAGTTGTTTATCTTCTACTTTATACTTTTTACTCCTATTTTCAACCTTAATTAAAATCAAGTCAAGAGAAGAATTCTTCAAAAGAGAATGTTAATTGAACTAAAAAGCCTTAAAGTTGTTTTTCGTGTCGAGTCGAGTACCTCGCTTATTATAAAAGTTTCCATTGCCTTAAATGGACGGGTTTTTTAGCCATTCAACCAAAGTCTTCGCGAGCAGCAGATTTCAGACGTTATTGTCGTTGAAGTCGGTCCTCAGGGAAACATCTGATAGAATTTGCACGATAAAGTGAGTTCGCGGCTTAGCAAAGCAGCAATTGTAAGTAGCTCGGGACATCAAACCCCTCTACTGTAGTTTTATACATTTACAACCAGAATTAGTTTTTATTTGGGAGTTTCTATAATATTTTCTCTAACAAGTCAAATTAAATAATAAAAAACATTAAGAAATTTTGTAAGGCGCCCTGCAAAGTCACCGGCCTTCACAGTGCGCCTGTCCATCAACTATGAAAAGGGTTAACAGAAGAGTAGTGGTCCTCAAGGAAAACTCCAAACATAAATACAGGCATTAATTTGCTGAGCCCTCATATTGAAAGCAAAGGGGCAGAAATTGAGTAAAAATATAATTTAGAACTTATTTTTCCGTCAGATCAAATACGTCTTCAAGGTGTTGTTTGTGTCCTGATTTTTCGGAACAGCTGAAAATAAGCGACCTTGTGTTTGCGGGAGTAGGGTATCTTTAGGGAAGACAGGTGGTGTGCCTCTTTTTCAAGAGAATAATGGCACTAATACCCTTTCAATCACGTAGGGTCAATTATTTAACTCACTGTTTTAGATCCCTAATGGTCTTCTCCTGCTTAAATTGTATACCGGCTATAAATTTGGAACTAGTGAACTACACACAATGATTCAAAACGAAGGCGATTCCTAGGCAACCTCGTACAATTCAACAATCAACTTCGACCAAGTCATTTTCACAATAATAATTGTCCATATCATCAAAATCACTCATTTCTTCCTATACACATTTTTTTCTATCTATCCTATCTCTAACTCAAATAACTTCACCACCTTTGCTATCCTAATCCGACAATGGTTCAAAATTCATATTCTTCCATTTTCTGCTTTCATATTGGTTGAATTATCTATGGGCAGAGTTATCTCCAACACATCAGCTTTGAAATGCTTATTAAACCCCACTTTCCTTTTAATGGTCAAGAATTCTATTCTTATGACACTGGTAATTTTATCTAAATAAAATGCAAGAATACATCGGGTGACATTATATAAGTATGTATGTATTTAGTTTTAAATTTTACAAATTATAAACTCTGCAAAATAATTTCATTACATAATGTGAAAACTATGACTACTGAATGACATATGACAACATAAAAAGCGGTAAAATAAATTGTCCCACTCTGATCTTTCTTTATCTGAATAGCTTCTATGCCCATATATATGCAGTTAATCTCCATTCAAGAGAAAAAGGTTGCAGAAGACATCGCCTCAACCCTCGTTTTGACCTCATGGGATCAAAGCGTGGCCCTCGGACCGTTCCTTGTCTCCGAACTGAATCCAATGAGCCCTGAGCCAAATTTAATGAGTAATGATGACCCACCCTTCCATCATCAGCTCCATCACACAATACAAGTGATTCAACGATCCATATAAGGCGATACATGTCAACACTGACTACATATGCGCTCTTCAAACCTGCCAATTAATTAACATTATACTCGCACAAGGACATGCATCAAATGTTCCTGCCTAACCCAGACACAGTTACTCAACAACAATTTAGGAATAACACATTGTCGTAGGCAGAGGTGTGCACTAAATACATTTAAAGTATTTAAATACTAAATATTAAATACATGAGAAAAATGTATTTAGATACATTTTCAAATACATTTCAAATACATGATGTATAATGACAATCGATAATGACCATTGGTATCACAACAAAAAATATCCATTAAAATGAAATTGTATATTATAGTTACTAATGTATGTAGGATTTGATGACAATTGGACTTAGGTACTACAAAAAAATAGAAAGTTTCATAGAATAAAATTTCAGTTAGCTATTTATATCAGCATTACATTTAAGTAATATCAGTTGCTGAAATGTTTCGTCAGATAAAGAACTCCGTTTTGGAGATAAGGTCAATCCTCCTCAATAGAAGAGCCGTTCCACAGGAGCTGACGACGGAAGGGTGGTGTTGTATTTAATAAATAACTTTTTATGTTTGGATATCTATTTAAACTTTGAAGTGTCTTATTTGAATCCTGAAGGTAACTGAACAATTATAAATCTGCGGCTGATCGTGTTTGAGTGGGTTTTGTAAAGCCAAAATAATCGTCACTGTCCGATACACCACTGGATGATTCAGCTTCGGGTCCCTCTGCTAAGTTCTCAATCACTTAAATCATAATATTTTTAACAGAGTCTTGGTGGCTTGAACTGTCCCATGAACTACTGATATCTAACCAGCAGAGTTTAAAGAATGGATGGATTCCAATAATAGCATCTGTAACGCTAGCTTCATTTGTCAAGGTCAAATAAGATTGGTAGCACTTTCCGAATCCCTCAGTGACTGCACTGAGAAGAGGTTGGCAAAATTTCAGAGAACATGACTGAAACCTCTTCAGCTTTTTCTCCACAGTGAGCAAGGTAGGGAGCAATTCTCCATAAAAACAGTTTTGGTCTTCCTGTAGGCGATAAATTGCCACTGCAATAGGAGCCAAAACTGAGACATACTCCCCAAGAAATTCAATTTCGTGACTTCTGAACACTGGAAGTTCAAGGAACGACATAAGTTGATATAATTTGTCCTTGTTTTTTTAAATTAATGACAATGCATCAAACCTTGTAATGCAAGGCACTTTTAATGAGCAGTTGATAAGAGTTTTGATAATCTCTGCCGCCCGACGATTTTTGTCCCCGAGAGAAAGGCGGGGGGGGGGGGGTATGAGCGTCAAGCTAGATTGCTTTTCAACGGCACGGTTGGGTTAGCACTTGGCCGATTAGTATTCGGCCTGCTTATAGTTATGAAGGAGAATACAAACTGTGTTATAACAACCACTGCTAGCCTCGAAAGTAAGGATCGAGGAAGTATTTTGCTGCGGAGAAGCTGGGTTGAATAGAGCAGTGTGGCAGTCTCCTCGTTCCTAGTTCTTATTTCGTCCTATTTAATTTTCTGGTCTTCCAGCTCTTGGGGTAAGGGAGGTCGAGAGAAATAATTCTTCTAAGTCGCCACCTCTTTGGCAAAATACTAATCTTACTCAGGCCAACGCTTAACTATTTATACGGGCACGCCGGAAGGAAAGTTTTACCGAGGCGTCTGAAGTGGATTTTACTTTATCTATAAAGGCGCCGGGAGTGAATTTAGACCTTCACGTCATCTTGCGAAACCTCTCGGTATTACAATTAGGCTTGCTATAGGGCAACTTATCAGACTGAAGTTACTTCAGAAGGAAGCCGATCGTGGGTTCTTTCCGTCCTACCCGTCTCTCTCTCTCTCTCCCTCCCTCCCTCCCTCCCTCCCTCCCTCCCTCCCTCCCTCCCTCCCTCCCTCTCTCTCTCTCCCTCCCTCCCACCCTCCCTCTCTCTCTCTCTCTCTCTCTCTCTCTCTCTCTCTCTCTCTCTCTCTCTCTCTCTCTATATATATATATATATATATATATATATATATATATATATATATATATATATATGTATAAATATATATATATATGTATATATATATATATATATATATATATATATATATATATATATATATATATATATATATATATCCGATCTCCATTTCTCTCATCTTTGACACACATCTTAGAGAGCCTACAACTATATATAAATTCGATCTCCTTTAACCTCTCCGAATTAAACAACCTAGCTATCATTCAAGAAACAAGCTTAACACATCAGCAAAAACGATACCCCTCTCTACCCAAACACTACACCAAGGCTAGACAACACGCTCAAAGCACAAGTTCTCATGGCACTACTGTAGTATTTTATTCAATTTCCCTCACCAACACTACATGGCACAGTCATAAACACCGAATGCAGCAAAATAAACCTCTACTTTGCCCCTTGATCCAGAAGAATACTATCAATCTTAGAACCATTCGCACAGCTTCCTAACCTTTTACATACAAGAATTTCAATGTATACCATCCATCGTGGCTCAGAAAATAAATAACCGAAATGTAACAGAGGCAGAGTCATCACTGAACACGTTCACATACTCACCACATTAAGGAACGCTGCTTAACAAACAAGGAAACTACTTCAACAAACCTAGGACTTCACATAATCAGATATCGTGGTATGGGAAGGACCGAGTGATGGCTGGAGTTCGTACGTATGGGTTGTTTACGTACGTCAAAACTCCTGGATTACGTTTTATCTTTAAGAGTGCTATATATTTTAATTATTATTGATTATTATTATCGTATTATTTACTTCTTTAGTCTTTGGGGGCTCCTAGTGCCTTGCTTAGCATTTCGAGGATTAAATAAAAAATTATTTTTAAAAAACTAAAACTTTAATTAAAAAAAACACGAACCAACGAAATTTAACACCTTATATACACAGAAATGAATTCATCAAATTTAAGTGAGGCTTTCTAAAATGACATACTTGAAATTATAGTGATGGTTGACCCACAGCTCACTTTAATATAAAAAAATGCAAACGGACTTTACTGAAATGGATACCGGGGTTTAAATACCTTTATAGTTTGCAACTAAAATCGGGTTTGAGTATGACCTTGAACTCAATTGTTACTTCACCTCAGGAATGTTGTTTCCGGGCCGACGTGTGACGCTTGTCCAGATGTGTCCGTAAGAGAGAAATAGCTTTAAAGCCACAGAGGACTTTGACGCGTGTGGCAGATGGGGAGACACACACCTTCGGTAGGAAATGATCTCACCACGGGAAAGTACCGAAAGTTTCTTTCTTCTTTTCGGATTACTTTGGGGAATAATTCGCACTGGTTAGCGATAAGCTAATGCGGGAATCTTTTGACTCAGGGGAGTGCTGGCGAGAGTTCACTCGGGGGTATTCCTCAAGGACGAGGACTATCTCTGTGCTTTGGACTACACCAGGATAGGGGGTTTCTCTGACGAGAGTAAGTTGAACTTGCTTCTCAAATCAAGTTAACCCTAAAGTTCGGGGTGACCACCAGGAACTGGCTCGAGGATGAGCTTCTTCTTACTTCCGATATTCCTCAAGGGCGAGGACTATCTCGGTGCTTTGAGATCCACCAGGATAGTGGAGTTTCTCTGACGAGAGTAAGTTGAACTTGCTTCTCAAATCAAATTAACTTAAAGTTCGGGATGACCACCAGGAACTGGCTCGAGGATGAGCTTCTTCTAAGTTCCGGTATTCCGTAAGAGCGAGAACTATATCGGTGCTTTAAGATCTACCGGATAGGGGGGTTTCTCTGACGAGAGTAAGTTGAACTTGCTTCTCAAATCAAGCTAACTTAAAGTTCAGGGTGACCACCAGGAACTGGCTCGAGGATTAGCTTCTTCTTAGTACAATATTCCTCAAGGGCGAGGACTATCTCGGCGCTTTGGGATCCAGTAGGATAGGGGGGATTCTCTGGCGAGAGTAAGTTGAAATGCTTCCTAAATCGAGTTAACTTAAAGTTTGGTATGACCACCAGGAACTGGCTCGAGGATGAGCTTCTTCTTAGTCCATTCTGTTGGTAGCTGGCCTCTTGCCGGGGTCTTCGTCGCTTTGTTGACTAACGTAATCGACCTCCATTTTTCCAAAGATATTTGCTTTTATACGACGCTCCTCTAATTTCGCATATGCGGTGAAATTGAATACTTGCTCTTAGGGAAAAACTTGCTGTTTTAACCGATGTTAGGGTCTCGGCTCCTGACCTGAGCTGATTATGCATTCTGTGGTCGGGCAACGCTGCCTCCACTGACAGGACGTTGTGGTAGAAGACCAGAGGCTTACTTGTGAAGGTGGGGTGAAGGGAGTATCGATTCCCTTACACCAGACATAACATTATATTCACCATACTTACATACAAGTCGAATTTCTTATTTCGTGTGTCCGCCTATCTCTGGATTTAACCTCCTGCAGACCGCGCTGCTATGGTTCAGGATCTGTGGGGGGGATGGAAGGTTGTAGGCCTATCTCTCGTAGTGTATCTACTGCATCTTTCTTTGTGATATGCTCTAAATCCTTTTCTGTTTCACATATTGCCATATAACCTGTTGCTATGTCCAGTAGCCTTACCATGGCGATTCTTAGTCACCCTTAGACTAGCTCAAACACCTTATCCTTGGTCGGCCTGTTTTGTCCGCTGCTGGTGCGCAATAGAATTCTTGTTGTCCCGTTCTTTGCCATCTTCTTGCGAGGGTAGCCCATTCGGGGCTGTATCGTCCTTAGAATGCTTCTTGGAATTTATTTTTTGTGATCTACTCTGATAATGGCTCATTGTTTGTCGATGAATGGATCCTGGTTTTCTTTGAAGTAACTTG
Source organism: Ceratothoa steindachneri (assembly GCA_963969495.1). NCBI lineage: Eukaryota > Metazoa > Arthropoda > Malacostraca > Isopoda > Cymothoidae > Ceratothoa > Ceratothoa steindachneri. The sequence continues at coordinate 100,538,854 of OZ018326.1, forward strand.
ATGGTTACCTCCTCTCTATTGTAGCAGAGCTTCCATGAACATGAACTACAATTAGGAATGGGTGACGATGATGGGTGAGCCCGGGGGGTCCCTTAATGTATGATTGTATGGCGGACTTTTTGTTAGTTAGCACAGAATCAACCTTCGCTAACCAGGGGTGCTACCCCTTGATGGTTTGGGTATCAGAACTGCAGGTGGCGTAAATAGAGACGGGTGTTACTTCCCTTTATGGTCCTGGCTGGACCCCGGTGTAGAGGTATCGGGCGGCCCCCAACCCTTCCTCGGAGGTTGCAATTCTGACCCTTGTCCGGATGCCTCTGACGCCGAGTTCCACTTTGGGCTAATCCTCAAACCTGCATTCCTCTGCGTCCCCATAGTTGGAACGAAGCTAAATGAGTGGCAGTTCAGTTCATTTCGACTCCGCTACTCAATTAAGGGGGTTGTGCGGGGGAAGGGTATGTCTTAGGACGACATAAGTCGACTGCCCGAGGCTGGTATTAAATCTTCTGTTTAAAATTTCCCGTAGGGAAAAGGTGAATAAAATTCATGTTTTTTAGCCACTTTTCCTTGGCCGTACCTCGTTTGTGGGCGAAATAACTCTTGAGTAGCGTTGACTTATCCTGGCGATATCTGAGCAGTCTATCTATCCCGATTTACAAAATGCGACATTATATAGTTTTCTACTTAAACATAAGCGACACAAAATTGACCAATCAGCGTTAAGGAAATTCTTAAAGGCAAACTAACGTTAACCGATTCTTCAGACATAAGCGTTACATTGACTGTCTCCACACCACCTGACTGAATTTGTCGCTTGGATTGTTCTCTTGCATACTCGTGTATCGGTACAGTCAATTCTTTTTTGAAATTTGGACTGGATTTCATTCGAATGAGGTTGATTGGATACAGCTTTGTTGCGCGTAGCCGGATATTCCACCAGCAGTGATACGTTCGGAAGTGCCTATTTTCTCCTTGACTGGCCTTGTTGGGGGATAGTTGAGGGAAAGGAATAAGGACTCTTCTGCGCTGCTTGAAAGTAAAGTGGCCTTTTGTTCATTGGAAATTTTCCACCTTCTCCACATACAACTCTTCCTTATTTACATAACGGATCCCTAAAACTGAGGTACACACCCAGTTACACTCACTTATAAACTTGGGTCCCCACAGATTCCCCATCTCAAATTACACCCTTTGGTAAAATGGCGGAGAGATGAGGGAGACGCGGCGTATTGCCCTGAGGACCTTGCCATTGGACATTTTCCACCTTCTCCACATACCACTCTTCCTTATTTTCATAACAGATCCCTAAAACTAAATACAAACCCAGTTACACTCACTTATAAACTCGAGTCCCCACAGATTCCCTCCCAAATTACGTCCTTTGGTGAAATGGTGGAGAGATGAGCAAGACGCGGCCTATTGCCCTAAGGACCTTGCCAGGCTGGCAAAAACCGGACAGGAACAAGGTCTTCGAGAGAATTTACGGCGAGCTCAATATTGTCCTTGTACAGCTAATTGATTTGTTAAATGGCTACGCGGCTATCTGTGCGAGGGAGGCGGACATCGAAGCCGTCTCCTCCCCGCGTGCCTCAGACAATCTTGGAAAAATTGATCTCATACCTCAGACACCGCCACAAATACGCACACATAGAAGTGTGATCTGCCAACGCCTAGACCCCTGGGTTGGAGGAAACTCGATTGACGAAATCACGGACGAGATTCTTCGGAATCATAAGTGAGCAAAAGTAGCCGAAGTAATCAAATTCAAAGACTACACCCACGTTTTTAAAGTTGTCTTCACCGAAACCACAATGCTGATTAAGGCAAAAGAAAATGGCTTTTTCCTCTTTAATGTCCGCATCTGTCACGATCAGATTGAACGTGAGGAGTTCGTTGACCTGCAAATGTGCTTCAGGTGCTACAGGTACAACAAACACACCACCGCCACTTGCCCCAACTCTAAACTCACAGTTTGTTCTGTGTGCGCCTCCAAAGACCATTACTGGCGCGAATGTGAAAGTTCGTTCCAGAAATGCCTCAATTGTGGTGGCCCAAACAGAACAATGGCAATGACCTGTTCAATAAAGAAGGAGCAAATACAGAAAACAAAGGACAAAGGCAGAAAAGAGGAGGAAAGAAAGGCTAACTTCACCTACGCGAAGGTTGCCAAGGCAATGGTCACAGAGAGTAGTGTTACCACTGCATTTATGGACCTGCAAATTGAAAACGAAAAATCGACAAAGATAATGTGTTGCATATATTATGCACACATTGCAACTTGCCCTTGCCTGGCACCTTCGCGAAGGAACTGAACACCTTGCTCGTGAGTAACGGCATGGGAAAAATGTGGTTCCTGGAAAACCCTCTTTAAACGAGGTTCTTCGATTAAATCTCTATACGCCTACCGAGAAGAGTGGTCAAAAAGCTCCGGACAGGAGTAATTCCCTTTCACGGGATCCTCAATTGCAAACTATGGCTGCCTGGCAAAAGGCACAAACGGACTCACATATACACCCAACTACCCCAACAGAATCACAAGTCGAGCGGCAAGAAGTTGCTACTGTGAGGCCTAAGAAGGTGAAGCATTCGCCCCGCCCCGAAAACGCCTCGCAGTCACGTCGACCGAGTAGGTCCTCGTCTTCAAAGAATCGGGCTCCTAGGTACATGCACTACTCGAGGATGTTAAACCTCAGAGTATATGCTGCCAAAGTGAACCATTTCCTGACGATGTAGGCCCAGAAGATATTGTCGATGGCCTTAGGGCCGGACAATACAAATGGGACTACGAGGCTGACATACCTACATATCTGGTAAAGCAGGCTATCTTCCGCAACCTTGTTGAATTCTCAACCGACACTTCTGTTGTTCTCACGGATGCAGAGTTCCGTAAGAAGAGATCCGGAAAGGGCAGGACTCCTCCCTCTTCACCCCAAGGGGCAAAGGGAATCGAGAATAAAACACTCCTCGTCATAACATCTTCGCTACACTGCGAGCGTAGTATCAAAAGCTAGCCAAGATGACCTTACCCGAACGGTAACATCAACCCTAACATGTAACACTCTCAACGACTATGACAACCCAATTTACGACAACTTTTCACCTAAATTTGATCTACCGTAGAAACGAGTTTTACTAGTTACTACAAAGGCTTGAATGCCAACCAATTTCGACCCCTAAAACAAAACAACACAGACTAACATTGCCAGAGCTACCCTTTAACCAGGGATCTATTTATCCTTGCTCTCGCGTACTATTTTTATTATTTTGTCTAGTTTTGCTGGAGATACCCTTCCACCAGCGAAAAATACTCCCTTCAAACTTATATTAAACTTACCTTTACTATCCTCTTCAAAACCCTTTTACCACTATACTCTCTTACCTTTGCTCTACTAATCTCTACTTCCTAACTTGTTATGTCCAATGTCCGATGTCCCACACCACCTCTCTTCTTTAACCTCACCCAATTTCACCACTTTACTCTCTCACTATATCTCTATAAATTTCACCAACTTTTAAAGTCCAAGTCCTAATTACAGGTCCACGTATGCGGGAAAGAAAATGCTAAGAAGAGCTGCACAGGGAAGCATGGATAACACTCATTAACAAAATCATAGAAGAACGGACTCGGAAAATGCAACAACTAGTTAATCAAGAACTGAATGAGAATATCATTCAAATGATTAACCACAACAGATGAGCTATATATCGCGCCAGATTTCCAAGCTCCGCTAACCTACTGGCTGGCGGAGAAGAAATGCCGTTCTACGCATGAGAAGAAGGTAAAAACGCTCAAAAATGTGACAGTAACCAATCAAGCATAACAACCTCGATTCAAGAAAAAATCACCGATTTTGACCAACGCACAACGAACAAGACTCGATTAAACCAAACGTGACGCGAAGAAAGTAGACAAGAAGAAACAGAAAACACTGAATTACACATAGAACAGAATAATTAAAATACAATAAAAAATAAGCACAATTTTTAAGTAATATATTAAAAAACAACAGTAAATGCGCATTACATATCCAACAAACATTAAAAACTATTAAGACAAATGGCTTGAACGCCGTAAAATAAAAACTATAACGAAAACAACAAAGGAAACACAGGCGCCTAGAATCTCTTTGTACCCTACCACACTTCTTTCTCTTTTCACCACTTGTCTATTTTCATTTATCAATCCACACGCCACTTTTTTGACTTATGCATATACACGAATTTCAATTCGCAATTCTTCAGAATTAAGACATGAATTCACCGCTTGGATCGTTGTCACTGGGAACAATTCACGCTTGGTAAAGCGGACGCCCCAAAGATTTTCCACTGTTTTCATCGAAGACAATTTTCATCTTTGAAGTTGGAAGATAATGTACAAAAGTATTGGATGAGTGGGAATTTACCCAACGTGCCATGGCACGTTGGGTAAATTCCCACTCATCCAACTTTCAGACAGATTTTCATTCAGCCATTGGGGAACTTTCGGGGCTTACTGCGGTGTACCACTTTGCATAAAGATGAGTTCGCCTCACATACCATTAGTTTCTGCGCCTCGCCCCAAATTTTCTTCTAGCAATGTAACATAATTTTTCCTTTTATCCTTAGAGGAGCTCCAAATGCCTCCTTACCAAATAGCGGCGATACTGTTGAACTTGGGGACAGGGGTGGATTTAGGTAAGGGCAATATGGGCAGCTGCCTAGGGCGGCATGGATTGGCGGGGGAAAGCGAACACCCAGTACCAAGGGCTGCCACTATAATTTTTTTATTCGTTTTTTTTTGTTACAACATTATTGTTTTAATTTAGGGATTTATTGCACAATGACGCACAGTTACAAATGTGTGTAATTTTAAATGTTAAGACCATACGCTCAATAAACAAGTTGGTTTATACATAATTGTTGGAATTTCTATTTATAAATTATTAGTCCGATATGTTGGAAGGTAGGTCTCATTTCGAAGCGGGCCGCTAAAAGGGAGTTTCGCCCGGGGCATCATATAAGCGACGACCGCCACTGCTTGAGGAGTGTAGATATTGTTTGGTTCTCCATCTTTGATTTGAATCAAACCAATAACGATGGTTAGGCTAAATGGAACTGGGTTCAACTAGAAAATAGACCAAACAAGAGGTGGACTGAACGTGAGATTTTCGTCTATTCTGGAAATTTCGTTGGTTGCGAATTGGAAGTCTTTGCACACCTAGAATGTTTTGGAATTTTGCATCTTTTAAATTCGATGAATATTAGTCACTCATATTCTTGTCCAAAATTGCTGGTCTTAACTTTACTTTGGGTTGATATAAAAATATTACAGAAATTGATGCAACATTTTATAGGTGTAAAATGTTGCATCAATTCGTATATACTTCACCTGCTCTAGAATTATAAACTCCATCTTCCTCAATTCTGGTTTTAAACCAATAAAAAATAAAGAGAGAAAACTCTAAGATAAAAAATTCTAGCTAGATTAGGTTGTAAAAAATAATGCTTTTTTTTTTAAATGAAAGAAAGATATTTTTTTAAATACAAAATAATACATTTATTCCGTAAAGTAGTTCTCATCTCTATTGTCAATGCTCTGCCATCTTTTAATTAAACAGTGGATACCTTTCTTGAAGCTATTGAAGGAGTTATTACAGCTCCTTCATATTAGAGTGCAGTTTGCCTTTTAGGTGATTTTGCAATGAATTAAATAAATGGTTATCAAATGATGAAAGGTGGGCTTCGGAGACGCAGATTATGTGTGCGTCCAGTGTGGGAATATGTTATCGTAATGGGTGGCTTTGTATTTCCACCAGTCGGTATTAATGTCTAATATTTTCAGTTTGCTATTTGTGTTGTCCATTCTTGTTTTTTTTTAATTCTGTTTCTTTATCTTTAATTTTGTGTTTCTGTAACGGCCGTTTGTAAGTTTGTCGTTGGTCTCTTCCTTTAATAACTTGATGTCGCTGGGGTAGAACCTAATGCGGTCAGATTTTCTATTGAGTTTTCTTCGTGCTCCGTCACATATGTCCACTTACATGTGCCTCTTCCAAATCCTTTTCTGATGTCGGCTGGTCTGTCCTCTTTTGGTAGAGAAGAGGCTTCATGCACAAAAAATACGAAACTTAAAGTCTTTAGCATCGTACCGGCCGCCTTCTTCGTTTTCTCCTTCTGTTTTTGACGTGGATTCCGTATCGGTAGTTTCTTCTTTATTTTGTGTTTTCTTTGTCTTCCTTTGTGTCTTCTTATTCTTTCTTTTTTTCTGGTTTTTGTCTGTATTTTCTGTTTCCTTCTCCTCTTATGTTGCTTCCTCGGTCTCTTCTGCCTTTTCTTTTTCTTCTAATATGGGTCCCACCTCCAGCATGTCCTTCACGTGGAGGGGTTTGCCGGCCGTGACTCCATATATTAGGGCCGAGGGGGGGTGGCAGAAACCACAGTTTCCTTATCTCTTTTTTCTCTCGAGGAGAGCAAATTTAATGTGTCCACGAAGGTTCCCAGTTGTCCAATGTTATGTAAGTGTGCAAACATTATGCACGCCAGAGTGTCCAGGCCGGTTCCTTCGTTAACATTTATATATATATTTTTGTTCTTCTATTTGCTTTATCTCTTTTTCTGCAGCTCTGGCTACATTTGCCATGGTTTGATGTTTTTTTTCTATTTCTTGTCTTTTTTTAATCTTTTTTGGCTATAATGTCTCTTCTTTTCGTACAGTTGACTGCTATTGTTCTATGTGTACCTTGGCAGTTCAGACATCTTTTGTTCGTCTCAGTGCATTCGCGAAAGTAGTGGCCATCTTTTCCGCATTTGGAGCATATTTTCTTATCTTTATTGGGACAGTTTTTAGTTACGTGGTCTTCTAGTACATAATACAAGAAGGACGTCTGCACATTTAGGAACTTTTCTATAGCTATATTTTCCGGTAGAATTCTCATTCCGAATACCAGGAGGTTGTTTTGCACTACCTTGTTGGTCATTTCCGTTGTTGCGCACACTACTTTAAAAAAGTGAGTGTGGTGACCAAACTTTATTATTTCTGTAATCTTCAAGTGTTAGTTTTCATTCTCTATTTCAGTTGTAAGTTTTTCTCTGGTGCGGGACTCTACGTAGAGGTCTACCTTACTACACACGAAGGAACGATTGGCCAGCAGTTGGGGTGGTAATTTAGGTGCTAGTCCGATATTTCCCAATATTCTTCTTCCTTCCAGTGCCACTAGCCGTCCTACGTCTTCCTTTTTGTAGCATAGCACTATGTACCACTTTGGTACATCGATTAGGTTTGTGATGGCTATTTTAAGTTCCGAGTAAAGATGTCTTATCAAAACCCCTCTCTCGGGCTTTGGCTTCCCAGGCTCACTCCTTAACGGGAGTCTTCTCTACTCCATGATTTGTTCGTTTCTTTGTGCGCTGTGTAGACCCCCCCCGACCCATAGACTTAGTCCCCACTAATTTGGCTGCCAAGGATGAGGATTATGAAGAATGATTGGATGGACCCGCGTCGGCTCCTCTTGAGGGGTGAAGTGTGATGGACATTTTGCTGGCTAGCGCGGAATCAACCATCGCTAGCCGGGGTGCCGCTGCCTTGAAGGAATTAAAAACCGCGGTTGTTTCCACCATACACTGAGACGGCTGTATGTCCCTCAGTGGTTTCGGGGGCTCCCCACAGTTGGAGTGGTTAGACTCCCCTGCGGAGGTTGCAACCTGGCCTATTGTCCGGGGGCTCCTCTGGTACGGATATCTGGCAGTGGGTTAATCCTCAAACCTTCCTCCTCCCGTACCCTCAATTATTCAAATGCTATTGCTTTGTATAGTTGGAACGAAGTTGTGGTGAAAGCTTCCATCAGCGAAGGCACTAGGCCACGGGGTGGGGTGGGGGAGATTTGCCAGTCATGATAAATTGACTAACTGTAGATGAAAAAACGTATTTCTCTCCTTTTAAGTATCTCCCAAGAGGAAGGATATTAGGGAAGGGAGAGAAAAAGGTGAAGTAGACTCTAAAGGAAAATGAAAAATGAGATAACAAATTATGAGGTTGAGGTGGAAGGATTCTTCTTTCCTAGGGTCTTTTTGAGCGAGTGAATAGTTGCGTACTTTTCTTCCAAATTTAAAGATATAAATTCTCTCCGATGAAAAGTGAAAAGTACGAGTGAATACTTTTGTACATTATCTTCCAACTTCAAAGATGAAAATTGTCTTCGATGAAAACAGTGGAAAATCTTTGGGGCGTCCGCTTTACCAAGCGTGAATTGTTCCCAGTGACAACGATCCAAGCGGTGAATTCATGTCTTAATTCTGAAGAATTGCGAATTGAAATTCGTGTATATGCATAAGTCAAAAAAGTGGCGTGTGGATTGATAAATGAAAATAGACAAGTGGTGAAAAGAGAAAGAAGTGTGGTAGGGTACAAAGAGATTCTAGGCGCCTGTGTTTCCTTTGTTGTTTTCGTTATAGTTTTTATTTTACGGCGTTCAAGCCATTTGTCTTAATAGTTTTTAATGTTTGTTGGATATGTAATGCGCATTTACTGTTGTTTTTTAATATATTACTTAAAAATTGTGCTTATTTTTTATTGTATTTTAATTATTCTGTTCTATGTGTAATTCAGTGTTTTCTGTTTCTTCTTGTCTACTTTCTTCGCGTCACGTTTGGTTTAATCGAGTCTTGTTCGTTGTGCGTTGGTCAAAATCGGTGATTTTTTCTTGAATCGAGGTTGTTATGCTTGATTGGTTACTGTCACATTTTTGAGCGTTTTTACCTTCTTCTCATGCGTAGAACGGCATTTCTTCTCCGCCAGCCAGTAGGTTAGCGGAGCTTGGAAATCTGGCGCGATATATAGCTCATCTGTTGTGGTTAATCATTTGAATGATATTCTCATTCAGTTCTTGATTAACTAGTTGTTGCATTTTCCGAGTCCGTTCTTCTATGATTTTGTTAATGAGTGTTATCCATGCTTCCCTGTGCAGCTCTTCTTAGCATTTTCTTTCCCGCATACGTGGACCTGTAATTAGGACTTGGACTTTAAAAGTTGGTGAAATTTATAGAGATATAGTGAGAGAGTAAAGTGGTGAAATTGGGTGAGGTTAAAGAAGAGAGGTGGTGTGGGACATCGGACATTGGACATAACAAGTTAGGAAGTAGAGATTAGTAGAGCAAAGGTTAGAGAGTATAGTGGTAAAAGGGTTTTGAAGAGGATAGTAAAGGTAAGTTTAATATAAGTTTGAAGGGAGTATTTTTCGCTGGTGGAAGGGTATCTCCAGCAAAACTAGACAAAATAATAAAAATAGTACGCGAGAGCAAGGATAAATAGATCCCTGGTTAAAGGGTAGCTCTGGCAATGTTAGTCTGTGTTGTTTTGTTTTAGGGGTCGAAATTGGTTGGCATTCAAGCCTTTGTAGTAACTAGTAAAACTCGTTTCTACGGTAGATCAAATTTAGGTGAAAAGTTGTCGTAAATTGGGTTGTCATAGTCGTTGAGAGTGTTACATGTTAGGGTTGATGTTACCGTTCGGGTAAGGTCATCTTGGCTAGCTTTTGATACTACGCTCGCAGTGTAGCGAAGATGTTATGACGAGGAGTGTTTTATTCTCGATTCCCTTTGCCCCTTGGGGTGAAGAGGGAGGAGTCCTGCCCTTTCCGGATCTCTTCTTACGGAACTCTGCATCCGTGAGAACAACAGAAGTGTCGGTTGAGAATTCAACAAGGTTGCGGAAGATAGCCTGCTTTACCAGATATGTAGGTATGTCAGCCTCGTAGTCCCATTTGTATTGTCCGGCCCTAAGGCCATCGACAATATCTTCTGGGCCTACATCGTCAGGAAATGGTTCACTTTGGCAGCATATACTCTGAGGTTTAACATCCTCGAGTAGTGCATGTACCTAGGAGCCCGATTCTTTGAAGACGAGGACCTACTCGGTCGACGTGACTGCGAGGCGTTTTCGGGGCGGGGCGAATGCTTCACCTTCTTAGGCCTCACAGTAGCAACTTCTTGCCGCTCGACTTGTGATTCTGTTGGGGTAGTTGGGTGTATATGTGAGTCCGTTTGTGCCTTTTGCCAGGCAGCCATAGTTTGCAATTGAGGATCCCGTGAAAGGGAATTACTCCTGTCCGGAGCTTTTTGACCACTCTTCTCGGTAGGCGTATGGAGATTTAATCGAAGAACCTCGTTTAAAGAGGGTTTTCCAGGAACCACATTTTTCCCATGCCGTTACTCACGAGCAAGGTGTTCAGTTCCTTCGCGAAGGTGCCAGGCAAGGGCAAGTTGCAATGTGTGCATAATATATGCAACACATTATCTTTGTCGATTTTTCGTTTTCAATTTGCAGGTCCATAAATGCAGTGGTAACACTACTCTCTGTGACCATTGCCTTGGCAACCTTCGCGTAGGTGAAGTTAGCCTTTCTTTCCTCCTCTTTTCTGCCTTTGTCCTTTGTTTTCTGTATTTGCTCCTTCTTTATTGAACAGGTCATTGCCATTGTTCTGTTTGGGCCACCACAATTGAGGCATTTCTGGAACGAACTTTCACATTCGCGCCAGTAATGGTCTTTGGAGGCGCACACAGAACAAACTGTGAGTTTAGAGTTGGGGCAAGTGGCGGTGGTGTGTTTGTTGTACCTGTAGCACCTGAAGCACATTTGCAGGTCAACGAACTCCTCACGTTCAATCTGATCGTGACAGATGCGGACATTAAAGAGGAAAAAGCCATTTTCTTTTGCCTTAATCAGCATTGTGGTTTCGGTGAAGACAACTTTAAAAACGTGGGTGTAGTCTTTGAATTTGATTACTTCGGCTACTTTTGCTCACTTATGATTCCGAAGAATCTCGTCCGTGATTTCGTCAATCGAGTTTCCTCCAACCCAGGGGTCTAGGCGTTGGCAGATCACACTTCTATGTGTGCGTATTTGTGGCGGTGTCTGAGGTATGAGATCAATTTTTCCAAGATTGTCTGAGGCACGCGGGGAGGAGACGGCTTCGATGTCCGCCTCCCTCGCACAGATAGCCGCGTAGCCATTTAACAAATCAATTAGCTGTACAAGGACAATATTGAGCTCGCCGTAAATTCTCTCGAAGACCTTGTTCCTGTCCGGTTTTTGCCAGCCTGGCAAGGTCCTTAGGGCAATAGGCCGCGTCTTGCTCATCTCTCCACCATTTCACCAAAGGACGTAATTTGGGAGGGAATCTGTGGGGACTCGAGTTTATAAGTGAGTGTAACTGGGTTTGTATTTAGTTTTAGGGATCTGTTATGAAAATAAGGAAGAGTGGTATGTGGAGAAGGTGGAAAATGTCCAATGGCAAGGTCCTCAGGGCAATACGCCGCGTCTCCCTCATCTCTCCGCCATTTTACCAAAGGGTGTAATTTGAGATGGGGAATCTGTGGGGACCCAAGTTTATAAGTGAGTGTAACTGGGTGTGTACCTCAGTTTTAGGGATCCGTTATGTAAATAAGGAAGAGTTGTATGTGGAGAAGGTGGAAAATTTCCAATGAACAAAAGGCCACTTTACTTTCAAGCAGCGCAGAAGAGTCCTTATTCCTTTCCCTCAACTATCCCCCAACAAGGCCAGTCAAGGAGAAAATAGGCACTTCCGAACGTATCACTGCTGGTGGAATATCCGGCTACGCGCAACAAAGCTGTATCCAATCAACCTCATTCGAATGAAATCCAGTCCAAATTTCAAAAAAGAATTGACTGTACCGATACACGAGTATGCAAGAGAACAATCCAAGCGACAAATTCAGTCAGGTGGTGTGGAGACAGTCAATGTAACGCTTATGTCTGAAGAATCGGTTAACGTTAGTTTGCCTTTAAGAATTTCCTTAACGCTGATTGGTCAATTTTGTGTCGCTTATGTTTAAGTAGAAAACTATATAATGTCGCATTTTGTAAATCGGGATAGATAGACTGCTCAGATATCGCCAGGATAAGTCAACGCTACTCAAGAGTTATTTTGCCCACAAACGAGGTACGGCCAAGGAAAAGTGGCTAAAAAACATGAATTTTATTCACCTTTTCCCTACGGGAAATTTTAAACAGAAGATTTGATACCAGCCTCGGGCAGTCGATTATGTCGTCCTAAGACATACCCTTCCCCCGCACAACCCCCTTAATTGAGTAGCAGAGTCGAAATGAACTGAACTGCCACTCATTTAGCTTCGTTCCAACTATGGGGACGCAGAGGAATGCAGGTTTGAGGATTAGCCCAAAGTGGAACTCGGCGTCAGAGGCATCCGGACAAGGGTCAGAATTGCAACCTCCGAGGAAGGGTTGGGGGCCGCCCGATACCTCTACACCGGGGTCCAGCCAGGACCATAAAGGGAAGTAACACCCGTCTCTATTTACGCCACCTGCAGTTCTGATACCCAAACCATCAAGGGGTAGCACCCCTGGTTAGCGATGGTTGATTCTGTGCTAACTAACAAAAAGTCCGCCATACAATCATACATTGAGGGACCTCCCGGGCTCACCCATCATCGTCACCCATTCCTAATTGTAGTTCATGTTCATGGAAGCTCTGCTACAATAGAGAGGAGGTAACCATCAAGTTACTTCAAAGAAAACCAGGATCCATTCATCGACAAACAATGAGCCATTATCAGAGTAGATCACAAAAAATAAATTCCAAGGAGCATTCTAAGGACGATACAGCCCCGAATGGGCTACCCTCGCAAGAAGATGGCAAAGAACGGGACAACAAGAATTCTATTGCGCACCAGCAGCGGACAAAACAGGCCGACCAAGGATAAGGTGTTTGAGCTAGTCTAAGGGTGACTAAGAATCGCCATGGTAAGGCTACTGGACGTAGCAACAGGTTATATGGCAATATGTGAAACAGAAAAGGATTTAGAGCATATCACAAAGAAAGATGCAGTAGATACACTACGAGAGATAGGCCTACAACCTTCCATCCCCCCCACAGATCCTGAACCATAGCAGCGCGGTCTGCAGGAGGTTAAATCCAGAGATAGGCGGATACACGAAATATGAAATTCGAGAGGATATAATGAAGAAAGAACCACTAGTGGGATAAGGTGTCAGACATAATCAAGTTTAGAAATAAACGCGACAACTCAAAATACTCACATGTCTTCAAAACCATCTTCTCCGATACCACCATGGCAAAAAGACAAAAAAAAATAGGGGCTGTTGCTGTTCAAAGCTAAAATTAGCGGGGAGCAGATCGAGAGGGAGGAATTTATCCCGATACAATTCTGCTTCAGATTCTACAAGATGGAACAGCACGCCACTAAAGATTGTCAAGCCCCAGAAGAGGTATGCTCCAAATGCAGTGAGACTGGCCATTATTGGAAGAACTGCAGCAACACGTACGAGAAATGTGCACATTGAGGGCAAGAGCATCGAACGATGGTCATGACCTGACCAGAGAAGAAGTTAATTCGTAGGAAAACCCAAGAAAGCAAGAAGGAGGAGGCTATAAAGAGAAATACCATATACGCGCAGGTGGCAAAGGTTGCATACTCAGAGCAAAAAGACTTACCTTCGTATCGAAAACGAAAACTTCACAGAAATTCTGATATGCATATTATAAGTGCATGTCGGGAATTTAACTCAACCGGGAACTTTTGCCAAAGAGTTAAATCAAATGCTGACCAAAAATGATGTGAGTAAATTGTGGTTTCCGCACAACTCCGCATCAGGGGACGTCCTGCAGCTACAAAAGAGCAACACCAAAATTAGACGCACAAGGCTCGGAAGAAAGCAAAGAGACCACAAATGATGAGTAAAAATCGAAATAAGAATGCAGAAGGCCCGACCCGCGGATTGAGGCCAAAGAGGAGAGTGAAGAAGCAAATGAAAGGGCAATCGACCCCAAAAAGAAAATAGAAGAGACAATGGAGTCCTCGGACTCCTCAGACACGCCCTATTCTAAGGCCCCCAGCATGGAACAATGCCAAGCAAAGCGGGAAAATAAGGAACTTTTCGATGAAGACAGGATTAATCTCACGATCTATGCATCGAAACCATTTCCTTTCCCCAAAGACATGTATCCCGCTAAAGTCTTCAGGGAAATCAAGGAGAAAATGTATAAATGGAGATATGACTCACACCACGACGACGAAAGAGTCGAGGAGGCACTCCTTAATCACAAAGTGTACCTACACATGCGAGCAGCTATCCTATACGGAATATGAGAAGAAAATGTACGGTAGGAAAAAAGCAACAACCAAGAAACACTAAGGAAAGAAAGAAAAGCCAGTAATTCGAAATGAAAAACTTTAACAACACGTTCAAGATTGTGACATTTGATGTTAATTGATTGGATGGGAAGGACACGGCATATGGCAACATATTTCGAATGCTCGACCTTGTGATTATTTTATTTACAGAGCAAGGTATCGATACAAGCACAAGTGATATTAATATTCCGGGCTAAAAGTAGTCATGAAAAATCACACACAAGAAAGGTTCGACGCTGCTGCTATCGATATCAAAAGGGATATCTCGCACAGGCAACTTCCGAAAATGGACGAGTCCTGTGTGGCAGTGGAACTACCCACCGTGGTGGGCAACCTAGTTGTAGCGGCAGCGTACCAACCACCTTGAAGAGCGTACCTACCCCTCAATAACTTCTACGCCTTGTTTGGACAACGCAGATTGGCATTTCTTGGGGGCGAATTAAATGCCAGATACCGAACGGCCGGCTATGGTAACATGAACGAAAGGAGTCATAACTTGGAAATGATAGGGCCGGACTTCCTGGACTATATAACCCACATATCAGCAACAAGGCTTGACATAATCATGACAAGCGGCTACTTCCCGTTCAACTACCATAGCGAACCAGGTACAATAGTACCCAGATACCATATAGCGATCCTGACGAATATCTCGCTCGCACCGATCCAGGTTCCGGTGTATCTCCTCAAAAGCTACGCTTTGGCCATCTGGGGGCGCTACAGAGAACTTGTCAGTAGATTCAGACCAGATGACCTAGGTGAGGCAACATTGGAGGAGATTGACGGGGAGCTGGAGAAAATAACTAACTCCATCATCGAGACAGACCGCGAGTGCGTACCAAAAATAGGGTAAGAAACTCCTCCACAATCCAGGAGGACAGAGGAAATGCGCCAGATTGCAATAGTGCACAGGAAGATGTACGAGAAAATAGGAATGACAGGACCAAACCTGGAAAGAAGCACGCTACTACGTCGCTTAAGCGGAGAAATTAGACTGGCAATCAGCATCCAAAAGGCTGAGATCTGGGACAGCTGATAGCCAAAGTAGACAGGGAATTGAACACAGTAGAATTTTGGCGTAACATTCGTAATCTAAAAGGACTACAGAGTAGAGAGAAGACCCGCATAAAGAGGGAAATGACTATTTGGAGGACCCGGCGGTACTGGAAGGAAGATTTCGAATGTACTGGAAGAATATTTTCTTGATAACACCTGAGGACAATGAAGAATTTGACCAGTAATTCGAAAGCCGACTGCATGATGACCTCAATCAGATAATACATCTTACGCACCCACATCACTACGTTGACGAAAGGAGGGAGATGGCAAACCATGGTCGACCAACAACAACAGAAGAGGTCTCGGCAGCTGTAAGATCCTTTAAGCAAAAGGCACCAGGCTGAACGGGCATAACGAAAAGCAACTTGCTACATGCCCCCCAGCAGATTATTCTCGAATCACGAACATCCTGAACGCGTCCCTGAATACGGACTACTTCCCTGATGGTTTAAAAGTGGCGAAAATCGTTTTTATTCCCAAAGGGAACAAACCTTCCAATTAATTAGTGAACTACAGGCCGATCTCTCTCCTAGAGTTTGTGGGCAAAATCTACGAAAAGCTTTTGGAAAACAGGCTACAAGATCAGCTCGCAGAGATGGAAGCCCACAACCCTCAGCAGCATGGGTTCCGCACGAAACGAGGGACAGATGCAGCCATCGCCTTTCTAACGGAAAAACTCGCCCGCTGCAAAGCTGTAGGGAAGTACGTAGATGTGGTGTTGCGTGATGTGCAGAAAGCCTTTGATAAGTTTTGACTGAGAGGTCTCCAATACAATATCTTAGGCCTCCAGCTAAACCCAACCCTGTAAAGGGTCCTATGTGACAATATCATGGAGATGAGAGCACAAATATCAATTGACGGCTACAGAGGACCCTAATTCAAACTTAAGGCGGGTGTCTCACAAGGAAGGTCCAATGTACACATTGGACCTACCTGATCCAGTGATGGAGGATGTGATGCATCTGCAGTTGGCCGATGACATCACAAATCGTCCCCAGTCCCTATAGAAACGCTGGATTTCAAGCAAGGCAGACAGCTGCCGAAATAGATAACATTGACAGGTACGAGAAAAAATGGAAAATAAAAACAAACCGCCGAAGTTTCAGATCCTCCAGTTAATCACCGAAAGCTTGAGGGTGTCATCGTCAATGATGAATTATTCCTTTATTCTAATTAGGCTAAAGTCTTAGGCTTGCAAATCACAACAAAAGGCTACAAGAAGCATATAAACGGTAGAATCTCCCTAACCAAAAAAGAACTTGACAAGATCTACAGGTTCAAAAAACCCAGCACCAAGAACATCACAAACCTATACACTGCACTGGTTCGCTCAACATTAGTGTACTCTGCAGTGGTAACGCAAGCAGCAAGTTCTACCTCTCTCAGACAAATGCGGAGAGTGCAGAACAAAACTACTATGCTAATAGCTGGTGCGCGCAGGTTGGACCATATTCGGCAGACGGTTCTGCACGAAAGAGCAGGCCTGAAGCCACTGAATATGGAGCTCTAGAGGCTAGGGAGAAAACTTGGGACAAAATTGAGGAGTAAATACTCGTAACATTAGATATTGACTTAGAAATAGTTAGACCCATGATGCACACCATCACCAGGAGGGCTCTCTTTCCCAGCGGGAGGAACTGCTCCCGAGAAGCCCTGATTGCAATCTGCACCTAAAGAAGACCACACTGGTAAGACAAGAACTACCGAACGTGAAACCCAAACTAACCCAATAAAAGAAAAGAAAATCCATAATTAGGCGAATAAAAAAGGCAAAGTGCTCATAACAGTAAAGAATAAAAATAAAAAAGAGGCGAAATGCCCACATCAATAAAAAACAAACAATTAAATAAAACAAAAGAGAAAAAGAGGCAAAGTGTTCCCAAAAGGTAAAATAATAAGAAGCGAAGTGCCCCAACTAAGTATAGAAATAAAATAAAATAAAATAAAAAGTAATAAACAATAAAAAAGAGGCTTAGTGCCCAAGAAAAAAAAAGCAAACATAAAAAGTAAACGGCTAACGAGTTAGCACAAAAATAATTGAAAGGCTTGAATGTCAACGACGGAGGACAAAGTATATATATATTAAAAATATAAAAGTATAACAAGGAAACAAATGATCGTCATGCGATCAACTCAGCCATCAATGGTCTACACTGGCGGATCTGAAGACAAAATAGAAAATAAAAATTAAAAAGAAGTAAACGTGTGATGCCCACTACACCAGGGCATACCTTACATGAGCACTTTTCACACCTATCAAATCTCTATCTAATTTCTCACTTTTTATATCAAAATCAAGATCAAGGGGATAGATAGAGATATCTTATGCTCATTCCCTGAAAACTAGTCCTCGCTCCCCCCGAATAAAGACGTTTGAATCCAGCTCTAAAACTCCGTTTACCTTTGGAGGAAGCTTCAATCACAAAATTACTCAGCCAAGTAAACAAGAAGAGAGCTTTCTTTTTGAAGTCGTAGCCTTGTGAATACAAGGCATTCACTGAGGAAGCAACTAGGCAGCCGCCCGGCCGAGTCAAGCAAACCATCCTGGCTGCTCGAAGAGTGGTGCCAAAATTCGGTGACAAATCACCCTTTGGTAATTGCACCACTCTCGAAGTGGCTTACCTCAGTCACTACTGCCCAACCTACCCCTATATAGTACTGTTTCTCAATCAGAACAAGATACATATGCCGTGCCAGAGATTAAGAGCTATATCAGAGCAAAATGGGACAGATACAAGGTGGAACCTTTGAAACTAGTCTCCGGCGATCTTACAGAGCAGACTTGGAGGAAATGAATGAAGAAAATGGGTGATTTCAAAGACCTCTTATTTAGGTAGAGACTAATGCACTGCACATTCCCACATCATCAATAGACAGAAGAGATGAGGGAGGAGAGCAGACAGTTGAGCAGTGTTTACCACCGAATAGCGATTCTCTGGCCAAACAGAGAAAAGCAACCTGTGCTAAATAAAAGGAAAGAGGAGATGAGGTATCTCATGGGAGTAGAAAAGATGCTGAAAGAAAACTAGAGGCTTGACAACAGAGTGAATGGCAAACATACACGGGGCAAAATAACATTAAGAAACGATCAAGAGGGGTAGATGCAATATAATAGAAACATCTAAGAAAGGTTCAGACGAAAGTGGAAGTCATTATTTTCAATAACATCTGGACAAAAAGCAGACTTCACCCACAAATTGAAGAAATAGTTCATGACAACCTAAAGGATATAATCCCACCACATGTAATCGCACAGCAAAATAATGAGTACATGGGACCAGGATCCGCAATAACAACTGAAGAACTAAAAACTCTATTTATTAATATCAACAGTAAACGCCAGGCCTCTCATGATTTACCCGGTTCACACTTAACTAGGCATCCGAAAATATGATCAAAACCATCAAAAATATATTTAAAACGTGCCTAAACAACGTATACTTCCCAGAAGATTACAAACTGGCCAAAACGATCCTCATCCCCAAACCAGGAAAACGATAAGCTCTCTTCACTAGTAGTCACCAATGGGCGCTTTTAAATAAAAAAATCTCCTTACTAGTTACAGACTTATATTCATTCGGAACTTCTTTGGAAAGTCTACCTGAAGAGCCTTGACAGATGACAGAATATAGAAACGAAAACAACCTTAATAACAAAAACCAGTTCGGATTCCGCATAGGTAGAAACGACACAATGGCACTTGCTCCTGAGAGATATAGAAAAGTCCTTTAACAAAATCTGTTTCAAAAGGCTCCAACATCAGATCCTAAATCTACCAATGAATAACAATATGGGGAGAATTCAACTTGAATATCTGATAGATAAAAACAAATATGTAATTGGTAATCAATTTAAAGGACCAGAGTTCAAATTGGAAGATGGGCTCCGCCAGAGGAGGAAGGGCTGCCTCAGCCTAACGCTATATTCGATCTATATAGTAGACATGCCATCTCCGAGAATGCTTGATTGCAGAAATATCCAATTCGCTGACGACTTCAGTTAATTATTCGTCAGTCAATACAGGAATGAGAAATTTCAGCCACAGTCAACAGCCATCAAGATCAGCAACATCAAGCATTCCGCGAGAGACTGAAAAACAAGAATGAACAGACAAAGATTTAATATATTCCCTATGTCAAGAGCAAAAGTAGCGGATATTAAAGTAGAAGAACAAATCTATCGATATCATTCAGGAGAGAAAGTATTGGAATTAAATATAACTTGATCAGGCCATACATAGGACGCGTAGCTGAAAGAATATCAAAAGATACACCAGGCCTAATAAGCCTCCTATAGTCTTTAAGAGGATTAAACGAGAAGAACAACAGAAAGATCTATCTTGCACTAGGAAGGGAGATGTCTATCTACATTCTCTTTCCCGTAAAAAGCTAATGACATCAAAGATATGGAAGTCGAAGGGGGCAAAATAAAGCTCCCCATCTTTTAAACAACAATAGAAAACGAGCGGAAATACTTGGAGGAAAATTAACTCTCTTCCTCCAATCTTTGCAGAAAATACTAACACCAAATCAAATGCTCCTTTTAACTACAGATTCCTTAATAAAAGAATCAACTAGGAATAGTGGAATCACCATTGTACACATAAGAGAATACAGATATAAACAATACCAAAACAAGATCAAAGGAGTAATAGTTCCCAAGAAGTCAAATTGACTAGTGAAAAATAACCCCCGATTAAGATAAAAGACACCAATTAATGTGAACAACCAATCAAAAGTGACAGAATACTGCAACCCAATAGCCCGGTATAGGTATTTAGTAGTGACAAAAGTGAAATAATGTAAAACAAAGTGTGGATTCGATGATTCAAAGTAAAATCAATGAAACAAAGTGAGTAACAAAAAAGGATTGATGAAAATCAAAGAGTGAAATAGGTAAAACAAAGTGGAATTAGTACATAATGAGAGTAAAGTGGAAAGACTAAGGCATTCACACCTACACAAAACACGGAAACAATACATTCAAACTACATATTCTATAAAACACCTAAGATATGCAAAACATTATAGAGCTAGGCAGTACCTAATTTAACAAAATACTCGCACAAAGTAGTGAATCCTACAGTCCACACAAAAATGAGTGAACAACAAATGTGAATGAAGATTATTCGGCTCTTCCGACAGCTATACGGAAGTTGCGATTGCACGCCAGAATAGCAATAAAAAAAGAAGAATAGAATGAAACTGGACAAAGCAACTCGTGCTTCGGATTCCGATTTATTCAGTAGGCCCAGAAAACATTGGAATTATTTTAGTCTATCTCGCTCTAAGAAGAAGAAGGTCAACTTATATCAAGTTCTTTTATCCTAATATACTTTCTTTTTAAAAACATCTTTCATCTCCTCTGTCTACTCTTTTTCTTCACGGCTTAACGAAAGAGCGGAAGAAGTAAGGTGAAAGAAGGCTGAGCGGTGGGAGCGACCGGTGTTTGCCTCCCTTCTGAGCCTTGTTAGTTTTTTTTATTTTAGGAGCCCATCTGGTGACTGCCTACACCATTGTCAGGGGAGGGGCGGGGTAATTCCAGTGAGTGATCGTTTACTTCTTCCACACAACATCTCTTATCATTCCAAAAAGTGTAGGGAAGAGTGAAACATCAATACAGGAACTCATATCAGTTCGGTGTTTTACTCCTATAATTCACTTTTCAATCTTTCACCAAAGGCATTGAGTATTACTTGTCTAGAAAGATGGTCTTAACAAGATGTGACTGAGAGCTCTGTGGTGGTATGAACATTAAATATACGAGAGTATATATAGAATAAGTGTTTGAGAAAGTTCTGACTTAGGAGTAACAAGGAGTAACAAGGAAAATAAGTACCCTAGAAGATCTTACGGTCCATTCAATGAGAAAACCTTTGGACTAGCTGTCGAGTGGGCAACTTCCCGCTCAATTGCCTTACGTCCTCCCTAAACGGCCACTTTTCAAGACTTTGTCTAGTCTTGTCTTGAACTGGTCAACAGAATTACTGTTGACAACCTCCATCGGAAGTGCGTTCCAGCTACCGCAGATCTGTACGTGAAAAATTTCCCGCACAGATTGCGGTTGTAACGCTTAAGCTCAAGTTTGAAGCCGTATTTTCTTGTTCTGCTCTCATTAAGGCTAAAAATATCCTGGTAGTCAACATTGTCCAACCCTCCAAGTATTTTGAAAACTTTGATGAGCTCACCACGCAGTCTGCGGGTTTCCAACGAGAACAGATCTAATTTCCTTAATCTATCTTCATAACTTTTATGTCTGATAGAGGAAATCAGTTTGGTTGCCCTGGCTTGGACGCGTTCCAATCTCGCTATGTCCTTTCTAAATGAAGGACTCCAAAATTGTACGGCATACTCCAGGTACGGTCGGACAAGTAAATTGTACAAACAGAGTATTATTTCCTTGTTCCGATATCCTAACTTTCGCTTTATATAACCTATCAGCCTTTGGAATTTCTTCTCAACCTAAATACACTGCCTCGATAACTTTAGATCACTAGTTATAGTTACACTCAAGTCCTTCTCAGTGTCGGTAGATTCAAGAGCAGTGCCCTTAAGGATATAATAAGATTGGGGGTTTCGGTGGCCGATACGCATCACTTTGCATTTGTTCACGTTAAAAGGCACTTGCCACGTGTCCGACCACTCCCCAATCTTCCCAAGATCTTCCTGCAGGCGGGGAATATTTCCATCCTTTGCAACGTTCATACCAAGCTTGGTATCGTCAGCAAATTTAGAAATTTTTGCAACCATGTCACTTTCCATGTCGTTGATGTAGATGATGAATAGTAGTGGTCCCAGGACAGAACCTTGAGGCACCTCGCTAGTAACGGGCACCCAGTCAGAAGCCTGTCCATTCACCAAAACCCATTGTCGTCTGTCACTTAGCCAGTTCTCTATCCAGCCTGCTACTTTTCCGTCTATGCCCAGCGCTCGCATTTTGAAAGTCTAAATAGACCACATCCAATGGCTTGTCCCGATCGTGCTCACTAAAGACGAAGTGGAAGAAGTCCATATCCGCCAGCTTTTCCCCCGAGTAGGAATCCGTTGGCTGGGGAATGGGACCACACTCTTCAGTAAACACTAAAGAGAAGTAGCCGTTAAGGAAGTTAGCATTTTCTGCAGCTGAGTGCTTTAATGTCTCCTCCTCATTCTTCAAAGGGCCAATCATTCGACGGATTGGTTTACGGCTGTTTACATATCCAAAGAACTCCTTGGGATTCTCTTTACAAAGTCCTGCCACTCGGAGTTCCTCAGACCGCTTAGCCGCTCTTATACTGGACTTCACCCTCCTAGCTAGCCTACGGTACTTTTCAAAGTCTCCAGAAATCTTTGACTGCCGGTAGACCGTTCTCTTCTCCCTTAGCAGTTGACTGATATCTCGATTAAACCAATTTGGTTAAACGGAAGACCGACTAAGGCTTTTGAAGGGATAAAACGTGATTGAAGACTCATGAACGTAGTTTTGAATCTATTCCACGAATCTTCAACATCCTCGCACACTTCTAGCATCACATCAGTCAAGCCAGCACGAAGACCTGCAAAGTATGCTCTTCTTAAATCAAGTTTCATCGATTTACTAGTCGCAGACCCTACCTTGGGGACCTTGATTATAAATCTGACTAGTCGGTGATCACTGCCACCGATCTCTTCGCCTACCGAAAGATCCTCAACGATGTCATCCTTAGAGGTGAAAACCAAGTCGAGGGTATTGTTGCCTCTAGTCGGCTCTCTCACCCATTGCGTCAGGAACTCGTTGTCCGCGAATTCCAGGAGTAGTGCGTTCTCGCCACAGGGTTCTCTGGTTTCCCAGTCAACTTGTGTGTTGAAATCCCCCATGACGATGCACACTCTGTCTTCAACAAGTTCTCCTAGTAGCTGGTACAGATCTCTGTCCTTTCCAACGAGTTGGGCAGGAGGTCTATAAAGCATCAGGGTCCTGTATTTGGCAGGACCTATTTCTAGGTCTACACCTAGGAGCTCGTGGTGGGATACGATGTTGCATTTTGTCGAGTTGAATGTATCCTTGACTTACAACATCACACCGCTACCCTCTCTGTCAGGCCTATATTTTAGGAGTAAGTGGATAACATTGTGTATGCTAAGGTCCATGGAAGGTGTTTTTGATTTTGGGTGGCTGGGGCCTACCGCTCATGAACTTTGGGTGCTTGGGGCTTTCTGCTCAGGGATTCGGGGTGGTTGAAGCTTTTTTCACATGGATTTGAGGTGTTTGAGGCTTTCTGTTCATGAATTTTTGGTGCGTTGGGCTTCCTTCTCGTGAATTTGGAGTGCTTGGAGCTTTCTTCTATGGAGTTGGAGTGTTAGGGTTTTTTGTTTATGGATTTTGGTTGCTTGGAGCTTTTTGCTCATGGATTACCTTTGCGTGACCGACATTTTCTAGCACAGATCAGCCGATTGCTAGGAAGATTAAAATGGCGTTGAAGAAAGTGATGTTATTTTGGGGTTGAAACAGCATAAAACAGTAGGGGGAGGTGAAGTTTTTAGCAGTATTAATCCTCCACAAGCCCATACTGTGGATTTATTTGGAAGGAGTGCTAGAATCTAAAGCATAATAGCACAAATTTACTAAGAAGAAATCTGTAAAGTAGTGAAAACAGATAATGGGAATATAATGGAAGATATAGAGGCATTTGAGTCAGGAGGATGCATAATTGCCAGCACTGGGACCGGGAAGGTGTTATCACTTGGTGGCAAAATAGTTGATGGTTATGATAGTGATACTCCTAATTTGTAGCAATTGATAGATCGGAGTTAAAGGACAAGGTTGTTAAAGAAAAGGATTGAAGGAAAATCCTTTCGCATATCAAGGGCGAATGAAAGGTTGCATACCAACGAGAAAATGACGTTATTGAGAGATCCTTAAACAAGTAGTAGGAATGTGAGAAATGTTAAACAGGAACATTGAGAAATGGCATCTCATCCAAGGTGTCTCATTTCAAGCCTGATGTTTCGTTACATTAACAATCCCGTTAATTCTGTATTTCGACAAGAATCAGATCAAAAGGCTTCAAACTGTTATGGTAGCTCAAATGAGCACTAAATGTAAAGTGAGGTTTCTGTAAAGAGACCAAATAAAATAGATCTTAATAAGTTCATGAAGCATCGAGAACAATGTATTCCTGGTTGAACACATGAATGAATACAAAAGAATGCATTGTCTAAAATATAAGAGGACATAGGAGGATTCGAGAAGGAAAAATTCAGAAGCTAAAATTTCTTGTCTCCCAAAGGGTACCAGTTAATAGAATAGATATTAATAAAATTTCCTTTTCCGTAATATTGAAGTATATCTTTATTTCTTTCTTTACAGTCTATGAGATGACAAAACACTAGCAATAGAGTTAAAATAGTAGAAAAGAAGTCAGTTTAATAAGTGAAGTTAAAGTAGGTTACTTACTATTTATAACTCTTTATTATTGTATTAAACATTGTATTTCGGAGAAAGTCTTATAATATGTAATTTAAAAGAATTTATAACTCATGTTTACGTTTAAATATTATATTTTTTCCATTTAGGCCAAAATGAAAATTTATAGCCTCAGGAGCCATATTTGTTTGGTTAGGAATAAAAAGTAGGATTGGTTCGGCCATAAGGCAACTTTCCATTTCCAGCAAATGTATATCATGTATAAGTATACCCGGGAGATACTTGAGAATACAGCGTAAATTTGCTTCTATCAGCGGTAATTGGAATTTTGTTTTATTTGACCTGCAAAAGAACCTGCCTCTTTCTTAAAGGGCGTCGTTTCAGGAAACTTGTTTCCCCTTTAGATCTCAAGCACACCTGTTGAATACGTAGGGTCCTGAAGTAGGTAGTGTAGTTATCTCATCTACTCTGACAAAAGAGTTGGGTCGTTTTAATAGGAGAATTGGGAACAGAAAATGGAACGAAAGACAGTCGCATCCCAAACTCTTCTCTATCATCCTCAAGGAAAAGGAAGGGGAGGGGCAGTGTTTCCACCATACCTATAATAAGGACTGCCTGTTTTTAATAAACTTTGGTGCAAAAAGGAAGCAAAAACAAACCACTTACCCTTCTTCGATGACCATTCGCCGGATGCCATCACCTACTGTTACTTCCTTTCTCTCACCGCCGTGGTTTCATCATTCAGAGACTCTGATCGATCATCTCCGTGTCACAGTTTCGTACAAATTCTTTACTCCCGCCTACCAAAGTCGCTATTTTTCTCCTTAAATTTTCTACTGCACAATTTCACTACATTAGTTTCCATTTGCTGTCTCTCTCGATGTCTCTTCTCCGGAAAAAAAATTACCTCTCCATTTTTGTGTCACTCTGCTGCAATCGTTTCCACTTCCATCCAATCTCACCTCCTATTCATCAGTGCGTACTCTCTCGTCATCGGCCGACGGAATATTTCGCCTTATACATCACTATCTAATCCAACTTTCCTCGAAATATCACCATTAATACGATCGATGATAACTCTTCGCGATCCAATTTCAATTAATCAGTTAGATCAATTTATAAGCATTTGCAAACATTCCTATTAATTTACCAGAGGCGACAACCTGCGCTCCGTTGATGTCGTATCCCTTCCAAGTTCTTTCATAGCTCATCTTGCGGCTTTTGAGCAAATTCATTTTTAATCTGAAAATATTTGTGCTACTTCAGTGGCGATGTACCACGGCTATCAGGTATCTCTGCAACCATCTTATCTTGGTACTAATTAAATCATCTATGTTCTTGCTCATTCGGATGTATTTATTTATTCTCCAATGTTAAATAAAGACATCGCTTTTGTGCTCATTTCACCCTGGCTGGGAATCTAATTTCATACTCGGTTGCCCTTAGGAGTGAAACCAATATAATACTCCCATACGTTTCTCTCCCTAATTTCACTAATTTATCTACAGGTTTCTCTTCATTTGCTTCTACTATAGGTGTCCTTGTTGAATTTTATTATTTATTCTAATAAATACAAATCTAGAAGGTGGTAGCTATAAAGTAGTAAATGAAGATTTTAGCCCCTCCTCCCATGTTGGTATAGAAATTAGCTACGCTTGTGATGGGGCGGTGTTGAGGGTAGGTACTACCTGTCTTTAATACCCTACTTCAAGGCCCAGCGAATATTTCCACATTATATTTTAAAATTCTAAGTTAAAGATTTATTGTCATTATTTTTTATTGTTAATATTATTATTGTTTGGAATAATAGCAACTTTTCTGTGTATACTAAAATCAAAATTTATAAGGTAATGGTTAGAAGTATTTTGATTTATGGACACGAGTCTTGGTGCAGCACCGTGACTACAGATAAAAAACTGTTGGCATTTGAAAATGAGGCTCTGCGACGACTATTGGGAGTTAAATGGTGGGACAGAAGAGTGTCAAGTACCAGAATCGGAGAAATAACGGGGGTGCAACCGGTCGATGAGTTGGTTAGATTTTCCCGTTGGAAATGGTTAGGTCATGTTTATAGAAAGCAGGGTATAGTTCGGGATACACCAGGGTTGGTGGCTCCTGGTAGAAGAGGTAGAGGTAGGCCTAGGGAGACTTGAATAAGGACTATGAGGCAGGAAGCAGAAGATGATTGTTGGGAAGATCTTGACGCATTAGCTTAAGATATAGCGTGGTGGCGTGAGTTCATTAAGGCCCTATGCATTTCCCTGGGTGCCACAGGAAATGATTGATTATTATTGTTATTATTTTAAGTTATTGTTGTTATTATTACTATTATTTTTGTTGTTGTTGTTATTATTACTATTATTTTGTTGTTGTTGTTATTATCTTATTGTAATTCTGAATGTTCGTTCGTTCGGACATATAGGTATAACTATTTAAAAAAAATATTAGGCAAATTATAAATATTATTGTTTTTATTTTTATTATTATTGTTATTGTTTTACGAGTATTATTATTGTTATATTATAAGTCTTAATGTGAACATTAAAGTACACTTCCTCCATATCCACTTGGAAAGATTTCTAAAGAATCTTCCTGATTTTAAGGAGGATAAAGGGGAGAAATTCCCTCTGGATATAAATATAAGAAAGAAATCCAAGATCGCCGCACTCAAAGACCCTTTCGTTTATGTAGGCGTTTCTTCAGGTTTTTCCTCGATAAGGTCAGAACAAAGTGGAGTGATTTAGCTTTGGATGAATAAATCTAATTTCTCCTGAAGAATTCGATGTTGTCGTTGTTTCTATTTTAACAGAGGTCATGTTAATCAAGTGGGGGGGGGCTCTTTGTAGTCCCTTGTTTAACCCATGGTTATCTATCAAATAATTCTCTTTATCTATAGCATTTTATTTTAAGAACGCGGTTTTTTCTTTGGTTGAATAATAATAGATTTTCTCTTCTCTTAGTTTGGTTATCCAAGTTCATTCTAAGAGTTCCTTCAGAGTTTGAAAACACAATGATCAATGATCAATGATGTTTAAAGAGAGAAATTGGTATGGGGATAGTTAGAGAAAAAGACAGAAGTATGTGTAATTAAGAGAGAGAGAGAGAGTGATATGTGCCAGGTCGGCTGGCAAACTCAGCATTTTTAAGTATTTATTTTGATTCTTACGTTGAAAACTTTTTATTAGCCTTCAAGCTAATAAAATATAATTATCGAATGTTTTGGAGTCTTATAAAACAAAAATAATTACAAATAATAAAGTTCAGAAAATTTATTAAAATTTAGTCATGGCTGCTTTTTTCGTAGATTCGAAAGTTTTATCGAGGTTATTTAAAATATATTTTAATCTTTATCAGGTGGAAATAGGTACTGGCCCCTAAAAACGAGAAAGGCAAAATGTATTTATTAGTGTAAATTTAGATGAAGCAAAGAAGAATCTTGAGGATTGTCAATTCCGTATTTAAAAAGACTTCAAATAAAAATAATACTCTGCCCTTTAGGCCTAGAAAATAATCATTTTAAAAATAAATAGACCAAGAGTAAATAATTAGGAGATATGTATTGGAAACTTTTCAAAAAAATTGTAGACCAAAAGGACGTTGTAAACCCTGATATGCCGTAGGGATATCAGGAGTGGCAAAGCAGCTACTCTTGCCTACCATATAAAATGGTCGTAGAAGTTTATTGTACTGTAAGAAGAAATGAAGTTAAATAATTTATTTTTTGTGTCAAGTCATTTTTTCCGGGAACTTTATGGATTCCGCATGTAATGGCCAGACAACTGTAAATTTTGAAAGTAAAATAAAAACTGAATAAATAAAATATATGAACAAGAATTACGAATAAAGTACTTTCTAATATAATATATAAAAATCAGCAATTGAATTAGATGGAATCAACCTTAATTGGTATAAACTTAAAAAACAGTTTAAACAATTGAGAAGAATCCAAACTTCAACCCGTGGCAACCTGCTATTCATTTAATCGGCAGGTAAATTACTATCTAATTGACATTATATGACTTGACCCGTCATTGTTGTGGTAGATAAGACGTTGATATGTAAAAAAAATCAGTGTAATACAGAGAGATGTTTTATTCGTGACGTACTGTAATTATCATTCTACCAAATAAAACACAATATCACATTTTTAAAAGCCTTGCGTGGGTCTTTGCCCTTCACATTGGCTAGTCCATGTGTAGCCCTGGAAGCTCATTGGTTTCACAACCGCATGGAGTCCTCATCAGCCAGTTTAGAAAATTGCAGTATCACGGAACTGTTCCTTCTAGGGCTAAACGAAAGGCAGGGGGAACAGCATCCACTCGAGTTGTTTCCGGGCGAGCAAGTTCGGTTTCCCCTGCTTGGGAGACATCAGCCGAACATTATTTCCACTAAGAGGAGTCATTGATATAAGGAGCGAAGCGACGGAAAAGAAAAAAGAGAAAGATAAATTCCTCGCTATCCATTCGTATTCGCCTACGGCATCTTTTTATTAGCAATCTCCTGCAACGGAAATCTAAGTCGATAGATAAACTTTACCAACTCGTACTTACTACCTAACCACTCACACCACGCGGAGTGAAGTAGTGAAAATGCCCGAAATTACAAATTCATTTCCGAGCTTAATCATGGCAACTTCCAAATTCATCACAGTAATCTTTATAAACGCGCTATTTTAATAAAACCATTTTTTAATTTGCTTAGTATATCTTTTATTAAGAAAGTTTGACTAGTTATTTATATGACCAAGATTCTCCTAAATTTATTTCCCAAAAATAAAGAGTTAAAACCGTTTCGGCTCTGAATTGCAATCTGAAGAGAGGAGTATTACCACTATCTTTCTTGCCTTGAAACCTCACAAACATGAATGCCACATTTCACTTAGCTCGGAACCTAACTTCCTTCGCACCAAAGTCTGGCGTATCGTTTCCCTATTCTAAGGTTGTGATAGATCCTTAGTTGTACACACACAACAGCTCAGTTTGCCAAGTTATA
Organism: Ceratothoa steindachneri; assembly: GCA_963969495.1. NCBI lineage: Eukaryota > Metazoa > Arthropoda > Malacostraca > Isopoda > Cymothoidae > Ceratothoa > Ceratothoa steindachneri. The sequence continues at coordinate 100,568,455 of OZ018326.1, forward strand.
AAGCATATCGCGTTAAGTGCTGTTCACTAATGAACATACTATTTAAAAAAAAAATTACGGCATAGATAAAAACAGGTCTGCTGACCAAAGTCGTGTACTCTCACTTATTCTGATTTATGACCGTACGACCTTCAAAACTTTTAATAATTAACGAGCTAACCTTGGGAGGACCTTAGCAATTATTATATCATTCGAAAGAGAATGTTAAAGAACATAAGGGTTTCAAAGTTTGTTAGAATCGACCGAATAGTTATGATGTTATTGCAAAATAATTCCTGTGCTAACTTTGGGAGGACCTTGACCATTATCCTATCATTCGAAAGAGAATGTAAAACAATATAAGGGTTTCAAAGTTCGTTAGAATCGGCCAAATAGTTACAATGTTATTACCCCCCCCCCCCCCAAAAAAAACGGGGACCAACCGACCGACATAATGACATATAGAGTCGCACGCGACTAAAAAGATATAACGCACACAAATAATACTAAGCAATATTCTAAACCAGATATGGATAAATCTTGCTAAAACCCACACAGGACGCCGCAAATATTGGTTCTTCAGTGTCTTTTTTTTACATGTCTTACTTTTGAAGTTTAATAAAATCAAGAACAATTTTGTGATCACAATAAAACTTTCGAAAGTTGTTGATAATAGTTTTAAGTTATTTGTCTTAAAATGACTAATTAATTTATATATTATTTTATAAGTTATACAAGTTTTAGTGAATAGGTCACCTTTTGCTAGAAACGGAAAGCGTAAAAGTTTTGTTTAAAAAAAAGTGATTTTTAGAATGCTCGATTCTTAGCAAAATTTTTCCGAAAATTGTAAAGTAACAATTTATAAGGATCATAGTCTTCCATAGACTATAAAAGGAGAAATCTTTTCTAGCAAAAATCATTATTAAGAAATTTTTCAAACTGAAAACATGGAAGCTCCTGGAAATGATTGGACGAAAAAAAGATTGTTGAAACATTCTTCGAATGCAACTGTTCAGTGGTTTCAACACAACGTCAGATGAGACGTGATGGAGCTCAAGACGTACCATCACGGCGAGCGTAATGCAAACTAATTTAAAAAAATAGAGATAACGGTAGTGTATTAGATGGACGAAAGTCGCGTGTTGGTAGAAAAGGCGTAGAACAACATAAAATTGAAGAGTTGGGTCAAAACGTCGAACGGTCACCACAGAAATCATTGAAAAGAAGATCAGAACAAGAGGGATTGTCAAAAATTGCAACATACAATGTAAATAAAAAAAAAATGAAACTTAAGCTATACAAGATTTAGGGTGTGCAAAAATTAGAAAACGATTTCGCGAAAAGAAAATCGTATGCCAAAGAATTTAGACGAAAATTTGAGGAAGTTGATGTACCGCCGTGATAATGTCTGACTGAGCGCACTTTCATCTCAGCAGATACAATAATAAGCAAAACAACAGAAAATGGTTGGATCACAACACTAGAAAGAGTTGCATCCTGCAAAAACCACTGTGTAGTGTGCGATAACACCTCAGAAGATCATTGGGCCTTACTCGTATTTTTATGAGAATGAAAATGGAAATTCAGTCACTGTGAATGGCGAAAGATACCGACACGCTTGAACAATATTTTTTACCGAACTTTCGAAGGCTTCGAAATAGACTGCAACTGTTTTTCCAGCAAGATGGTGCAACATCACATACATCGAATGAAACAATGCAGATGTTAAGACGAAACTTCAAAGAAAAAATAATTTCTTGAAATAGTGAATTTAACTGGCCTCCAAGATCCGCCGATCTAACACCTTTGGATTTTTTTATGGGGATATTTAAAAGATTGTGTTTTCCATAATAATCTTAGAAGTATCCAACAACTAAAAAATAATATCGTTGAAGAAATTAATAACATCAATGAAGAACTTTTGAAAAAGTGATGAGGGCGTCTTATTTTTTTGTTAATTTTAAGCAAATAAAATTAGTTAGAATAAAATTGGTTTTAATAGTCGATAAATATCTGAAAGTTGAGCGAAAATTTTTTTAAAATCAATTCTTCACTAAAACTGTCATAACTTCTACAAAGATAAATGAATCGAGTAGTTATTTAAAAATCAAACGTTTACAACTATTACTAACAACTTCTGAAAGTTTCATTATAATCACCAAATTAACTTTGATTTTATTAAACTTCAAATGTATGACATGTAAAAAAAAAGACCCTGTATTAGAGACAAAAATACAAAATATTTGGGGTGCTTAAGATATTGTGGGGGCATATATTAAGGGTATATAAATGTAACATCTCATTTTAAGTTGAAAAATTAATCAAGATATAACCTTAGAAATATATTTATTCATTATAAATAGAATTACCATTATTAGCGATAAGATTTGTCACCCACGAAACCAGTTTGCTGATTCAACAGGCACAGAAATCAAATTCTTTAGATGAGAAAAACCTTTGAGCGTTTTCTGTACCTTTATGGATTCTGAGCGTTTCAACACTAGTCAATTACCCAACTGCCCTGATTTTGTGAAAATCTGATAGTGCTAAGTATGGTGAGTAGGTTGGATGAGGTAAAGTTTCCCAACCTAACGACTTTATCTTTTCGCGGGTTACCTTCACTGAAATTTGCCTTGCGTAATTATTTTGCAAAATTAACCATTTTCTGTTGATTAGAAGTGGATGTTATTTCCCAAAACCTGATTCACATGTTCATGCTGTTGAACGATGTTCACAATAGGGCTGTGTAGTGATGGTTTTCCCTTGAACCAATAATTCTAATTGAACTATTTTATTCCACCATACGCACAGCAAAACTTTTTTTCAGTGCTGCTCTAGCTTAGATGTTAGGACTGGAATTTCTTTGGTGATAATCACTAATTCTTCCGTTTATTGTTTACATAAATAATCTATTTCTCATCCTCAGGTATAATTTGAATAAGGAAAGATTTTTGAATTTCTGGTTTGCAACCTGATGCAAATTGTTACACGCGCAACTTCATTCCCTGAGAGAATTCATTTGATGTCCAAATCCACTCTCTTTACACATTTCCAATCATTTTAAGATGATATTTCACATTTGACCACGGTTTATGAAGCTTCCATGATCCTCTTCAATCACCGCTTTCATTGCATCATTATCAATAACGATTTGTTTTCCTGATCTATGCCTATCAGAGAGATCAAAATCCCCTTTCTTAAACTTGTTGAATCACGTGAGAAATTTCTGAACCGCATATGTTTTTCATTGCACCTGATGCATTATTTTGCCTTTACAAAATTCCTAAAGCATGCAGTGTCGAATATGCCGCTGATTTAAGTCCTTGCTTTAATGTGTTATCGGACAGAGCACAGTAAATATTTAACTTCAACCAATGATAACAACACTCGGATCAAGTAAAGATAGTCCCTCCTGAGACAAAAAGGAGGGATTAACTTTACTTGGTTAATTGGGGAGGGATGAGCTTTATTTGGTAAAATGGGAGGTATACGAGGTTATGATATCGTCATTTTGAAACTACTGGAATAAGCATAAACTAAGAATTAAACGCAAGCGAGGATGTAGGAGAGAAATGCTAAACTCTCATCTACAGGAATTTATGTGGCTTGAAAGACATAATTACAATGTTTTCGATCATTTTTGTGATACGTTTGCAGCCAATACCGTTTTAATTAAGTTATTAAAATTTACTTTCTACAGTTCTATAAAGTTTACGATTTTTAAATGTTTTAAAATTAACTTTCTAACAAATATGTTCCTAAATAGATTTTTTAAGTTATTTTTTTTTTTTATCGTTGGGAAGGATTAACTTTACCTCCGTTACTTTGAGAGGGATAATCTTTACTTGGTTAAATGGTAGGGACTATCTTTACTTGATCCCAACACTCATACTCTTATCTAAACATCTAAACATAAACTTCGACCTTTAAATTTAGTAATCAAATTGTAGCATGACTTGTAACTATTTGCTTTAAAATGCAACATTACTTTTCTTTACCTTTAATAGAAATAAACTACCGCAGTCTCTCATTCTCGTCCTTTTGAGGGCTAGAAAGGACAACCACCAAACCTTTCCACAGGGACACGCAACCGCCCGCATGGTGTAAATGATCCCGTGGGATTGCAAGCACCTTAAACTGAATAATAATTCTAGCATTAATCTTGAGCATTCTGGTCGAGTCATCATTGTTAAACATAAAGTATAAATTTAATTTTATTAAACTTGATAATTTATATTTTAACTTAAAGATTTTTCATCGGGCAGGAACCTGTTCTACAGCGACGGGTCTTCGTGATTCTCACTTGAGCATAGGAGCAATGATCTACTCTGTATTGTATCTAGAATTATTTTAGTAATATCATTATTTATGCCATTAATTATGTAAGGGAAATAGTTTCCCTTCTCATATTTGTAAATGGACTTAATGTATTAATCATTATTTTGTGTAGTTAATGGGATGGGCATTTATTCACTGTTTTGTAAATTATTTACCTGGGTATTTTTCATTATTGCAGATATTGATATGAGGGAGAGAATGCAAGGGGCAGAGATTGAAGTTGGGTATGCGAGTTTTTTCTTAGGTGCCTAGGTTGGTTCAGACCAGGTTAGGTGGTGTAACAGCTAACAGGAAACAAATAATTTTATACATTATTTCTCGGTGTGGGGGTCCCTTAGATCGGGTAATTTTTACATCTCTTGTGTTGGTTCTCAGAGGGCTGTTGCTGTTTAGTTGAGGTCATCGATTACCTTCAGGTCTAACCTCTCGTACCAAAGGAAGTAGCTGGATTATTTTACTTTGGTAGAGCGTGGAGATAAAATGGCGGTGTCAAGGTGTGAAGGTAAAGTTAGGCCCGAATCAGGAAGAGCTAGGAATACGGGCACTAAAACCAAAAGATTAACCGATGTGGTTTGAAATAATACAGAGCAGGTAAGATGGTTGGGAGTTAAGAGGCTATAGAGCCCTCCAAAGATAAGCTTGAATTGACTAATATGAAGAACCGTAAAAAATCACTTAAATTCTCGCGTTTGGGGTAAATCGGGCGTTAATGAAGAATTTTTCGGGATTGCAACATTGTTCAGCTAAGTTCTTAAATTCAATAAATTATATATTCTAGTCATTCCTTTTAAGGATTTCTGGATATTTAAGAGCACGTCTGTGCGATGAGTTTTTCTACCCCCCGCGATCTATGAACGTCAGAATTGGGAATATATCTTGATTAGGAAGATATCTCATGGCTATAGGATACTTTCGGAGGAAGGAGTTAGTTTGTGACACAACGAAGAGTAAACTATCGAGATTAGTGAGATCAGTCAAGGGGGCTAAATGCTACCAGATGCGTCAGTTCCACTTAGATCTAAAGGATGGCGAGTAAATTTCTGAGCTCCCTTTTATGCTCAAGACACTCCTCCGAAAAGAGAATCTAAAGGTAGATTCAATAGGTTGGACGAACTATTCAAAAAGTTGGTGAAAACCGTAAACCGGGAGATAGCAAGGAAACAAAGAAAGCGTACGGTTAGAACTACACCCTTCACGATTACGTGGACTGCGCTTATGAACAAGTTTGGCAGAAAGGAAGGTATGGTTTTTCACAAGTAAAGTGAGCAACTTAAGGAGTTTAACCAGTAAAGGTGGATGGAGGAAACTCTCAGGACTTTACATAAATTCCTTGTCTGCCAGTGTTACGAGAATCGTCTTGGCTCCTATGACAATATCGTAAGGCAGGGGGATACGGGTCAATTACGGTGCTATTATAATTGCCCAAAGAGTGATTATAAGAACAGTTCTCGAATAGAATATGTCTTTAACTTCTTTCAGAATTATTCAGAATTGGCCCATAAGATTTGAAATAACTGGGAGAAAATGTGCTTGAAATAGAAAAATGGGTGTTTCTTAAGCGTGTAATCTACCCCAGTATCCGTAGTCTACGCTGTTAAATGATCTTTCGTGTGCGGTGTACCTTTCATGGTATAATTTGATTACTTGTGCTTAGCTTCATTTTACCTTTTTAACCAAGGTGATCCTTATCGGTAGATAGGTCACGTTACGTTACGTTACGTTAGGTAGACCGCAAGGAATGATTATTATTTGTATGATTAAGCGCAAGGCGATACTTTTATATCATTATTCAATTTTTTTTATCATCCTGTAGTATAAAGTTTTTATGGTGTTAGTAGGCTGCACACTGTAGTGTAAAAAGCCCTGGTAGACCGCACGCCAAATTTTAAAAGTGCATGTATACCGCACGTTAAAGTAAGACCTAAAAAAGTGTAAGTTAGTCCATTAACCTCGTCTATCAACTAGGTTTTGAAGGTGAAACTACATTTGTTTAAGTCGATGAAGATCGGTCGCACGTTGCACCAGCTGCCTTTTATCAACGGTAGCGTAGTGAATACATTCCTTTTCAGTTGAAAAAAAGGATCAGAAATTATTTATGCAACGGCAGAAAAATAACATTCAGCTCCTTAAACAGCCGGTAGCCAAAAGATAATGGTTTAGGTGTTTACCCCCCACCCCCCCGTCTAGAAAATACACCCATTTGATAATGGAAATATAAAAGAGATTAGTAATAATGATCCCAACTGTAAATGACTGCTTTATCAAACGTCGTTGACACTAAATCGTACAATATAGCATCAAGCTACAATAGTTTATATGAAACAAAGGTATTCAGAAATGGAAATTGGAACCTACATGATGCAATAGATTTCCTGAATTTCGCATTAATATATATTATTTTAACGGAAAAATAGTTTTTCTATCTTATTTAGTATTCTCAAGTGTTTTATTACGAAAATAAAAACGAATTCGTATATCTTGAAAGTCATTTAAAGTCTGGAACTCACTTAATGATAAACCTCTTCTTTATTATGCTTCAATAAAGTCCTTTTGTGTTTTGTGAGAAATTCGGCAAATCTGAAGTTTTGTAATAAGTTAGAGTAGCAAGTTTGCTAAGAACTTATTTTGCGTGTATCTGATGGACTTTTCTAGCCTCTTGACGCAAGTGGTCTGAGCTTGGCTTAATGTACAGCAGAAAAATGTATATTTTAGTGTGAATCTACAAAATAAAACTTAATTTTCACTCTCATGAAAATTGCCTAAGATTCTCAACCTTATATCTCATGGAGATAAATTTTAGAACTTTATGCGACAATATTTATAGCGCTAACTTTCCCGCAAAATTCAAGACAGGAAGATTATAGACTCTTGGCTTCTTAACTCTCTGTAGTAGGAGAGACGAAAGTTGCGCAAAATATGTTTTATGTATTTTCAAGAAGTTGACTAAAGGAAAAATAGTTAATAATCACTGTATGCTGCCTTTTAGGGAGATTCCATCATGGATGATTTAAAATTAGTTTATGCTTTATTTTCTGTAAACTATGTTGAGTATAAAGAGTTTGTTAGTAGACCCATTACCTGGTTTTTCAAAAGTTCTGTTACACTCGTTTTTTTATCTTTCGAGAGGTTTACCTGCGGAATAGAAAAGGTTCCTTTAAACAAACTTAAAGTTCTACTTTTCTAGCACGTGTCATTAAAACGTCTTTTCAATTGTGTGCAGGTGTGTCGCGGTGGAAGTTAAAAGAATCGAGATGTCTGCTCTCCTGCGCGCGGGCCACAACAAGTTCGACATCACTAAGTGGCTCAAAATCAGGTGAATGACCTTCCATAGAATCTCTGAGAGACTCAAAAACGAAAAATACATCAAAGATCGACCTCATTCAGACAGACTTCAATATGTCAACCGTTTCGCTATGAGAAAGGCATTAGAAATTGCTCCGAAGCTCAAAAGGACTCTGCCCTCGTGAAGAAAACACCTCGTCGGCCACGGTGTCCACGGACATCAAGCAGGTGGGCGGCAAGAGCTTGAATTGCGTGGAAAGGCCTCTTCTCGCCGCCCGGATATGAGAACAACGTCGCCTTCTCAACAACCTGAAGTCATGGCAATCGAATTCTCCTTTTTCTCTGTTGAACTATTTCCCTCATTTTTCCCTCACTGTGGCTGAGTACAGTGACATCTTGGTTACGAAATTCCTGTCTTGGGTGAGAAACATTGCGAAGATGGCGGACTATGACATTTTGCAAGACGTTGCCCAGCCCACACAGCCAAGACCGTGCAAGAGTGGTTGGAATCGAACATGAACTTCTGGTCGAAGGACTTTTTCCGAACGCAGTCGCTTGATCTCAAGCCGATCGAGTGGACTGTGTGGGTGCATGTCGAGGTAAAGGTCTGCCACAGCAACGTCGAACTCTTCTGTTAAGCGCATGTGGGCCAGCATGAGAAAGGCCTTCGTCCGCAACGTGTGCGTGGTATTCAGATCTCGCCTGGAGCGCCTTCTCACTGCTGAGGGCGGCGACATTGATTACTATTACAATATAAACACATATTTATGTGTTAAAACAATTAAAACATGTCTAACTGCATAAAAACTATTATTGTATCATTTGTTGAGGGCGTCGTAAAGAGTATAACAAGACTTTTACAATACCTGGTAGAGTGTATATTTTGACAAAAATTTGCAAGATTCATTCAGTATCTTTGCTCTTTAGCAAATTTATTAACGCGTTCTCGTACTTCTCTGTAATTTTTCCTTGTATTGGGCGTTCACTCAAGAGAGCATACGCCCTAATTTGCTTTCATTTCTCCATCATCTTTCAACCGGCTGAAGTAATACATCTAGGATCTGGTGATTTTGAATTGTTTTATTTGTTTGACGATCTTCTATTTTTATGAGCACGCGGGATATAAACACTTTATACTACTTGGTTAGGCCTCTTTTTAAGAAAATTATTCAAAAACTGCTACCCACTTTAGTTCAGCATAATAATAAAAACTACGGTTTTTTCCAAGGCTACAACCTTTAACAAAGCCATTCTTTAGCAAATCAAAAATCACGAGAGAGAACAGATGAGTCTGAGAAGCACTCTTGAATGCACCGAGGGATGGGAAGGAGCGAATACTAGCGGCCAGATCCTTCTACACGATCACTCATATAGAACAGAGGACGTGCAAATAATGTAAGGACAGAGCACATAATTATGTCAGGGGTAGGTAGAAGTTCAGTAGGGATGAGAAGGAGCGTAAGTATACACGTCACTCAAGATCTTGTAGGTAAACTGTAGGTCAATGATCGAATATGAGCCGCGTACATAGCAGGAGTTTAGGAAAGTGTTCTGTATGCAGTGATGATATGCGCTTAGTATAGAAATGAATACACACTTTCACACTGCATCATGCATGGATACAGCCACTTGTTTGGCGTGAATGAAGAGCGTCCCCCAGGCGTGCACGATGCAGTGTGAAGGTGGCTACTCATTGTTATACTAAAGGCATAGCAGGAGTTTGATTGAGGGCAACTTCCCAAATAGAGATTGACATGGGTTGTAAAGTTTTGGACGAATTGAATGGGTCAAAGAGTAAGAGAATAGGTAACAGCAAGAATAGAGTTACTGAAGTTAATTCTGTAACGAAGGCGTTTATGGCGATTGCGTAGTTAGTCAAAGCGGGAACGGATTCGACTAAGATTCCGAAGGAAACAGAGAGAAGATTTGCAGACATCAGCGACAAGAGCTTTAATAGATGATCGATTATAATCGAAGGTAACACACAGATTTTTAATAGTGTCAAAAAAGGGAAGCAGAGAATAATCAAGGATAATAAAAGCAGCAATATTTTTATAGCGAAGGCAAAGAAGCTCCTGAACAAGCTAAAGCATCTGGTTGAGCCAGGATTGATCTGGATCTTTCTTTGATTAAGAAAACTTCTGCCAGCACCACTTTCACAAAATCCAAAATAACAGGTCGCCTGCCTATAATCCATGCGACGTCCCACGTATCATAAAGACCAAGTTCCCCCATAGTATGGTGTCCTCTAGGTGTGTCTCTAGTGAGTGTGACGCCATGCTGCCACACATGTTGATCAGGGGTTCTTAGGCTTATTCCAAATGGCTACGTAGAGATTCTTGAGATTGTGGTCAAACCCTGGTTGGAGAGGCTGGCTTGAGGTATGGCTGGAAGGCCATACCTCCAAAAAGAATCAGAAGTGGTCTTCGACAATTTCTACCACTTTACCAGACCCACTTTCTGACCTCCAAGATCCTCTGATTGTAATCACATTGATTAGTAATGGGTAAAGCGCAGTTGGTGAAGATACCAACCGCTCTGCCTGCAAATCTAAGACCGAACTGGTGAACGAGATCAAGGAGGTGCTCGAAGATCTTCCCAGGGACACTATGAAGAACGAATGCACCTGGTTTCGGGCCCGTCTTGAGGCCGTGGTGGAAGATTAGGGCGGCTACTTTGAGCAAACCGCTATCTCCCAGCCATAATCTAATTAATATTTTGGATTTTTTAAATACATTTACTTGGGGTGAGATAGTGGGGGAGGCGGTTTTATGCAAACCGTCAAATTTAGTACGAGTGCCTTGTATATTCCGAAGTTTTGTTATTACGCGATTCGTACCTTTTCATCATGGACAAGATCTTCATTCCCGAATGAAGAAATTCACAAAGATTAGAATGACAATCACTGGCACCTCAGATGTATCATGTATCGGGCCTCGTTGGACAAGAAAGTGCAGACAGAGCGATTTATTATTGTTTTTATCATCTTCCCAGCGAGAAAGTAAGTGTTCTTTCTGACTCAAGAGAGGGCGCCCATGCCGCCTAAAGGAATTGTTGATATTGCAACACCCTCGTCAGGGTCCGGGACGAAAGAGTGATGTGTTGTGCGTGTAAAGAGAGGGATGAAAGAAGAGGCAGCGGTGTTCTGATTGTCTATGCATGTGGATTAAGGTGTTTAGCATCCACGTCAACGGCTCAGCGGCCCCACTAAAATACTGTTCGTAACTATGCATCACTTTTCAGCTCGTCTCTAATATAGGAATACGGAAGCAAGCGATTTCTTCTCCCTTTTGTCTATTGTCTTAGTTCCTCAACACCAAGAGAGAGGACACTGTTTTCCTTTAGTTTCGTTCAGATCTCCAAGCTATATTTTAAAATCCGCGTAATATGTTGTAACAAGGTCTGAGAAGTTCAAATTCTTCTTTTTATGTTTATTATAAATTTTCCTCGAACAATAAAATAAATCAAGACTGTTCAAATAACCTCAAGACATAATATGACCATTCACTACACAAAACTATTTTAATATATCTACTACAAAGAAAAAACATCACTTAATAGTACTAGATTTTCCATAACACACTACTGCTTTCAACAAATATCAGTGTAATCATCAGATGTATCAGCAGATGTAGAGGTACATGATCAACACTACCGGTATTATTTGGGAATGTAAACTACGGACGTTGTATTGCGACGATGGAGTGGGGGCGAGACTCTTAGATTTGATGCAAGAAAACTATTTAGTTCAGAAAGTTAGCGAAGGAACGCGTAATGGTAGAGTATTGGATCTAGTGATGACGAATAATGAAATTCTGATTTCAAAATGGGAGGTTGGGGAAAATTTAGTGACTTCTGATCATAATATCATACGTTTACAAATAAATGCGGACACCAAGACTCAGGATAACCGTATGCAAATTCCAGATTATAGACGAGCGGATTTTAACTCAATGCGAAGAGAAATCACGAGTAGAAATTTTAGGCAAAGTTTTGAGGGTCTTTCGGGGATGGAAGCGTACGAATTTTTAGCAAGCGAAATAAAAACAGTAGAAAGAGAGACTTTCCATTTAAAATATAAAGGCGAAAACTCTGAGAATAAACCTCAGTGGTTTAACAATAATATAGCCATTGAATTAGGGGATAGAAACACTGCCTATAAACGCTGGAAAAGTAATAGAACAGAAGCTAATTATAACGCGTACATCAACCTCAGGAGAGAGGTTAAGAGACTAGTTATGTGAAGTTCAAAAAAAATATTTGAAATTAAAATCGCAAATTAATGTAAGGAAGATCCCAAATCCTTTTTCCAGTATGTAAGTAATAGGAATCCTGTAAAGAGCACGGTAGGTCCACTGTTAAATGAAAATATGGAGTTAATTGGCGAATCAAATGAGATGGCGACTATTTTAAATAACTTTTTTTTAATCGTTTTCACAATCGAGAGGGATGGTCCAATTCCGGATTTGAATAATCCACCTTTTAGGGAAGACAGATCATACCGTACTTAGCAATATAAAATTTTCATTTTGAAGAAGTAAGGAATTACATAGACAAACTTAGAATTAGAACAGCTCCAGGTCCGGATGGTATTAGTACAAGACTACTGAAACAATTAAAAGATGTAATATCGGAGCCTATGGCGTTGGCGTTCGAGATGTTGCTTCAAGGGAAGGGCCGTGCCGCGCGACTTTAAACTGGCAAACGTCACACCAATCTTCAAGAAAGTTGACAGAAGCAGGACCGGGAACTATCGACAGGTTAGTCTGACGTCGGTAATTGGTAAACTGATGGAAATAATTGTGCGAGACAGAATTGTTGAACATCTGGAGAACAATGACCTCATCAAGGACACGCAGCACGGGTTCCGAAAGGGAAGATCTTGCCTAACGAATCTTATAGCTTTTTTTCATGATGTAGTAAACATGTACGATAATAATAGAGCTGTGGACGTAGTATATTTGGACTTTAGGAAGACGTTCGACCAGGTTTATAAAGAAATGTCACGCATACGGCCTGTGTGGCAATGTATTGCGCTGGTTAGAAGATTGGCTTAATAATAGAGAGCAAGGAGTGGTAATAAACGGCGAGCAGTGAGATTGGAAACCGGTTACGAGTGGCGTCCTCCAGGGGTCGGTCCTGGGTCCAGTTTTGTTTTTTATTTTCATTGATGACCTTGATGAAGGGTTGAAAAGTAAGATGATTAAATTCGCGGACGATACAAAGCTCAAGGGAAGCGCACTTACAGATGTGGATAGGGCATCCTTACAGGAAAACTTAGAAAAGCTTATTCAATGAATAGAGAAATGGCAGATGGATTTTAATGTCAAAAAGTGTAAAGTCGTGCACATGGGTTATTTTAATAAAAAATTTCAGTATAATATGAGCGGTAGAAATCTAGATTCTGTGGAGGAGGAGACGACTTGGGTATCCTTATAACCAAGGATCTCAAGCCCTCTGAGATGTGTATGCAGGCGTTAAAGAGAGCGAATAAGCTTCTAGGTTTCATCTCGCGTAATTTTGATTATAAATCTCGTGACGTAATAGTCCCGCTTTGGTTCGACCCCATCTCGAATATGCCGTTCAATTTTGGTCACCCTTTTACGTCAGGGATATTGACAGGATGGAGTGGGTGCAGAGAAGAGTAACTAAATTGGTTCAAGAGCTCCGTGGTTTGGAGTAGGACGAAAGACTGAGACAGCTTAAATTACCATCTCTTAAAAAGCATAGACTAAGGGAAGATTTGCTCGAAGTTTTTAAAATACTGAAAGGTTATGATAAGCTAGATTTTGGGCGCCTCTTTACCTTCAGTGAAGTGAACAATACCCGCGGAAATAACGGTTTCAAGCTCGAGGGTCGTAGGTTCGAGACTGTTATAGCAAAGAATTTCTTCACATATAGAGTCATAGACAAGTAGAACAGAGTGCCAGCTGAAGTGGTGGAAAGTGAATCATTGAATATATTTCAAAATCGTTTAGACAAGTATTTCAAGAATTGTGGGGTAATATTGGAGAATAAACAATTGTCATCATGACTCATAAAAATTCTCAAAACTTTTAGGGCTGCTTCGAGTGGGTCGGTTGGCCATTGCATGCCTGTATCTCAATAAAAAAAAACTCACGGCTCCCCAAATATTCATTAGCGGTGAAGAAAAAGTTCTCATCCTTTACTTAATTACCTACCAAATACATCCTACGAGTAGCTAGTTTTATTTCCTTTATTTATATATATAGTCATAGGTAAGAAAAACTCTTCTTTCTGTTCGAACTTTTCCAATAAATGAGACAACCTCGATATCGGCCTAGATTTGCGTTTCTAAGCCAATTGATGCTTCTTTTATCAGGTTTATGCCTAGATTTTAAATTCTAGAGGAGCTGGTACTGCCGCTCTCTCTCTCTCTCTCTCTCTCTCTCTCTCTCTCTCTCTCTCTCTCTCTCTCTCTCTCTCTCTCTCTCTCTCTCTCTCTCTCTCTCTCTCTCTCTCTCTCTCTCTCTCTCTCTCTCTCTCTCTCTCTCTCTCTCTCTCTCTCTCTCTCTCTCAGCACGGCTTCCGAAGGCAACGGTCATGCCTGACGAACCTTGTGGAATTCTTCCACTTCGTTTTCAGTGAGCACGATCGGGACAAGGCGGTGGATGTGGTCTACCTAGACTTTCAGAAAGCCTTTGATAAGGTACCACACCGCCGCCTTCTCCGGAAAGTGTGAGCGCTTGGCATAGACGGAAAGGTAGCCGGCTGGATCGAGAACTGGCTAAGTGGCAGACGGCAACGGGTGGTGGTAAATGGACAGTCTTCTGAGTGGGTGCCCGTTACTAGCGGGGTGCCTCAAGGTTCTGTCCTGGGACCACTACTATTCATCATCTACGTCAACGACATGGACGGTGACATGGTTGCCAAAATTTCCAAATTTGCCGATGATACCAAGCTTGGTATGAACGTTGCAAAGGATGGAAATACTGCCCGCCTGCAGGAAGATCTTGGGAAGATTGGGGAGTGGTCGGACACGTGGCAAATGCCTTTTAACGTGGGCAAATGCAAAGTGATGCATATCGGCCACAGAAACCCCCAATCTCAGTATATCCTTAAGGGCACTGCTCTTGAATCGAGTGACACTGAGAAGGACTTGGGTGTAACAATCACTAGTGACCTCAAGTTCTCGAAACAGTGCATTGAGGCGGAGAAAAAGGCCTGAAGGATGCTAGGCTATATTAAGCGCCAGTTTGGTTATCCGAACCAGGAGATTGTACTGTGCCTGTACAACTCACTTGTCCGACCGCACCTGGAGTATGCCGTACAATTTTGGAGTCCTTCATTGCGAAAGGACATCGCGAGATTGGAACGCGTACAAGCCAGGGCAACCAAGCTGATTCCCTCTATCCGACATAAAAGTTATGAGGATAGACTAAGGGAGTTAGATCTGTTCTCGCTGGAAACCCGTAGACTGCGTGGTCAGCTCATCGAAGTCTTCAAAATACTTCGAGGGTTCGACAATGTTGACTACCGGGATATTTTCACACTGAGTGAGAACAGAACGCGCAATCACGGCTTCAAACTTGAACTGAAGCGTTACAACCGCAATCTGTGTGGAAACTTTTTCACCTATAGTATCTGCGGTAAGTGGAACGCACTTCCAGTGGAAGTTGTCAACAGTGAATCTGTTGACCAGTTCAAGTCAAGACTAGACAAAGTCTTGAAAAGTGGCCGTTTATGGACGCAAAACAATTGAGCAGCCATGTGCCCGCTCAATTGCTAGTCCAAAGGTACACTCTTTGAATGGACCGTAAGGTCTCCTAGGGTATTTACCTTTCCTTGTTACTCCTTGTTACTCTCTCTCTCTCTCTCCTCTCTCTCTCTCTCTCTCTCTCTCTCTCTCTCTCTCTCTCTCTCTCTCTCTCTCTCTCTCTCTCTCTCTCTCTCTCTCTCTCTCTCTCTCTCTCTCTCTCTCTCCTCTCTCTCTCTGTTCGTCTTTTGCAACTCTTTTAAATCTTCTACTTTCTTTTGCACTCCTGGAACACTCAACTAAGGAGGAAAGGGGGCGTTAAGTTGCCTTTAAAAAAAACGATTATAGAAAGGAGTAATTTCTTAATAAGAAAGAATAAAAAGCCATTCCAGCCTCACTTTGCCTCGACTAGAAGAGCAGAGTAATAAACTCTTGACTTTGAAATGTCGATTTTCGGCCGCTGCTCTTGAAACTTTCTCAAGAGGAAAATTGTCTGGAAAGAAAAACACAATCAAGTGGAGAGAACCTTTTTAGATAAAAGCCGCCCAACGCTGCCTATCAGATATATGTAAAGGTTAAGCTCGTATATTTAAGTAATTAAGTCAACTTGAAACTTAGAGGTAAAATAAATAAAGGTCTCTATTTTTTTCCTAACGACGAAGGATATGAGTGCCAAAAGAGGAGGGGGGGGTAGAAATTTAAAGCGCAATAGCAACGACGCCGTATCGTGCAGAAAGAGACGGGTGCCTCAGCTGCGGGTATTAAGGCGAGAAGGGTGTGCCATTCCTCCAGGTTTCATTTTTAGTAGGGGTGTAAATCTTCTCCATTCACATAGGAAATATTAGTTAAACACTATTAATGAAATATAACGGTGATTATTTATCCTCCCGCTCCCATTGCACCGCAGAAAGGTACACTCTTTTGTACATCCTCCTCGCCTCATTGCTCGCAAGGATAGACCCGACACATTGGGAATTTCCACTCTAGGTCTAGGGGAAGCTGGTGTATGTCCCCTGTCCTTTTATGCGCCTTTTCCACTACTACATCTTCATCAGCTTTTATTATACCCTCTTTACACAGCCCGTCCTGGGTACGGCTCCGGCTTCTCTTCCACTGGATGTTGCTGTGGTGACACCGACCTCCCGAGGCCTGTCACTAAGTGAAATACCCCGCTCCGACCTGCCTACCACACCACATGAGTAGGATTTAGTCCGGGGTTGGCATGGAGTGGTGATGTCCTCCTTTATTCCCCAGTCAATCGTCGTACAGGGACTCCTCTCTCCCTGCACTTGATCGATAAATGAGCTTTACCTCTATCTCTTTTGGAGCCGCCTTCAAGTAGGTCTGCCTCTTCTAAGAAGGTGCCCTTTCCCTCTCTGCTGTTTCAGGGGTCCCTCGTAGTCTCTCCCAGCGAGAGAGTATTTCACCCTCTCCAATAGATAATGGTTCGACGTATCTCCGTGGCTCCCTTCTGCAGAGTTGCCTTCAGGCGACGCGAGTTTAGTGGCGTGCTTGCTATACCTACTTTCTCAGGGGTCACGCGAAGATTCTCTTGGCGGCGAGGAAACTTCCCGTCCAAAGGTTTAAGGGGCTTACCCTTACATCATTTCGGAGTGTTGCATCCACACCTCCAAGCAAGTTTCTACCTGCGTCGGATCCCTCTTTGTTTCCTGAAGGGCCCGCTAAAACACGGCGAGGCAAAAGATGCGCCGCCTTTGCCCCCCCCCCCTCCGATGGAGGAAATTAATTACATCAACTCCTTTAGAGGGGTAAGAATCGGCATAGTTTCACCTCGTCGATCCCAGATTCGTCACCTTAATGTGAGCCGGCATTCCAGCTCCCCTTCTCTACCCAACTCAGGTCGGCATGTCGTCCCCAGTGACGCTCATGACTGACCATAGGCCAGTTCCTGATCGGTCAAAATACCTGACACCTTGAGGTGGGCAGTTGGAGGCCCCTCCTGAAGTAGAAATTCTTCCGTGGGTGATCCCGATCCAAATGTTAGGGTCTTTCATGGGGGTGAACCTTAGCCCTTTGCCAGACACCGAACCTGGGTGTGCCCCTCTGCCAGCTCGTCTTCAGACCGCACGGGTCCCCTGAGGACTCACAAAAAGAGAAGGGACTTACCATCACAATTGGTGCCCTTTTGACAGCTAAGTTCTTCCTCATCTTGGACAATGATCTTGCTGCTGAGATCGGTCCGCCTGGCCTTGGGGCCCTTTACGTGGGTCTAGAGAAGCGGGTACATAACTCGTCTTCCTCTCTAAAGCAGAAAGGCAAATAGAAGACGAAATCGAAGAGTAGGAGTTCCTCTTCCTCTGCGGGTGCTCCGGGGACGGATGGGTAGGCTGTCGCTCAGGCAGCGACCATTCCAGGATTGGCACCTCCAAACCCAATGGGCTCTTGAGTGGGGAGGCCCAGACAAAGACCAAAGTCGCAAGTGTCTTAAGCGGGGACTCAATGGGTTTAAATGTTTTCTAGTTATTCTCTCCACAGATGGCAGCCTATTGGCCAAAGGTCACATCCTCCATAAATGTAGAGCATTAGCTACTTTGACTGGTAGAGAGCCGAAGGTGACGGGAGCCTTCTGTCATAATCGTCTGACCGGTGAGATGCGACCATGAATCCTGAGTGCCTTTCGGACACTATGGCT
Source organism: Ceratothoa steindachneri (assembly GCA_963969495.1). Taxonomy (NCBI): domain Eukaryota; kingdom Metazoa; phylum Arthropoda; class Malacostraca; order Isopoda; family Cymothoidae; genus Ceratothoa; species Ceratothoa steindachneri. Next base: position 100,586,424 of record OZ018326.1, read on the forward strand.
CCCCAGTTATTGTGACGCCGCAGTCTACCATAAACTTCGTGAAAAGAGTGGTTGATTAGAAGGAACTCGTGGACTACTCCTTAGAAGAATCAATGAAAAGCTGGCTGATAAGGGAGAGGAGAGGTCAAATTAGAACGTGTAATAAGAAAACATGTAGGGACGTCGACACCCACCCCTACATTCTTCGTCGCGTTTGATCGTAACAGGCTACCTTAGTCGGTGCTTGCTGGTTAGTATCGCTACGTCGGTAAGGCATTTGTGCCACTACTGTGAAGTTACTACTTCTACCACCCTTTCGACCTTAAGAATCTCTTCTGTAAACGTACAAAGTAGGGTTTACTTCAAGTTTGTTAATGCTGTCCCAAAGCCCAACATAAGTATAGGGCTCGGAGGACCCATGCGTTCTGAGGAGGAGCCCGCAATGTAATTTCTGCCTACATTTCCCCGTCAGCCGACTTCGACACGTGGGACTTCGATCCCGTTGTGGTTTGGTTTCCAACGCCATATTTTCTAATCCTTGCCTATTTTCAGGTCATTGCCGAGCTGATTTACGAGCTGAAAATAAGTTTGCTAATTTTGGATGAGTTTACGCATCATTGCTCGAGAACCGCTCCATTTTCCTGCATCGATTTGTCCCTTTGCTCTCCAGATGCAAAGCCTGGTTTTGGTTTAGAGGTGGTCAATTACCTTAATGGGAGTGACCAATTTCCCATTCAACTATTATTTTATGGGCAAGTGCCGCCTGAAAATCCGCCACGGAGGTGCTTGGAATGGGCGCAGTAGTCCACATTTCAGTAAATGACTGATTACTCTGTCCGCAGATACGAGTTCAGGTCGGTGGATGAGGCTGCTGAGTTCTCCTCCGGTAGCCCCATCGCCGTGGAGCTAATTACTATTCCTCGAACGTCGAGAAATTTTGAACGACGTTCTCTTCCTTGGTGGTTGGCCGAGTGTGAGTGGTCCCTCATATAGAAGTGATATGTCTACCTGCGCTATAAGCGCCACTCGAACGATAACACTGTTGGTGAATTTTGTCGATCTAGGTTTGGTTCTGGTATATTTTGAAGCACACCCGCAGTGCTTCTTTCTACGTTCTTCAGTTACCGAGAAGACCCTTCTTGCAAAGGTGTGGAAGAGAGTCAAAGGGATTCTGAGCATGTTCTCGCAGCAGGACGCCCTCCTATTCTCCAGGAGAACGGAACCGCAATCTCGTCCATAACACCCGTGGTAAAGTTTTTCGCGACCGCTTTCTCCACATTCTCTAGCTGAGATTCTGCTCAGCCAGCATTCAATGCACGTTTTGATGTCGCTGAAGGCCACCGAATGGACTTCCCTTAGGAGGTGGAGAAACCTTCAACCACAGGTTTAGGCTGAGTGAGTTTCGTTCCCCCTTCTAACTCTCTCCCTCCCCCCCCCCCCCCTCTCTCTCTCTCTCTCTCGAGGCTCCCCCTTGTCGTTGGGAGAGAGCTTGCGTGTACCATAGATCTTTTCGAGCTATGTCGTCGGGGGGGGGGGGGTACCTTTATGGTATCAATGGTAGGGTTACCCTTGTTGAATTGGTCGGAAATGAGGTTCTAGACAAAGTGCGCCCATCTTCTACTTTTCTATCCCGTATTCTGTTACTGTTTTCTCTATCCCTTCTGCACATAAAAAACTACTACTATCCTTTCATCTATCTAAATTTAAGGACCTGGCAGCTACCTCATGCGTCAGAAGAGAGGCTTTGGAACCTCTAAAAATAACGCCAATCGGCGCTCACTGGTTGCGAGAGACTAGGACTAGAGGGGTCCTATGCACTGGAGCACGATGAATGGGATGAGGGTAAGTGCCCCGTTAACCTCTTCCCTGGCGCGTATTTACTGGCCATTCCCAGTAACCGTTGAGGGGTGCTTCTGGTAGCAACTGTCCGAGGTGACGGGTCTTGTTTCCAGGTTAGTTGCCAGGCCAACACAAAGCCTTGGGTCGAGTCTCTTGTTGTGGCGAGATATCCATTAAACGCTACGCCGAGACCCTGGCCGCCCTGAAGGACACTAGAAGGGATTTAGTACGGGGCATGTTCCGCTGATCACCTGGTGCGAAATCGATACCCCCATCGAAGGGTGCCAGTGCTGCTTCGTTGGGGGCCACGGCACACCGGGCTTGAACGACTCGGTCGGATGAACAGCAGTAAGAGGAGCGTGCCTTCTGAAAGATCCGAAACATCTCCGATAGATAGGCGGGATCAACTCACGCAGGGCGAACTCACCAACCCACCTTCTTTTTTATTGAGTGATCGCAAAAAATCAGAGATATAAAGTGTTCAGCATGACTAGAAAGAAAGTACCGGCTGCTCATAAATACACATGTTTGGTGGTCAAAAAGTACAAGTGGTGCGTGGACTTCTCGGAGGGGTGTTACTCGAAATGCCACCCAGATGCACTGCTGTGTCCTTAAAGGAGAAGGACAAGAGCTTAAGAATCTATATATATATCATCTGAACAAAAATCTAAAGCAGTGGGGAGGAAACTGCAGAGCCTAGAGTCTAAACACGCGCGTTGGCTTCGCCGTCTCGAGGACAGGATCGCCGAGTTGTTTTAGAGACTAACGGTCCAGTCGGCTCACGATGTATCTCTCACCAACGTGAGTGGATCCGCCGACGAGACCTTCGCTCAAGAAGCGAGCACAAAATCGGCAGTGCCATGCTAGCTTTCCAGCGTCCTAGAGAAGGTGTCAGCTGCTGCAGAACTGACTCAATGAGCCAGAAAGAAGAAGAGGAAGAAGAAGAAAGGAAAGAAAAAATAAGGGAAAGTAGAAACCAGAAGAAAAACAAGAAACAGAAGTGAAACCAGAGGAAGATAGGAAAAAGAAAGAAGAAGAAGAAAAAGAGGAAAAATATGTAGAAGAAAGAGGAAACCGAGAAGTCGCTTCCAAAAGGGAGAGACTCTGTCCTCTGCAGCCAAATGTGTGAAGGTCATACTTATCGGTGATTCTCAATCAAGGGATCTGCAACCCATGCTAGCGGCCCGCTTTTGCACCAGTGTGAGGGTAAGCTGCCTCCCAGGACGTGAGAACCACCAGGTAAGAGTAGAGGCTGAGAAATCTCAGATTTCTGAGAGTTCAGTCGTTGCCCTGATGGTAAATGGCAACAAGCTCTACTACAGATGAGGTAGGGCAGGCTCTACAGGTGAGATCTTTCAGACGGTTATGGGGGCTGTGGATGACTGTTGGATAAAAACCTGCAGATGTGTCGTGGTCGGGATGCTCCCGAGAAGAGGTCCAAGTCGGATCGCTCACTCTAGGAACGTCTCATTGAACCGACGACTAGCAGATTTATATATGGCGGAGGCGGAGTTTTTTTCGACCCTTACTGCATCTTTTATGGTATAAACTATCTTTACTAAAAGGGATGGGGTGCACCTTTCCTTTAGAAGAAAGGCTGTACTCTCAAACCTGATACAAGATGACGTGGAGCGGACTCAAAGGAGAGTCTGCTCCAGATTGAGGGCAGACGTGCGTGAATACGCCAAAGTCAACCCTGGAATGACCTTCACGGAGGTCGCTCGAAAGTGTGCCACCACACCACCAAAATAGAATAAAGAGACAAGTAAGACGAGAAACGGAAGAGCGTAGAGAGTCCTACATTCGAGAACTCCTTGAAAGTTCTTCTGTTTTATGCGAGGTCAATCAGAAACAGGTTTCATGAAATTCGTGGCCTCGTATCGACAGAAGAACCTGAAAAGATGGCAATAACAGAGTCGTGGGTAAAACGCTCAAAGATTTTGAAGATGAATTCACGGTTACTGGTTACCAACCCTACCGAAAAGATAGGCCAGACAGAGAGGGTGGTGGTGTGATGTTGTATGTCAAAGATACACTCAAATTGACGAACTGCAACATTGTATCCGACCACGAGCTATTAGGAGTTGACCTAGATATAGGTTCTTCCAGATACAGGAACCTGCTGCTATAGAGACCCCCTGCCAAACTCGTTGAGAAGGACAGGGATATGTACCGGCTACTGGGTGAACTTGTTCAAGACAGTGTGTGTATGGCCATTTGTGATTTTAATATTCAAGTTGACTGGAACCAGAAAACACTGTGACGAGAACGCACTACTCCTGGAGTTCGCGAACAACGAGTTCCTGACTCAAAGGGTGAGAGAGCCAACGAGAGGCAGTAATACTCTCGACTTGGTTTTCCCATCTGAGGATCACATCATTGAGGATCTTTCTGTAGGCAAAGAGCTTGATGGCTGTGATCACCGACTACTCAGATTTTTACTCAAGGTCCCCAAGGTAAAATCTGCGAGTAATAAATCGAGGAACCTTGATTTGAAAAGTGCAGACTTTGCAGATATTCGTGCTGGATTGACTGATGCGAGACTAGAAGTGTGCGAGGATGTGGAAGATTCCTATAATAGATTCAGAACTACATCCATGAGTCTTCAATTGTAATTCATCCCTTTGAATAACGTTCATCGGTCTCTGTGTTCAACCAAAGTGGTTTAATCGAGAAATTATTCAACTGTTGAGGGAAAAGAGAACAGTGTCCCGGTAACAAAGATTTCCGGAGACTTTGAGGACTACCGTTGGCTAGCTAGGAGAGTAAAGTCCAGCATTAGGGCGACAAAGCATGCCGAGGAGCTCCGAGTGGCGAGAGTTTTCAAGGAGAATCCCACGGAGTTCTTTGGTTATGTAAATAGCCGTAAACCAATCCATCTCACGATTGGCCCTTTAGTGAATAAGGAGAGGGAATTACAGCGCTCAGATGCAGAAAATGCTAACTTCCTAAAAGACTACTTCTCTTCAGTGTTTCTTGAAAAGTGTGATCTATCCCATCCCCCAGCCCCCGGATCCTTACTTGGGAGAAATACTGGATGAAATGGATTTCACCCAAGGAAAAATTAAAAAAAGGTTCACTGCCAGATACAGGACCCTGCTGCTATAGAGACCCCCTTCTCAACTCGTTGAAAAGGATGGGGATTTGTACCGGTAACTGGGTGAAATTGTTCAAGACAGTGTGTGTATCGCCATGAGTGATTTCAATACCCAAGTTGACTGGGAAACCAGAGAACCCTGTGGCAAGAACGCACTACTCCCGGTGTTCGCGAACAACGAGTTCCTGACTCAATTGGTGAGAGAGCCGACGAGAGGCAACAATACCCTCCCTGAACTTGGTTTTCACATCTGAGGATGACATCGTGGAGGATCTCTCTATAGGCGAAGAGCTCGATGGCAGTGATCACAGACTAATCAGATTTATAGTCAAGGTCCCCAAGGTAGAGGCTGTGAATAGTAAATCGATGAAACTTGATTTGAGAAGAGCATACCTTGCTGGCCTTCGTGCTAGATTGACTGATGCGAGGCTAGAAATGGGCGAGGATGTTGAAGATTCGTGGAATAGATTCAAAACTACATTCATGATGCTTCAGTCACGATTCATCCCTTTGAATAGCCTTCGTCGGTCTTCTGTTCGACCAAAGTGGTTTAATCGAGAAATTGGTCAACTGCTGAGGGAGAAGAGAAGGGTGTCCCAGTAGTGAAAGATTTCTGGAGACTTTGAGGACTACCGTAGGCTAGCTAGGAGAGTGAAGTACAGCATAAGGGTGGCAAAGCGTGCCGAGGAGCTCCGGGTGGTGAGACTTTGTAAGGAAAATCCCAAGGAGTTTTTTGGTTAAGTAAACAGCCGTAAACCAATCCATCGCACGATTATCCCTTTAGTGAATGAGGAAGTAGCCTTAAATTACTTAGATGTAGAAAATGCTAACCCCCTCAACGACTACTTCTCTTCAGTGTTTACTGAAGCGTGTGGTCTCATCCACGAGCCCACAGATTCTTACTTGGGGAAAATACTGGAGGAAATGGACTTCACCCAAGGAGAAATAGAAAAAAAAGATGACTGATATAAAGACTAATAAGTCCCTTGGCTCGTGCGGGTTTCTATCTAAAGTGTTCAAAAAAGTGCGCGATGAAGTTTCACGACATCTGAACACAATCTTCAACAAGTAAATCCGGACCAAATGCGTTCCTAGAGACTGGCGTGAAACGGAGGTGACTCTTATCTTGAAGAAAGGAGACCCTGGCAAGCCATCGAACTACTGACCTATGAGCTTAACCTCAATAGTTGGTAAACTCATGGAAAGTATCATGGTGGACAAAATGGCGTCATATTTAGAGTCCAACTTTCGATTGAGGAGATCCCAGCACGGGTTCCGAAGGCAACGGTCATACCTAACCGAACAAATCTTGTGGAATTCTTCCACTTCGTTTTAAGTGAGCACGAGCGTGATAAGGCGGTGGATGTTATCTACTTAGGCTTTAAAAAAGCCTTCGATAAGGTACCACACCGCTGCCTCCTCCGAAAAGTGCTTGCGCGGAGCATAGAGGGAAATGTAGCAAGTTGGATAGAGAACTGGCTAAGTGGCAGACGGCTACAGGTGGTGTTGAATGGACAGGCTTCTGAGTGGGTGCCCGTTACTAACGGTGTTCCTCAAGGTTCTGTCCTGGGACCACTATTGTCCATCATCTACGAAAGTGACATAGTCGGTGACATGGTTATGAATATTTCTAAAGTTTTCGATTATACCAAGCTTGGTATGAACGTCGCAAAGGAAGGAAACACGTTTCAAATGCCCTTTAACGTGAACAAATGCAAAGTGATGCATATCAGCCACCGAAAACCCCAATCTCAGGATATCCTTAAGGGCGCTTCTCTTAAATCCACTGACACTAAAAAGAACTTGGGTGTAATTATCAGTACTGATCTCAAGTTCTCGAGGGAGTGTATTGAGGCGGAGAAGAAAGCCCAAAGGATGTTAGGTTATATAAAGTGACAGTTTGGATATCGGAACAAGGAGATAGTACTGTGTTTGTATAACTCCCTTGTCCGACCGCACCTGCAGTATGCTGTAGAATTTTTGAGTCCTTCGCTTCGAAATGATATCGCAAGATTAGAACGTGTGCAAGCCAGAGCAATCAAACTGATTCCCTCTATCAGACACAAGAGTTAGGAAGATAGATTACGGAAACTAGAATTGTTCTCGCTGGAGACCCGGAGACTGCGTGGTCAGCTTATCGAAATGTTCAAAATACTTCGAGGCTTCGACATTGTAGAGTACAGGGATATTTTCGAGCTTAGCATGAGCAGAATAACAAACCGTGGCTACAAACTTGAACTGAGGCGTTACCAGTATGATCTGCGGCACTTGGAACCCACTTTCAGTGGAAGTTGTCAACAGCAATTCTGTTGAACAGTTCAAGTCGAGACTAGACAATGTCTTGCAAAATAGCCGCGTGGAGACTTGAAGTGTGGCGTGAGTGCTCTTCTAGAGCGTCAATCTGACCCTTTAGACTACTGCGCCTGCTCAAGTGCTCACTCAAAGGTACCCTCTACTAGCGTACCTTATTTCCTTGTTACTCCTTGTTACTCTCTGTTTCTGTCTCTGTCTCTCTCTGTCTGTCTGTCTCTCTATCTCTGTCTCTTTCTCTCTCTCTCTTTCTCTCTCTCTCTCTCTCTCTCTCTCTCTCTCTCTCTCTCTCTCTCTCTCTCTCTCTCTCTCTCTCTCTCTCTCTCTCTCTCTCTCTCTTCAAGATCTCCAGTTGTCTTCAAGACGTGCTCCTGCTCGGAAGTGTGCAGTATTGCTCATACTCCTTGATAAATAAAGTGTCTAAAAGATATCTTTTTCTTAGCAAGAAGGGCTTGCTCTTTGTTTAAATTTATTAATTAAATAGTTAGAAAGACTTGTAGGCTTTCTAAATTTCTAGATTTGTATTATTTTTCACATCCATATGGTCATTTTTATATATCGTCTTACTGCTATCTTTCCACGAGAAGAAAACTGTGACTATTTACATTTCTTTTTTTATTCAATTTTTCCCTCTTCTATTGATTGTCTTTATTTAAGTGTCTCAATAGGTATCAATCTGTCAATATTTATAGTGATTTATTGAGAATTTGTCTTAGCCATAAAATGTTAAGTGAATAAATCCTCATCGATCATATTTTGTTTATAATTTAAAGAGAAAGAGCTTTTAAATAAGGAAAATGCCACAGCGCTGAAACTAAAGCACTGTTGCTTCAAATGTAAAAATATGAGATGGATAATAGACTTCCCCGAGCAGTCCTTTCATAACATTACATTAAGAAGTATATGCGAATTTTGCAAGATTAAAGAAAACCATGAGTTGGAGAAAGCAAAGTGGATGTCGGTTATTAACCAAATGGAAAATCGTTTAAACGCCCTAGAATTAAAGAAATGTAATTTCCTAAGAGAAGATGAAGAGAGAATAGCCAGAGTTGACCAGTAAATTGTAAAATTAGAACAAAAAGTTGAATTGATTACAAACATACCCGAAAATTAAAGATTTATCGAAGTCAAAAATAAGCGCCCAATAAAACCTAACATACGAGAAGAACCCGTTCTATCGACATTCAACAAATTTGAAATCCTCTCCAAGGAAGAAGAAACCTACTTAGTTGGTGATTCAATAATAAGAAACCAAATAGATCACTTCGTGACTTATAACAGCAAGAAACACAAATTTCGATGCTATCTAGGAGTAAAAATCAATCGTGTAGCAGAAGAAATAAGCAACTTTATGATAGACACCAAGAAATGTCCAATTATAGTTAATGTTGGAAGCAACGATATTTTCAACGGAATTACCTACACTGGATTAGAAAGCATTATAAAAGAGTATAATAAAATGGTCAAAACGATTAAATCGAAAACAGATAATGAAATAATTGTTGGCATACTACCTAGAATATATGACGCGTTAGGTGGAAGATGGGTCGAAGCCACATTTTCAAATTTTTCAGGAGAGACTTCCAAAGTTCGTATATTATAAATCTTGCATTTAACTGGTATAATTTAAAGTTTTATTGGTTTCGTCTATTTCAACATTTTCTTGTTTGTCTTTTTTAGTTTTCATTTGTTCTGACAAATTTGTATAATATTTCACTGCGTTTGTTGGCATTAATTTTGTAAGTTCTTGGATATCAATTTTCTTTTCCTTTGTTATTGGGAGCATCTTAGAATACTTTGGAGGCAGTGGCTCACGAGCTAAACTGAACAAATTGCAGCTGTAAGAATTTCTTCCTCTTTTGCAGCCTGACAGGATGACTATTACTGTTTGTGCTCGTTTGAAGTCCAGAGGAAATCACGTACCCTTCTTTGTATTGATGATCCAAAACAAATTATCTTGCCTCAATAAATTTAATTATGTTTGATTTCCTTTTGACAATGAGCTCTTGTAAAACGTTAAAATCGAAAAAATTACTTTGTTTAAGTTCTACAACTTTAAAGCGCTGAGAAAAAAACGTAGTTATTGCTTTTACATAATCTTTCTTTGTATAAATAATATCATTGTACTGTTTTTTTTTATATTATGTTCAATTTCTCCGAACTGACCGTCACAAGGCATTGTTGAAATTTGGATATGAATTAGTTCGAATTAGACTCTGATATTTAATATAACGATAAACTAAGTTATAAGGATAACTTATCCGTGAAAAACGCCATTTTCAAATTTTGTGGCTTAGGCCTTTCTTCTCCCTAACGCGTCATATGAGAGCTATGAAAACTTAAGCCGAGCTATTGGGATAAACAATCGCTTAGAAGATATTTTAAAAAAAGGAAAATGTTAAATTTCTTGATTTCTGGCTTTTATTCATGAACAATACGGATATGTTTACTCAAGATGGGATCCACCTCAACGGAAAAAGAAAGAAAACCTATGGAGAATTGCTATAAATAAACGTAAGGAACCTATTGGATAATAAATCTCCGCTACTAGCAGAACAAGTAAAACAGGGAAACGGACCAAGCCCCATTCCAGAAGAAATTGGATAAGTTCATTAAAAGCCGTATTATTTAATGCAAGGTCAATTAGTAACAAGTTTTCAGAGTTTAGAGAGTTAGTATCGATTAAAAACTACGACATTATCGGTACCACAGAATCTTGGATTCACCACCAATCGAGAGATTTTATTTCAGAATTTCAACTACAAGGATACAAACCTTTCATAGAGATAGAGTCGAGAGAGAGGGTGGTGGTGTTCTGTTGTATGTCCGTGAAGATTTAAATCCTCTAGATTATGGCATTGAATCACCTTTTAAAGTAATAGGAATTAAACCGAGCCAAAAGAAGAATTTATACGTAAATTTGGTTTACAGGAAGGCACATCAACTTCTGGAGATCGACAATCAATTTTATGAATTCATGATCAACATCAGTAAAGATAAGTTATCGTTGTTCATTATATATTTTAATCGCGGTAAAGTAAACTGGCATATGAAAACTACTGACTCGGAAGGACAAAGATTAGTCAGTTTCATAGATAAAAATTTCCTTACTCAGTGGGTGAGAGAAGCAACAAGAGGCGAAAATATTCTGGATTTAGTATTAACCTCAGATGATGAATTAATTTCGAATTTAAATGTTAGAGATAAAATTGGTAATAGCGATCATAACCTAATCGAATTTGAAATTAATATTCCTTTTGTTAGAAAAAAACTCAACATCAATAAACTAAATTTCAAAAAAGCCACTTTTGCAGGGCTAAGGGACAGCTTGAGAAATTATAGAACAAAAAATGAAGAAATTGATAAAGTGTGGCAAGAATTTAAAAACAATCTTCTAAATAAACAAGCACAATTCATACCATCAAATGTTCGTACCATCAAAAATATCAATGAACCTAAATGGTTATCGGCAAAATTAAGAAAACTATTAGAGAGAGATATAAAGCGTATAAAATCCTAAAATATAATACGAATATAGATAATAAAAAGCATTATGTTGAATTAAGAAGAAAAGTTAAAGCTGAAACCAAAAGAGCCAAACGAAATGAAGAGATAAGAGTAGCTCTAAATTGTAAAAAAAATCCAAAGGAGTTTTTCACTCTAGTAAATAGTAGAAAACTGATAAAAAGTAGCATTGGTCCAATAAAAGACAAATATGATATTTTACAATTTAACGATGTTGATATAGCAAACACTATAAATGAATATTTTGCATCTGTATTTATAAAAGAGAATACGATTAATAATCAAACACCAACTAATAAAAATGCCGGTATTCAACCGCTTTAATCTATTAGATATACTGATTTTACTATAAAAAATCTTATTGAGAAAATGAATAAATATAAATCCCATAAATCCCATGGACCAGATAAAATATTTCCAAGAGTTCTGAAAGAAATCAAAGATCAAGTGGCTGAACACCTAACGCAAAATTTTAATTTATCGTTTGATGAGTGGAATTGTTCCTCAAGATTGGAAGCAGCTAACAAATGTAACGACGATATTTAAAAGAGGTTGTAAAGAACTAGCTAGTAATTATCGCCCAATAAGTTTAACTTCAATAGTTGGAAAACTCCTCGAAACTTGTATTGCAAAAAAAAATACTTGAGCATTTAGAAAAGAATAAATTATTAAATGGTTCACAGCACGGATTTTAAAAAATAAGTCATGCCTCACAAATTTATTAGATTTCTTCCACTTTGTTAATAGAGAATATGACAGTAGCAGATCAGCTGATATTCTGTATTTAGATTTTCAAAAGGCATTCGATAAAGTACCGCAAAAGAAATTGATGTCTAAAGTAAGAGCCTTAGGAATAGAAGGAGAAGTAGCAAAACGGATTGAAAATTGGCTCATTGATCGTAAACAGAGAGTAGTCATTAGCGAACAAGAGTCAGAATTGACTCCGGTGAGTAGTGGGGTTCCACAAAGTTCAGTTCGTGGACCTTTGCTTTTCATTATATATGTTGCAAGTTAGGAAGAGGAATAGTAACTAAGGAGAATGTTTTAGAATTTCAAAAGGATATTGATAAAATGGCACAGTGGTCCACAAAATGGGAACTGCCCCTAAATCTAGCCAAGTGTAAAGTAATGCATGTAGGTTATAAAAACTCAAGAGCAGAATATAAAATTTTTGATCGAAATATTACCGTAACTGATAATGAAAAAGATCTTGGAGTCTGTATATCAAATGATCTCAAGTTTTCTCAGCAGTGTATCGAAATGGAAAAGAAAGCAATGAAGCTTCTTGGATATATCAAACGTCAATTTAGTTTTAAAAATAAAGCTACAATTTTAGTGCGCTCAGGTTTGGTCACTATACGTACGATAGGATATTGACAGATTGGAGAAAGTACAAGCTAGAACCACAAAATCGATACCAGAATTACGAAATTATAACTATGAGAAAAGACTAGAAAGACTAAATTTATTCACACTAGAAACAAGACGTTTGAGAGGTCAATTAATAGAAGTATTCAAAATCATGAAAGGAATATAAAATTTTTTATCGAAATATTACAAGACGTTTGAGAGGTCAATTATTAGAAGTATTCGAAACAAAGGAAAGGAATAGATAATAAGGACTATTCTACTTCGTTCAAACTTAACACAAATTATACGAGAAATAATAGCAGGAAAATCGTTCCGAAACAATCTCGAACAAATTTATGTGAGAACTTTTTTTCCTATAAAATGGTAAAATACTGGAACCAGTTGCCTGAAGAAGTGGTGTCCATCAGTTCAGTTGACACTTTTAAAACTAGACAAGGCCAAAATAATGGTAAACTTTAGATAAAAAGTGATAAGACATTGTATGTTGATAAAAGCGAAAAAAAAAGCATGTTCTAAGTTTAGATGAGTAAGACATAATAACTATTACGGTTTTTAATCTGATTCTTCATCTATATAAAATGTAAATGCGTTTCTGTCATGTTTTACTAATACAAATAATCTTGGATATAGGAATAATTATTTTTCAAAATATCTGATAAAAAGCTTTGCATCTGCAAGCGGTACTAGCAGTGTCCAATAAGACAGTAAAAAGTTTTTTAAAATATGAATGGAACGAGTAGATAGATCTTATAGATAATAAGCGACAAAAAAATTGCATGCTAACAAAAATAAAAAAAAAGAGCATGTTCTAAAATAAGATTATTACGATAAGTCCGATTTTTTTTTTTTGTATATATTAGTATTTCATGCTTTCCTTTTGAAATTTCCTGGATGTGTCTATTTTCCAACACTGCCAGGAATATATTTTCACTTTTCCAAGCCTGTAAACGGGTGGGAGAGGAGGGGGAAGAGACTTCATCTTTACTATCCTATTCCTTATCTGTAGTATTGTAAATAGTTAGAATTTAGGATAAAACTATAGGTACTTCCATTGAAATCGACTAAATGGTCTCTTGAAGTACTTACATTCCTTGTAACTCTCTCTCTCTCTCTCTCTCTCTCTCTCTCTCTCTCTCTCTCTCTCTCTCTTTCTTTCTCTCTCTCTCTCTCTCTCTCTCTCTCTCTCTCTCTCTCTCTCTCTCTCTCTCTCTCTCTCTCTCTCTCTCTCTCTCTCTCTCGATCTCTCTCTCGATCTCGATCTCGATCTCTTTCGATCTCGATCTCTCATCTTAATCTCAATCTCTACCTCTCTTTTCTCCTCTCTTTCTTTCTCTTATGTCCTTTTCTGTATCTCTCTAAGTCTCTCGCTCTCCCTTTATTCTCTCTGTTTATTTTCCCACTTTTTTCCTCTTATTCTCTCTTTTTTCCCTCTCTTTTGTCTCTCTTTTGTGTGTATATGTCTGTAGATACGTGTTTTGTCCTTGACTATGTGTCTGTGTATATAAATGAAAGATGTATACCTATATATATATATATATATATATATATATATATATATATATATCTGTCTAGCTATTCCTCTCTTTCCGTCTCTCCCAATCACTCGATCTCTTTTATTATCTCTCTCAGCATCTCCTTTTTTCTAACTCTCAATTTTCTTTATTTTTGTTCATTTTTACTCTCGTCGCCTTTTCTCTTCTTTCTCAATTATCTATCGATCTATCTATTACCATTTCACTCCCGCTCCCTCTCTATATCTCTGTTCTCCTTTCACTTCTGTCTCTCTATTCGCCCGATCTCTATTTTTCTCCTAATCTTTTATTCTCCTTCTCTTATTTTTCTGCCTTTTGTCGTTTTTCTATTATCTTTTCTTCTCTCTCTCTTTCTCTCTCTCTTTCTCTCTCTCTTTCTTTTACTCACTCTCTTGAAGACTCTTGGAACAGTTTCAAAACCACATTCATGAGTCTTCAATCGCGTTTTATCCCTCTGAAATGCCCCCGTCGGTCCTCTGTTCAACCAAAGTGGTTTAATCGAGAAATCGGGCAACTGCTTAGGGAGAAGAGAAATGTGTACCGGCAATCGAAGATCTCGGGTGACTTTGACGAATACCGGAGGCTAGCCAGGAGAGTGAAGTCCAGCATAAGGGCGGCTAAGCGGTCTGAGGAACTCCGAGTGGCGAGACTCTGTAAAGAGAATCCCAAGGAGTTTTTGGATATGTGAACAGCCGTAAACCAATCCGTCGAACGATTGGCCCTTTGAGGAATGAGGAGGGGACATTAAAGCATTCAGATGCAGAAAATTCTAACCTCCTCAACGACTACTTCTCTTTAGTGTTTACTGAAGAGTGTGGTCCCATTCCCCAGCCGACGGATTCCTACTCGGGGGAAAAGCTGAAGGCAATGGACTTCACCGAAGGAGAAATAAAGAAAAAGATCGCTGACCTAAAGACGAATAAGTCCCCTGGACCGGACGGGTTTCTACCTGAAGTGTTGAAGGAAGTGTGCGATGAAGTATCACGACATCTGTGCGCTATCTTTAACATGTCAATTCGGACCAAATGCGTTCCTAGAGACTGGCGTGAGGCGGAGGTGACTCCGATCTTCAAGAAAGGAGACCGTAACCAACCGTCGAACTACCGACCTATCAGTCTGACTTCGATAGTCGGTAAACTCATGGAAAGCATCATGGTGGACAAAGTGACGTCGTATTTAGAGTCAAACCTGCTACTGAGGAATTCCCAGCACGGCTTCCGAAGGCAAAGGTCATGCCTGACGAACATTGTGGAATTCTTCCACTTCGTTTTCAGTGAGCACGATCGGGACAAGGCGGTGGATGTGGTCTACCTAGACTTTCAGAAAGCCTTTGATAAGGTACCACACCGCCGCCTTCTCCGGAAAGTGCGAGCGCTAGGCATATACGAAAAGGTAGCCGGCTGGATCGAAAACTGGCTAAGTGACAGACGGCAACGGGTGGTGGTGAATGGACAGTCTTCTGAGTGGGTGCCCGTTACTAGCGGGGTGCCTCAAGGTTCTGTCCTGGGACCACTACTATTCATCATCTACGTCAACGACATGGACGGTGACATGGTTGCCAAAATTTCCAAATTTGCCGATGATACCAAGCTTGGTATGAACGTTGCAAAGGATGGA
Source organism: Ceratothoa steindachneri (assembly GCA_963969495.1). Taxonomy (NCBI): domain Eukaryota; kingdom Metazoa; phylum Arthropoda; class Malacostraca; order Isopoda; family Cymothoidae; genus Ceratothoa; species Ceratothoa steindachneri. The sequence goes on from OZ018326.1 coordinate 100,601,694, forward strand.
AATACTGCCCGCCTGCAGGAAGATCTTGGGAAGATTGGGGAGTGGTCGGACACGTGGCAAATGCCTTTTAACGTGGGCAAATGCAAAGTGATGCATATCGGCCACAGAAACCCCCAATCTCAGTATATCCTTAAGGGCACTGCTCTTGAATCGAGTGACACTGAGAAGGACTTGGGTGTAACAATCACTAGTGACCTCAAGTTCTCGAAACAGTGCATTGAGGCGGAGAAAAAGGCCCAAAGGATGCTAGGCTATATTAAGCGCCAGTTTGGTTATCGGAACCAGGAGATTGTACTGTGCCTGTACAACTCACTTGTCCGACCGCACCTGGAGTATGCCGTACAATTTTGGAGTCCTTCATTGCGAAAGGACATCGCGAGATTGGAACGCGTACAAACTAGGGCAACCAAACTGATTCCCTCTATCCGACATAAAAGTTATGAGGATAGACTAAGGGAGTTAAATCTGTTCTCGCTGGAAACCCGTAGACTGCGTGGTCAGCTCATCGAGGTCTTCAAAATACTTCGAGGGTTCTACAATGTTGACTACCGGGATATTTTCATACTGAGTGAGAACAGAACGCGCAATCACGGCTTCAAACTTGAACTGAAGCGTTACAACCGCAATCTGTGTGGAAACTTTTTCACCTACAGTATCTGCGATAAGTGGAAGTTGTCAACAGTGAATCTGTTGACCAGTTCAAGTCAAGACTAGACAAAGTCTTGAAAAGTGGCCGTTTAGGGACGCAAAACAATTGAGCAGCCATGTGCCTGCTCGATTGCTAGCCTAAAGGTACCCTCTTTGAATGGACCGTAAGGTCTTCTAGGGTACTTACTTTCCTTGTTACTCCTTGTTACTCTCTCTTATGTCTCCTTATCTTGTCTCGCGCTCCCTCATTTTTCTCGCTCTATTTTTTTCTCGCTGTTTCTCTGTATGTGTATATATTGTTGTAACTGTTTCCATATGTATGTGTATAGAGATGAAAGATGCATATCTCCATATATCTGTCCACCTAGCCATTTCTCTCTTTTAGTCTCTCTCAATGACTCATCCTATTTACTCTTCTCCTATCTTTTCTCTCTCCTTCTCTCTCATCTAAATTTATCTCTGTTTCTTTTTCTAATATCTTTGGTTTCTCCTTAACTCTCTTGTCTTATCGAATAGTGGTGTTTACAGGCACAAAGACAGTCAGAAGAGTTAGACTGAAGCCTGTACGCAAAGTTCAGCGACTTCATAAATACTCGCACGAGTTTGGTCATTGGTGACTTCAACTGCTGTGTGACTGACTCGAGGAACTGGAGAGGCGATACGGAAGGGAGAAGATTGATTGAGTTTACTCAGGATAACTTCCTGACACACTCGGTAGAGGAGCCAACGAGGGGTGAGAACATGTTAGATTTGGTGTTTACCACCGAGGACGACATGGTATCCGGACTCAATGTGGGAGAGTTTCTGGGTGGGAGCGACCACTGCACAGTCACGTTTTCCGCCCACATTCCATGCAAGAGACGCTCTCACGTCGCTATCTTTAAGCCCGACTTCTGACGCACGAACTTTGTGGGTTTTCGGGATGCGGTAGCTCGGCTTGGGCCCGCAACAGAATAAGGGGCCTCGGGAGAAATGGTTGGCGTTTAAATAAAATTTTATGACCCAACAGTTTGCGTTTGTCTCCAGCAAAAGGAAGAGTAGCAAGCCTCTCCAACCGATATGGTTCAATCGCGGCATCGCCGCAGTGGTAAGAACAGGAAAACAAGTACAATAATTGGAAAGCCAACCGTAATGAAGAAAGGCTTCTTCAATACAGAAAAAGTGTAGGCAAGTTAAAGCACTGGTACGCAGAGCTAAGCCCAGCGAAGAAGTTCGCGTTGCCTCCCTCTGTAAAGAGACCCCGAAAGAATTCATCCTACATGCCAATTGCCGCAAGCCGATTCGCCATAGCATAGGACCGCTGAGATATGACAATGGCGTGTTACGGAAGTCAGAACCAGACATCGCCAACGTGTTGAACAGTTACTTTGCCTGCGTATTTACGAGGGAAGTTGAGGGTCCAGCTCCGAGGCCGGGGGTTTATCCCAAAGAGGGCGAAAAACTATGCAAAATAGTCTTAGAGAGGAACTAAGTAGTAGCCAGACTAGGAAACCTTAATCCGTATAAGTCTCCAGGTCCGGATGGCTTTCTTCCTAGAGTCCTCCGAGAAGTTAATAAAGAGGTCGCTCCACACCTCACCACCATTTTCAACAAATTTGTGGAAACTGGAGAGGTGCCGGAAGACTGGAGAATAGCAGACGTAACTCCCATCTATAAGAAGGGGGACCGCGAATGCCCAGGTAATTACCGGCCTATTAGTCTGACATCCATCGTAGGCAAACTATTCGAGGAAATAATCGCAGACCGTATAGTGCAGCACTTAGAATCGCACAACCTGATCTTGGATTCCCAGCACCGATTTCGTAAGAACCATTCATGTCTTACTAATCTACTAGAATTTTCCCACGGTATTTTGAGTGAATATGACCGTAGTCGAGCTGTGAATATCTTATACCTGGACTTTCAAAAAGCCTTCGATAAGGTACCACACCGTAGGTTGATAAATAAAGTCCGCGCTCTTGGCATTACCAGCAAGGTAGCCGAATAGATAGAAAACTGGCTCTCGGGACGGACGGGATAGCCTCGCAATGTACGCCCCAGGGCTCTATTGATCATCTGTTCATCGTCTACATCAATGATATAGACGAAGGACTAATATGCTCGATAGCCAAGTTCGCCGATGATAGCAAGCTAGGAGGTAGTGTGAGCTCGTGAGCTCAGGATAGGCGAGTGGTCAGAGAGGTAGCAGATGCCATTTAACCTTGACAAGTGCAACGTAATGCATATCGACCATGCTAACCTTGGGAAATCTACTCTTTGCTAAGCAAAGAACTAGATGCCACTGAGCTTGAGAAAGATTTAGGCGTGCTAATCATCAGTTATCTAAAGTTCTCCAGGTTAAAAAGAGGGCCCAGCGAATGCTGGGGTACATAAAAAGGCATTTTTGCCTCCGAAATAAGCAGATTGTTCTCACCTTGTACAAATCTCTAGTCCGATCATACCTTGAAGGACATTGAACGGCTGGAAAGGGTACAGGCCAGATGCACAAAATTGACCCCCCCCCCCAATTGACATAAAAGTTATCAGCATAGGCTACGAGAACTTGGGATGTTCTCCTTAGAGACGCGCAGGTTAAGAGTAACAATAAGTAACAAGGAAAATAAGTAAACTAGAAGACCTTACGATCCATTCAAGGAGGGTATCTTTGGAGTAGCTGTCGAGTGGGTACATTCCCACTCAATTGCGTTACGTCCTCCCTAAACGGCCACTTTTCAAGACTTTGTCTAGTCTTGTCTTGAATTGGTCAACAGAATTGCTGTTGACAACTTCCATCGGAAGTGCGTTCCAGCCACCGCAGATACTGTAAGTGAAAAATTTCCCACACAGATCGTGGTTTTAACGCTTAAGCTCAAGTTTGAAGCCGTGATTTCTTGTTCTGCTCTCACAAGTGTGAAAATATCCCTGTAGTCAACATTGTTGAACCCTCGAAGTATTTTGAAAACTTCAATGAGCTGACCACGCAGTCTCCGGGTTTCCATCGAGAACAGATATAATTCCCTTAAGCTATCTTCATAACTTTTATGTCTGATAGAGGGAATCAGTTTGGTTGCCCTGGCTTGCACGCGTTCCAATCTCGCGATGTCTTTTCGAAACAAAGGACTCCAAAATTATACGGCATACTCCAGGTTCGGTCGGACAGGTGAGTTGTACAAACATCGTACAATCTCCTTGTTCCGATATCTAAACTGGCACTTTATGTATCCTAGCATCCTTTGGGCCTTTTTCTCCGCCTTAATGCACTGTTTCGAGAACTTGAGGTCACTAGTGATAGTTACACCCAAGTCCTTCCCAGTGCCGTGGATTCAAGAGCAGTGCCCTTAAGGATATAGGATGATTGGGGATTTCGGTGTAACCGATATGCATCACTTTGCATTTACTCACGTAGAAAGGCATTTTCCACGTATCCGACCACTTCCCAATCTTTCGAAAATCATCTTGCAGGCGGGCAGTATTTTCATCCTTTGCAACGTTCATACTAAGCTTGGTATCGTCGGTAAATTTAGAAATCTTGGCAACCATGTCACCGTCCATGTCGTTGACGTAGATAATGAATAGTAGTGGTTCCAGGAAAGAACCTTGAGGCAAAGTCTGAGTAGACCACATCCACCGCCTTGTCCCGATCGAGCTCACTGAAGATGAAGTGAAAGAAGTCCACAAGGTTCGTCAGGCATGACCGTTGCCTTCGGAAGCCGTGCTCGGAACTCCTCAGTAGCAGGTTTGACTCTAAATGCGGCGTCATTTTGTCCACCATCATGCTTTCCATGAGTTTACCGACTATCGAAGTCAGACTGATAGGTCGGTAGTTCGACGGTGTGCTAGGTTCTCCTTTTCTTAAGATAGAAGTCACCTCCGCCCCACGCCAGTCTCTAGGAACGCATTCGGTCCAGATTGACATGTTGAAGATTGCACTCAGGTCTCGTGACACTTGATCGCGCACTTCTTTCAACAGTTTAGGTAGAAACCCATCCGGGCCAGGTGACTTATTCGTCATTAGGTCAGTAAACACTAAAGAGAAGTAGTCGTTGAGGAGGTTAGCATTTTCTGCAGCTAAGTGCTTTAATGTCCCCTCCTCATTCCTCAAAGGGCCAATCGTTCGACGGATTGGTTTACGGCTGTTCACATATCCAAAAAACTCCTTGGGATTCTCTTTACAGAGTCTCGCCACTCGGAGTTCCTCAGACCGCTTAGCCGCCCTTATGCTGGACTTCACTCTCCTGGCTAGCCTCCGGTATTCGTCAAAGTCACCCGAGATCTTCGATTGCCGGTACACATTTCTCTTCTCCCTAAGCTGTTGGCCGATTTTTCAATTAAACCACTTTGGTTGAACAGAAGACTGACGAGAGCATTTCAGAGGGATGAAACGCGATTGAAGACTCATGAATGTGGTTTTGAAACTGTTTCACGAGTCTTCAACAGCCGCCTTGCACACTTCTAGCCTCGCGTCAGTAAGTCCAGCACGAAATCCTTCAAAGTCTGCTCTTCTCTAATCAAGTTTGCTCGTTTTACTATTTGCAGGCCCTGCCTTGGAGACTTTGACTACGAATCTAATTAGTCAGTGGTCACTGCTACCGAGCTCTTCGCCAACAACGAGGTCCTAAACGATGTCATCCTCAGAGGTGAGAACCAAGTCGAGGATATTGTCTCTCTTTTTGGCTATCTCACCCATTGAGTCAGGAACTCGTTGATTGCGAAGTCCAGGAGTAGTGCGTTATCGCCACAGGGTTCTCTGGTTTCCCAGTCAACTTGTGTGCTGAAATCCTCCATGACGATACACACTATCTCTCTCTCTCTCAGTAGAGGGAGAGGTGACGCCTCCTTGTCGTGGGGTACCTCTCTTTTGAGTACCCCTGGTCGGGCTTTCCTTGTCGATTTGGTCGAAAATGAGGTTCCAGACTGAGTGCGTCATTCTTTTTTCTACTTTATCCTTCTCCTTTTTCACTTTTATCCTATCTCTTCAACTTATTATATAAAAATTAAAAAAATAAAACCCTACTACTCACAAGTCATTCTCACCATTTTTTCAATCTTTCTAAATATAAGGACCTGGCAGCTACCTCACGCGTCAGAAGAAAGGCTTTGGAACCTTTATAAATTTTGCCAATCGACGCTCTCTGGTTGCGAGAGACTAGGACTAGAGGTTTCCTAGGCGTTGGGGAACGATGAATGGGATGAGGGTAGTGTCCCGTTAACCCCTTCCCTCGCGCGTAAATATTGACCATTCCCAGTGACCGTTGACGGGTGCCTCCGGTAGCATCGGTCCGAGGTGACGGCCCTTTGTTCCCAGGTTGGTTGCCAGGCCAATAAAAAGCCATGGGTCGAGTCTCTTGGTGTGGCGGGATATCCAGTGAACGCTATTCCGAGATTTGGCCATCGTGAAGGGAACTAATAGGATTTTAGTACGGGGCGTGCTCCGTTGTTCACCTGGTGAGAAATCGATGGCCCCTTCAGGGACCGTCAGTGCTGCTTGGTTTGGAGCCACGGCACGCCGAGGTTTGATGACTTGGTCGGACAAACAGCAGCACATGGAGCGTGCATTCTGTAAGATCCGAAACCTCTCCGATGGATCGGCGGGAGCGAATCACGCGGGGAGAACTCACCAACCCCCTTTTTTACTATTGATTGGTCGCAAAGTTTTGAGAGAGAGAAAGTGTTTAAAATTACAGGGAAAAAAGGTCCAGTGCACTCAAATATACATGTGCGATATGCCAGAAGAATAAGTGGTGCGTGGACTTCCCGGAAGGATGTTTTTCGAAATGCCACCCAGGAAGTATATGCACCAACTGTATCCTTAAAGGAGAGGTCCGAGAGGCAGTGGCATACTGCAATGAACTCAAGGATCTCTTTACAACCTCTGAAGAAAAATCTAGGGCGCTGGAAAGTAAAATACAGACCCTAGAAACGCAGCACGCGCTTCAGATTCGACGTCTCGAGGAGAGAATCCTAGAGCTAGCCTCTAAACTTGAGGCCCAGTCAGCTCAAGCTCGAGACGAAAGTCCCACTGACTTGGGTGGTTCCGCCGATGTGACTCCAGCACAAGGAGCTGAAACTGCATTGGCAGTCCCACTTCAGCTATGCGGAGAAGCCAATAAGAAAAATAAAAAGAAAAACGACCTTAATGAAGCTCACCTCAGTGTAGAGGATTCGAGCGTTACTGGTGCGCAAGGGAAAGTGAAAAGAGAATAAGAGAAAAGAGAAACAGAAGAAAAGACAAGTGAAGATCTAAAAAAAGGGAAGAAGAAGAAGAAGAAGAAAAACAAGGGAAATACGGAGACGAAATAGAAAAGAGATAAGTCTATGGCGAAAGAAAAGAGTGCAGTCAAATGTGCGAGGATCAACCTTATTGTGGACTCTCAAGCACGGGCCCTGCAACCCCTGCTAGCAGAACACCTTCGCACGAGTGTGAAGGTAACTTGCCTACCAGGAAGGGAAAACCAGCAGATCAGAGTAGAGGCGGAGAAATCTCAAATTTGTGAGAACTCAGTCGATGCCCTAATGGTAAGTGGCAACGACCTTTACCTGAGAGGAGGAAGGATAAGCCCCACAGAAAGGATTCTCAACACAGTCATGGGTGCTGTGGACGACTGTAGGCTAAAAACACGCAGACATGTAGTGGTAGGGATGCTCCCGAGAAGAGGTCCAACCCGGACCGCTCACTCGAGGAACGTCTCCCTTAATCGACGCCTCGAAGATTTGTGTACAGCGGAGGGGGTCTTTTTTGTCAACCCTTACCGCACCTTCTATGGCAGAGGAGCGTCCAAACTAGAGTGAAGTCGGACGTAAGGCAGTATGCCCGTGTCACTCCTGGAACGGCGTTCTTAGATGTGGTAAAGAGGGGTACTACCACACAAAAGAAGCCGGCAAACGGAAGAGCGTAGTGAGTTCTACAGTGAGCGGACACACTCAAAGTTCTTCTGTTCAATGACAGGTAAATCAGGAATAAGTTTTTTGAGCTCCGTGGCCTCGTAGCAACAGAATAACCTGAGATGGTGGCCATAACGGAGTCGTGGATAAAAAAATCAAGCCAAATTTTGAAGGTGAATTCACGATTCCCGGTTACCAGCTCTTCCAGAAAGATAGGCCAGACAGAGATGGTGGTGGCGTGATGTTGTATGTCAAGGATACTCTCAACTCGACGGATTGCAACATCGTATCCGACCATGAACTACTAGGTGTTGACCTAGAGATAGGTCCTGTCAAATACAGGACCCTGGTGCTTTATAGACCTCCTGCCCAACTCCTTGAAAAGGACAGAGATCTGTACCAGCTACTAGGAGAACTTGTCGAAGACAGAGTCTGTATCGTCATGGGGGATTTCAACACACAAGTTGACTGGAAAATCAGAGAACATTGTGGCGAGAACGCACTACTCCTGGAGTTTGCGAACAACGAGTTCCTGACTCAATGGATGAGAGAGACAACGAAAGTAGACAATATCTTCGACTTGGTTTTCACCTCTGAGGATGACATCGTTGAGGACCTCTCTGTTGGCGAAGAGCTCGGTGGCAGTGACCACAAATTAGATTTGTAGTTAAAGTCCACAAGGCAGGGCCTGCAACTAGTAAATCGAGGAAACTCTGTAAAATAATCCCAAGGAGTTCTTTGGATATGTAAACAGCCGTAAACCAACCGTCGAACGATTGGCCCTTTGAGGAATCAGGAGCGGACATTAAAGCACTCAGATGCAGAAAATGCTAACCTCCTCAACGACTACTTCTCTTCAGTCTTTACTGAAGAGTGTGGTCCCATCTCCCAGCCGACGGATTCCTACTCAAGGAAAAAGCTAGAGGATTTGGACTTCACCGAAGGAGAAATCAAAAAGAGGATGACTGGCCTAATGATAAATAAGTCACCTGGCCCGGATGGCTTTCTACCTAGAGTGTGGAAAGGAGTGCGCGATCAAGTTTCACAACACCTAAGCGCAATCTTCAACATGTCAATCCGGAGCAAATGTGTTCCTAGAGACTGGCGTGAGGCGGAGGTGACTCCTATCTTCAAGAAAGGAGACCGTAGCCAACCGTCGAACTACCTACTTATCAGTCTGACTTCGATAGTCGGTAAACTCATGGAAAGCATCATGGTGGACAAAATTACGTCGCATTTAGAGTCAAAGCTGCTACTGAGGAGTTCCCAACCCGTCTTCCGAAGGCAACGGTCATGCCTGACGAGCCTTGTGGAATTCTTCCATTCGTCTTCAGTGAGCACGATCGGGACAAGGCGGTGGATGTGGTCTACTTAGACTTTCAGAAAGCCTTTAACAAGGTACCACACCGCCGCCTTATCCGGAAAGTGCGAGCGCTGGGCATAGACGGAAAAGTATCAGGCTGAAAAGAGAACTGGCTAGATGGCAGAAGCCAACTGGTGGTGGTGAATGGACAGGCTTCTGAGTGGGTGCCCGTTACTAGCGGAGTCCCTCAAGGTTCTTTCCTAGGACCACTACTATTCATCATCTACGTCAACGACACGGACGGTGACATGGTTGCATAGATTTCTAAATTTGCTGACGATACCAAGCTTGGTATGAACGTTGTAAAGGATGGAACTACTGCCCGCCTGCAAGATGATTTTCGAAAGATTAGGGAGTGTTCTGTTACGTGGCAAATGCCTTTCAACGTAAACAAATGCAAAGTGATGCATATCGGCCACCGAATCCTCAATCACCCTATATCCTTAAAGGCACTGCTCTTGAATCCACCAATACTGAGAAGGACTTGGGTGTAACTATCACCAGTGACCTCAAGTTCTCGAAACAGTGTATTGAGGTGGAAAAGAAAGCCCAAAGGATGTTAGGGTATATAAAACAACAGTTTGGATATCGGAAAAAGAAGATAGTACTGTGTCTGTACAACTCCTTCATCCGACCGCACCTGGAGTATGCCGTACAATTTTGGAGTCCTTCATTTCGAAAGACATCGCGAGATTGGAATACGTACAAGCCAGTGCAACCAAACTGATTTCCTCTATCAGACATAAAAGTTTTGAAGATAGATTAATGGAATTAGATCTGTTCTCGTTGTAAACCTGTATACTGCGTGGTCAGCTTATCGAAGTTTTCAAAATACTTCGAGGTTTCGACAGACTGGATTACGGGGATATTTTCCAGCTCAGCGAGGGGAGAACATGAAATCACTTCTTTAAACTTGAACTGAAGCGATACCACCGTGATCTGTGTGGAAAATTCTTCACTTACAGTATCTGCGGTAGTTGGAATGCACTTACGACGTAAGTTGTCAGCAGTGAATCTGTTGACCAGTTCAAGTCAAGACTAGAGAAAGTCTGGCGAAATCGCTGTTAAGATCCTCGCGAGTGATTTTCGAGGTTGCCAACGGACACCTTCGAGGATTGCGCCAAAAGTACCTTCCTTGTATGGACTGTTAGGTCTTCTAGGGTACTTATTTTTCATTGTAGCTCCTTGTAACTCTCTTTCATTCTCTCTCTCTCTCTCTCTCTCTCTCATGTACGTAACACACATACCAGTAGTATCTATGAAAAGAAAATACGGTTCCTATTGGCTAAAACATATCAGGCAAAACACATACAACACAACGACAGACAGAATTCCCTCACCATCTATTTTCGCATTGAAAGGAGAGATTCTTCTGGACTGGATATCTGGATATTCCCTTATAAGAAAAAGGTTTAGGAACGAGGGATGGTCAATAAGTTTTGCGAATCGGTAGAGCAAAACAGAGGAAGGGGGATGGCTGTGTGTGGGGGTGTTAGGACGCTCCTACCTCGTCGATTTAAGAAGCAATAGCTGATCACAGATCGTCAGTCACAAATTTTTCAACAATGGAAAAGGTTGAGCACCACGCAGTGATCAAATTTTTGACCAAGGAAGGCAAGAATGCAAAAGAGAGCCATGAACGCATGGTTTCAGTGTACACCGACACCGCCCCTTCCTATGCAACCATTGCTCGCTGGAATAGGGAGTTCCGCCATGGTTGTGAGTCCCTTGAAGATCACCCCCGTCCAGGACGCCCGTCAGACGTGACCAACGAGGATAATGTGGCTCGTGTGAAGAGGATGATCCTCGAAATTCGACTGGTGAAGGTCGAAGAAACCAAGCGAGAACTTGGAATATCACGTGGAAGTGTTATCAACATCATCCACGACAATTTAGCCATGACCAAGGTCTCTGCCCTCTGGGTCCCTAGAAACCTCACGCCCTATGATCGACTTCAACGTCGTCAAAGTCCACAAGGCCAGAGTTGCACAAGCTGCCCTGCGCGAGTGCGAACTCGAGTAGCTCAACCATCCCCCTTACAGTCCAGATCTGGCCCTTAGCGACTACTTTTTATTCCGCCAGCTCAAAGCTGCACTGCGTGGACGCCGGTTTGGGGACGATGAAGATGTCCAGCTCGCCGTCCAGGAGTGAATTGAACAGCAGTCGGGAGATTTGTGGTTGTCGGGAATTCGAAGCCTTAGGGACAAGTGGTGCAAGTGCATTGAAGTCGAGGGTAGTTATATTGAAAAATAATTAAACACTTTTCCTCATATCTCGCTTCTTTATATCTGAATTGCAAAACTTATTGACCGCCCCTCGTATTCCTTTCTTTCCCCTTAGCTATAAAAACGACGAGTCTACATCTCTATATAAGTTCTATCAAGTAGAACTGATATCCATAATTTTATGGCTTTGGGCTTATTATTGGAAATAAGAACTATTTTGAGGAAACAACCCCCATTTTTTGCCAGAATTGTAAAAATAAAAGCACATGCTTGAAAATCTACAAAGCCTATAAGAGATTTTATTGCAATCAAATCCAACCTCTGACTATATTATAGCTTACAGTGCTACAATCCTTTAACAAACGAGTCATAAGATTGAAGGTCCCTAATTCAATTGTCTCCGCAGACCGAAATGGTCTCAATTCATTGCCCCCACGATATAAATGAAAAGAGCCGATTCAAGTTTCTCAGGATCAGACCAACAAGATAGGAAACTCGGGGTTGGAAGTACATTACTACTTTATCTGACCTCGTATCTTAATGATCGGAAAGTTGTGTGTACATGTATGTGTATATGTTTGTTCATTGAAAAGTAGTAATAATTTAGACCACTTTGAGTCTTTCATCATATAGGTCTGACCAAGAATGTTGGTCGGACCTATAAAATGGCCGACTTGGGATGGAACCTACAACACTACTTTCCAACAGCCACAAAATAGGAACTCACTAATTTCAGCGATCTTTCAGGTGAACACCTGTCTTAAATTCAACCTAATAGCTTTCCACAGTACCCATCAGTTTATCATCGACATAAGCACACCCTTTCTCTAGATCCATAAACCCAGCATACACTGATACATATATATTTTGCTCTCTCAGCTATTTGTCTCTCTCCACACATTATACTTAATCCAAACCTATCTTGTTCTTGCACTCTAGGTGTTGCAATAAACTTTGACACATTTCTCCTTTCACAATATTATACCCACAACATTAAATTCTTGGCAGTGTCTTGATTTCCAAAGCCTTAAAACACACCAGGAGACCCATTCCATACGACAGTCGTCTAAACTTTTAGCACTTTGGATACCTCCATCTTCTCAATCTTCTATCCCATTTTTCATAACTGCCACCGCATTATCGACCTCTTGCATAGTTATGCATGTACTTATTAGGTTCATTATCTTCAAAGTACTCTCACTATCTACTTCTATCCTCTTTATTTCTGAATAGTATCTTCCCTTTCTCATTTTTTTCACACCACTCTTCTCTTAGTTTTCCATTTTCTTACTTCCTTGCTATCCAGATCATCATTCATCTTATTTACAACCCCCTCCCTCTCTGGGATCTTTTCTTTAGGGGTTGTTTCCAGAGAGGCTCTGGCCTTCTCGTGGCGAGGGCGGTCAGCTCTGGACCCCTTAGGGGTCCCATGGTGCTGCCAACAAGACTTTTAACATGCCCCTCTTTCTTTCCTCCCCTATTACGTTCTTCAACTACCCTTTATTGCTCCCTCTTCCTTCACCTATCTAATGGACCTTATGGATACCCGACCTTTGCTCGTCTTATGGATTGATCCTGAATTGTTTTTTCATGAAGGTGTAAGAGGTTGGGCATCTCCACCGCCTTTGTCTAACGCAATGGTTCCCAAAGTTTTGCAGGCTGGCGCCCCCTTGGCTCCCCAGTGAATTCCTAGCGCCCCCCACAGACACATATGGAAACAAACACCTATTTCTTGATATTTGGTATGCTGCAATTTGAAAAGAGAAAGGTTAAACACAAATGTGTATTTCACAAATAAAACCCAATTTAGTAAACCAATTTATTTTTAGCATTTTTAACTGTTTCAGCAACATAGAATGGTAAATAAACATTCCACCAGTAACCTTCATTGTCTCACACTTAATATTAATGGGATGGATGTGCTTGGTGCAGGGACATAAGCTTCTTAACATCAGGCTGGAACTCACTAAGAAGAAGTCTTAGATCCCCGCGGTCAGTAATTTTCAGTCGGTTTCTTTGCTTGGAAAGAAGCAAGGCGACTGCACTGAAGCCCCGTTCTACTAAATATGATGTTGGCAAGGCAATAAAGTACATCTTGACCTTGTTCCACAGCACTTGATAGCAGTCAGAGATTTTTTTTTGTAACCAAAAATCTTTGAACTTTTTGAACATTGGCCTTAGCTCAATGTCATTTTGAATGGAAATCAGTTCTTCCTCTGCCACTCCAGTTTCTTCACCGTTGACATTTAGGAATGGATTGATCACCCAGTCTGGTATTTCAAGCAATAAAATGTCCTCAAATCTCTCAGACATGTCTCTGTGCAGTTCATCCAGGTGTGTACAATACACTTGAAGGTCATCGAATGGTATGCCTTTTTCCTTATCCAATTCAGAGAGGCTTGGGAACTGGTAGAGTGCATGGCGAGCTATGTTTTCGTTTGAATAACTGTAACTTGGCCAGGAAGGTGGAGATAGCTGATTTGACTGTAATTAGATTAGCCTCATTTCCTTGCATCTGCAAATTAACTTCATTGAACTTTGTGAATATATCTGCCAAATAAGCAATGTCATGCTTCATGTTTCTTAGTTCATCACACAGAACAGAATTGGAGTCTTGGAAGAATTCAACAACTGTATCAAACAGTGAATAGAAACGTCTCAGGCAGTTTCCCTTTGACAGCCATCTAACTTCTGTGTGCAACACTAAACGTTCAAACTCTTCAATCATTATCAGTGCACAGCTGTCGAAACAGTCGGGAATTGAGGGCATGTGCCTTGATTTTATTTATTGCTGTGATAACAGTACTCATTGATTTGTGTAGTCTACCACTCAGGTTTTTTGCGACCAGATGCTGCCTGTGGATTACACAGTGCACTGTAAGTACTCCAGGTACAGCTTTTTTCAAGAAACTAATGAAGCCACGATGACGACCTACCATTGATGGTGCCCCATCTGTTGCACAAACAAGAATGTTAGAAAGTGGGATGTCTTTCTCTTTGAAAAAAAACATCAACGACACGAAATACTGACTCCCCTTTTGTGTCTGTTTCAAGCTGTCTCGCAAATAACAGCTCTTGAACTAAGCTTTCATCTCTGACGAAACGAACATAAGCAAGAAGCAAAGATTCATTGCCTGGCAGAGTGGACTCATCTAACTGTAAACTAAATTATGTTTTCCTAAGCCTGTTACACAATGTTTCTTCAATATTTTCAGCCATTTCATCTATTCTTCTCTGAACAGAGTTATCACTGAGAGGAATAGCTTTTATAATTTGGTCAGGTGACTTGTGCAGAACTGTGTGTAGAACCTCTCTTACTGCTGGTAGAATAAGCTCTTTTCAATTGTATGAGGCTTACCAGATCTAGCAATCAGCAAAGAGATGTTGTATGATGCTCGCAAACCGTCAGTAGATTGTTGTAAACTGCTGGCAAATATATTTCCGATGGTTTTCCGTTTCCGAACGTTGTCTCGGAGTGACTGAAAATATGCCAAGTTTTTGTCTGCTTTATCAGAGTGCATTTTCTTCAAATGTTTCAAAAGCCTCGAAGGTTTCATAGCTTCATTTGAAAACACTCTATCACACAGTAGACATATTGGTTGCTGTTGGTTGTGTGGTGCTGCGACAAATCCATATTTCAGATATTCCACACTATATTGCTGACACTTCTTTTTTGTTTGCTGTACCAAGGCCATACTTTATTCTGGAACAAAAAAATAAAACCATATAAAATACAGCATTTTATCGCATTTCATAAATAGGCCTACTTAAAGACGAAAATGACAACACTGAAGGTATAAAAAGCAAGTTTACCCTCTCACGTATTCATTTTCTTCCATTTACTCACATAAAATGGTGGCGGACGTGATCACCCACACAATGACACACGCGCGAACACGCATATATGCACACACACACAAACACATGCACACACAGGTACAAAGTCATATACATTCGTAACAATATATATCAGTGAATGCACCATCCCTAACCAGCTCAACACAACACAACACGGCGCGTTCTGGCGAGTCCCCAATTTCATGTTGACTTGAACTCAAGATGATGTTGACAGCCAGGATGCGGTTTTTATTATAAGATAAAATTCTGAACATTACAAGCTTGAAATTACAAACCTGAGCTTTTGCTTTTGTAGTCTATGCTGTCGGATCTGACTGGGCCAGAGCAGCGTGCGGTAACCGGACCCTGATGCGTCGTCCACTGACTCGTCCTGCTGCACGTGTTGTGTACAAATCGTCAAACAAACGTTCGAACTTCTGACTTCGACTTCGCACTGCCGCCCCCCTACCGCCCCCTTCTTCCTCACCGCCCCCCCAGATCTTTCCACCGCCCACTTTGGGAACCACTGGTCTAACGAATGCCTAAGAAGAAACCCATCGTTGGCCCCTTTATTTCTCATTGCGTAGGAGTACTCAAGCAGCCTATTAGGTTTCTAAAGATGGTGTGATAGATCCGTAACTGATTGTAGAGTTGCAGTAGTGCCGGGCCCTTGTAAGCCTCCATAGTGGGGAGTCCCGAGGGAGAATGCGAAGTTTTTTTTCTTTTTGCAATGGCTAGCCATAAACCAAAAACCTCCCCTTCTCGTAAGGGTTTTCGTGCCAAACGTTCGTTAGCTCCCCTTTCAGCCTTCCATCGCTCGTTGAAGTAGACCCAGATTTAGATTATCCTCGCTTTCTTGTCATGAATTCATCATCCGACACCCCACTTGCAAAAGTCGATGTGTTTGACGTCAATGAGTCTTTTGAGTCCTGCTGTGGTGAACCCCGCCTGATGTGGTCAAGAGGTAGTGGTGATGTCGTAGCGGAGGTGTTATCCCACTCTCAACACAACCTTGTGTGAAACCTATCTTCGATAGTTAAAATTCCAATAACTGTCTCGCCCCATCCGCGTCTGAATTTTGTCAAAGGTGTCGTCCGTTCAAACGAACTAAGGGACTACGACCTCACCCGCCTTCAGAGCAAGCTCAGTACCCAACGTGCCACACACGTACACAGGGTGACTAAAACATTAGGTTCCACTAGAGTCCCAACCGCCACACTGATTTTAACATTAGAACGACAAGAATTGCCGGAGTATATTAAAGCTGGGTACCTTCGTGTCCCGGTAAGTCCCTGCATCGAACTACCCAGACGCTGCTTCAAGTTCAATCAATTTGGACATGTTGGCCGTGCCTGTCGGCACCCCCACTCCTGCGTGAATTGTAGCTCTTACTACCATGGCCCCTAATGCACCAAAACACCTCGCTGTGCCAACTGCGAGGTACCTACAGTGATGCGTCAAAACTCTGCTCTATATTTTTATATGAAATGGAGGTGCTCGCTTTGCACGACTCCCTACGTCTAGATATAAGAGGCCCGCCAGCGTGCACGAGCACAAACCTCACCACTCGGCCGTCTCTTTTCTGACGTTTTACGTGACGCTGGATGAAACCGACAATCACGCTCGAGGTCCGACCAGCCTGAAGCATTTCATCTTAACATCTACTCGCAGCAGCAAAAACATTCAGGATATGCAGCCGAAGCATCGCTCTCACACCGAGATAACCAATGTAGCCCCCCTCTCTACAGCAGCTCTAGCTGGGATAGACGCTTAGGGTGAGACACTTGAAAACGTCAGACGCTATTTGAAAGAATCCTCAACATCGACTAGTGAAGCTTCATCCACCCGGCCCCGAGACCTACAGCCCAGTGGCAAGAGGAAGGATTCCTCACCTGAGTCATCGACCATTAATAAGCACGCAGCCTCTGGAGCTGACTCGGCCGAACCTCGAGAATCTTCAATGGACTCTTCCCCTATGGCTGAACATTATATGCCCTTAAGTCCGTCCCGCCCTTCACAGAACTTAGGCCCTATCTTGATCCAAACGATGGCAGATATACACCCAGCTCCACACACCTCGCTCAGATTGCCTGTTTGTTTCACTCGCCCTTCTACTCATGATCCGATATAAACAGTTGATACTCCAACATCACCAATCACGGTGGTTGGACCAACTCCTGAGACACCAAAAATACCCTCGACCCATGAATCCGGATCTACCGGCCGAAAATCCCTTCGTGACCTTCCTTTTCCGCCAGGTTGTGAGTTCGTTTTACAATCAAGGGCATCGGTCTGTTCTCCAAAACCCACGAAAAAAGCCCCAGTTACTGCTCCATCTAGGATCTCTCCCCCTGCAAAAGCAGGCTCCTCAAAATTAACTCTCCGTCTCCCAAGCTCTTTGCGTCAAACCTCAAATACAATATCAACTACAAAAGAGAAAAATATATCCACAGTGGTATCTAATCGTCACACATAATATCATCCATTTTACAATGGAATTGTCAAGGAGTTCTTCCAAAGTGGGAAGAACTCAAAATTCTTTTGGCCAGTATCCACCCCGCTGTTATTTGCCTTCAGGAGAATAAACTGGGTATACGGCACTTTCCGCCGGTACCCGGCTTTCTCAATTTCAACTCTATTGCTCCTGCTAGAAGCTCCTCTCATGGCGGGGTGTCAATCATGGTATCTTCATCCCACCATGTTTCTCCCATCCCCCTACATACTACCCTCCAAGTTATTGCCGTGGGGGTTTTTCTTACTAAGCTTTTTACCGTTTGCTCTATTTACTTACCGCCTTGTTTATCATTGTCAAGGCCCGACCTTTTAGAACCTATTGACTAGTTGTCCTCCTCATTCTTATTACTAGGAGATTTCAACGCCCGTCGCCCATACTGGGGTAATATCACTCGAAATGCCAAAGGCACTGTTTTAGATTCTCTTTTATTATCTGACTTTCTTTGTGTTTTAAACACTGGCAGTTTACCTCTTATCATGTCCAGACGGACTCTTTTAGCTGTGTTGACCTGTCTATTTGTTCCCCGGATTGCTTCACGGAATTTCGATGGTCAATTCTTCACGATCTCCATGGGCGTGACCACTTCCTTATTGTCTTGTCGGCCCTCCAAGCAAGCCCTCATACAACCATGCCCCTTAAGTGGGACTTAGGTCATGCAGATTGGGAAAGTTTTCAAGAGGCCCCCTTCACAAGTGCATCCTTGGGGACCTTCAATGAAGTGGACGCGGCAGTAGAATACTTTACATCGACTATCTACAATGCGGAAACACAGACCATCACACGGAGGTTACCCGCCACTGGTCACTCAGCCGTGCCCTGGTTAACCTTTGCGTGTGCAGCAGCTATCAAAAAATACAAGTTAGCCCATACCCGATTCCGAAAGAACCCAACTTTGTGCAACAAGGCCGACCGAAACCGAGCTCGTGCGCTTCGCCAAAGAACCCTTCGTCAGGCTCGCCGAAATTCATGGCGCAGATACGTTTCATCAATTTCCTCTATGACACCTACCGCTAAGATCTGGAAGAGAATTAATAAGATCAGGGGCTGTTATGCTGATTATCCTACCCCCACACTCAACTTACGCGGTTCCTTGGAGAATGATAGCCTGGCAGTCAGCAATGCTTTTGCTGATAATTTTCACGCCGTCAGCAGTGTCAGCCGTTACGATAAGGCTTTTCTTCCCTTAAAAAAATCAAAGGAAGAGTCTCATTCTCTCAACTTCACAACAAAATCTAACCTTTCATATAACGCTCTATTCAGCATCCATGAGCTGCGTAGCGGTTTTTCCCTCTGCAGATCTACTTCCCCTTGCCTTGACGAGGTCCATTTCGATATGATTTGGCACCTACATCCACACTCTACTCTCTTCTCACTTGATTTGTACAACTTTATATGGGTGAGGGGGTTTTACCCTTCATCATGGCGCATTGGGATCATCCTTCCCTTTGTCCACCCGGGCAGGGACGGGTTGGACGCAGAACACTACCGCCCTATAGCTCTCACTAGCTGTTTGAGTAAGTTGCTGGAAAAAATGGTGTTGGAGTGCCTAAACCAATCATCTTCTCTCTCTATTTCAATGTGGCTTCCGCAAAGGTCATAGTACCCTTGACCTACTAGCACGTTTCGAGGGATTGGTCCGGAAATCTTTCTCATTAAAGGACCGAGTCCTGGCCATATTTTTCGATATAGAGAAGGCCTATGACACAATATGGATATACGGCATCTGAGGGCAGCTATACGTCTTGGGGATGAAAGGACTTTTACCGTCACTTATTCAAAGTTTTTTAGCATCTTGATCCTTCCAGGTACGTGTTGGAGACGCATACTCTGACCTGCGACCCCAAGAGGAGGAGGTTCCTCAGGGCAGTGTTCTAAGTGTATTATGTTTTATAATTGCCATCAATGATATTATTTCGTCTCTCCCAGAGGGTGTATCGGCAACTCTGTTTGTCGATGATTTAGCACTATACTGTTCCTCACCTAGCCTTCCATCAGCAGCGCGTCGACTACAACCGTCAGTCGATGCTGTCTCTAAAAGAGCACAACTTAAGGGATTCCGCTTTTCCACGAACAAAACCAAAGCAATGTATTTCCACCGGGGCAGAGGAGTTTTGAACCGCCATCTATCTTCCTGTGAGGCAAAGATGTTGAGTTTGTCTCCAAGTTTCGGTTTCTTGGCGTAACTCTCGAACCAAAGTTATCCTGGTTACCACACATACTCCGACTTCGAACGGGCTGTCTGCGGGCTATAGACATTTTGAAAGTCCTCTCACACACTTCGTGGGGCAGCGACCGACAAACATTGTGGACATTATACACAGCCCTTGTCCAATCCAAATTGGATTATAGCTGTCAAATTTACCCATTGGCTTTTCCTTCAGCCCTTAAAATGCTAAACTCCATTCGAAACTTCGGAGTTCGCCTTTCCAGGGGAGCCTTTCGTACTTCTCCTCTCAACAGCCTTTACTGCAAGAGTGGGGTACTCCCTTTGCCCTACCATAGACTTAAAATCTGCATGCGATACTTCTGCCGAGTGCAGCAATCCCCTGCATCAGAGATCTACAGATGCCTATATGCTGCCGAATCAACGGAAGCATATGATAAGTTGCCATCTTTATCCCGCCCCTTTAACCTTCGCATAGTAGATCATCTCTCTAACCTGGGTGCTCCAAGGGTCCTTACCCTTCCATCCTTATTGACCCATAGTTGGTGTGCTCCTCTTTTCACAGTATGTACCAGCATGTGGAGCCTGGAGAAGTCCTCTATGGACCCTCACATCATTAAGAGCCTGTTCTTAGATCATTCGACCTCACACAAAGAATGGCTCTAAGGCGGACGGTGGCGTGGGCGCCGCAGCCATCTACCCAGGAGGAGAATTCTTTAAATTATCTTTGCCGCCAGCAGCATCCATTTTTACCGCTGAACTTTCAGTAATCCTTTTAGCCTTTAGACTCCTACAAATTTTACCTTTTAGTTATTTTGTAATTTTTTCCGACTCAAGGAGTGTCTCAAAGTCAATTAGATCTCTTAATGCGCCCCATCCCCTAGTCACAGAAATTTGAAACTGGCTGATCCAAAATGCGTCCCGATATAGAATTATTTTTTGCTGGGTCCCTGGGCATGTGGGGGTCCTGGGCAACAAGAGGGCTGATCGGCTGACCAGCTCAGCACATTCTTTGTCCCCTGAAAACAAAGCTCTGCCTTTTAGGGACTACTTTCCTTCAATAAGAAAATATATTTTTCAACTGTGGCAGAATGAATGAGATGACTGTTCATCATCCAAATTATAGAAAAATTAAAAATTCTATTCGCCCTTGGCCCTCGAGCCGTCATGGAATGCGGTCTTTGGAGGTGGCCCTTTGCTGAGCTTGCAATAGCCACACGAGACTAACCCACGGCCATCTTGTTTCAGATGGTGTCCATATCAGCCCTTGCTTCGTTTTTGTGGTGGGGACCAATCGGTTGCTCACCTTTTATTGGATTGCACGCTGTGATAGAACGGTTTGAGGCCGCTTAATTTCAACCGTTATCACATGTTGTTTAGAAACACGATGCTACCCACGTGCATCTTCGCCTTGAAGCCGGGCGCGTTATCGCCGCCACCTAAGCCAATATTTAACCAAGGAGGTTTATCATCCCCCTTTCGTTTCGCCCATGCGCCGATCACGCCAGATTGAGTTAGGCTTATGGGCAGATAAGGTATTGTTCTCAGGCGCGGCTGCGCATTTCCTCGAAGCCCCCATTCTATTGTCCCCTACGCCAAGGGGATGTCTGGACTATTTATATGGAAACTTTACCCCTAAGAGCAGATTCAAAATCCAGATTATCTTCGCGAGACATCCCGCCCTTCCGGTCTCAGCTTGTGCACCAAGGGCCCTTAATCTCGAGATCCACCATCATTGTCCAGAAGAGGACAATATCCCTTGAGTGCCAAGGTTCAAGCCTTCAAGACGCCAAGTCCACAAGGCTTCCCCTGTTGTTCAGAAAGAGAACAACGTTAAAACAGCCATTGTTCTTTGAGCCCGTTGACAAGAGACGTTTCTCATCCTCCCCCCCCCCCCCTGTTGTTCAGAAAGAGTACAACGTTAGAACAGCCATTGTTCTTTAAGCCCGTAGACAAGAGACGGTTCTCACTTCCCCTGTTGTTCAGAAAGAGAACAACGTTAGAACAGCCATTGTTCTTTGAGCCCGTAGACAAGAGACGGTTCTCACCCCCCCCCCTCTGTTGTTCAGAAGAGAACAACGTAGAACAGCCATTGTTCTTCAAGCCCGTTCACCAAGAAACGGTTCTCATTCTCAAGACGCCACGTCAGGATCATTTAATTCCTCCCCCTTCGGCTGGAACTCGCTAGCGGACCGAAGATTCCTTCGCGTCGCCTTCCTCTGCACAACAACTGGTCATTACGTAAGCTGAACATTACCTTTGAGCATTTAACCTTTTTGTCAACCCTATCCTGTGCTTTAAATGGTTTAGCGAACCATCCCATCCCTTTAATTTTTATTTGTTTTACCTTTTTAAATCTCTTCCAAATCTTAATCCTCAGATTAGCCAGATTTCCCACGACCCTTTCCATTCTCTGTTTATGTCAATATTTTCCGTTTTGTGTGTTGTTGATAGTTTTATTAATAAACCCCTATTTTATTAATGATAGCCATATTATTATCCTTGAGCTCAGTTCCACTTCTTAAGGATATTGAAGATAAATAATCTGGTCGACCAGATAACCACGCACTCTAAATATAAATGAATAGTTCCCTCAACGAATAGTCATATATGGTATATCGTCGAGAGTCCATTCTACGACACACGCATTTCGCCATTCTCCGGTTGTCCTGTTTCCCGACCCTTTTAACTATCCCTCAACACACCCGTCTTCGATTCATATTGGCGGAAGAAGCTTTTAATCATTCCTTCTTTAAATTTTTGTCTCTTCCACCTTTTATAGATGATTTTCCTCGTTTTATCTTAGCTGCCATATAGAATCCACTTGGATTGGGCAACAACCCACTGGTTCCTTACCTTAAACCTTAAACTTCTCATTTACAAATTTTTCAGTTGCTTTTTTCTTACTCGGGGTTCATCGCCTTAGCATTAGAAGCAGCCTCAAGGAGCTCACTCATTTCCTCTCAACGGCACATCTGTCCTTGTAATTCTGCCATACAGCTTTTCATTTTCTCTTTCCAGTTCTAGCATACCGACATACAACCATGAAGTACCAACATTCCATCCATAAAATTTCCAACATTTGCACTAGCTTCATATTCACTTTTCTCCTATTCTTAAACTTACAGCAATTTCCTCTCTATTTTTCTGATTCATCAGTCTTTGATTTTCCATCCTTTTGAACCCTCATTATGGCTATTCCTATACTTATATCTCTCGATCCTTTCCCATCAAGAACATCACTACATATTTTATCACCAGAAGCAGGTGAATCAGACTACCCATACATTAAATCTTTCTTCTTTACCCATTACATGTGTGCTTAATCACATTCTTGTGCTGAAAGGGCTTGAGCACATTCTTGTGTTGAAAAGGCTTTAGCCCTTATCTACTATAAATTATGCAGGTACCCAAATTTATAGCCCGTTATAGCCATTTTAAACTCATCTGTAAAGGGATGCGAGAGGATCCCTTTTATGGAGCGACCAGCCCGGCCAGGTGGTCAGTGGTTGGAAACAATTGAGGATCGACGATAGTAATAATTTAGATAAATAAAGACTTAGTGAGATTTTAACGGGTATTGGGATCAACAGGCCATTTCGTTTAAAATTACAAAGCAGCCCCGCGTGCCCATAAGACTCTTATGGGCACATTTAAATACTCCAGGTACAATAATTGTTCATTTATTTATTTTTTGTATTGTTGCATTTCTCTGTTGTATTTTTCTTAATATGTTTGTAGTAGAACAATTTGTTGTTAGTCCTTCTATTAGCTTGTTGCGGACTTTGAGTAAAAATGAGCTGATACAAATTGCCACTACCATTGAAATCGAGGTTTGAAAATCTTGCAGCAAAGAACAGAGTTCAAATACTATTTCGAGATAGTTTAATCTTGATTTTCAAGAGGTCAGTACTAATAAAGTAGTCTTAGATGACTTGTTTCTTAAAAAGGACGAAGCCAAAATTAAGAGATTGGAGTTAGAGATTCTACTCAGGGAGATGAACAATAATTCAAGTAGAAGGAGATGAGTTTAGCTCGCGTCACGAAGCGTCACGAAAAAGGCAAATCTGTTTGTTGCCAGTCTTTAATCCCTCCGACCCACAGCAGTATTTCAGCCTTTGATAAAAAGCCGAAATGTTAAGATGGTCAAGAGATTTGTGGCAAAGTTTGGTTGCTCAGGGATTAAGAGGGAAAGTGGAAGAGTTAATGCAAGCATAGAAAAAGACAAAAATGAAATATAAAAAAGTGTAAAATGTATAAAAGAAAAAGAAAAAATTATCAACTTGAATAAAGAACAGTAACCAAATAGTTGAACATGGAATATTCGAACAAAAGAAAACTATTATAGTAAATAAAAATAAATGGAAAACTAATCAATCGATCAATTTAACTGTCGGGTTATTACTTGAGTGGTGACAAGAGTTCAAGTTGAGTTAATTAAAAAAAATCGAACTAAATATAGTCTAAAATGTAATTAAGAGGTTAAGTGTGGAATTGATAATATATATATATATATATATATATATATATATATATATATATATATATATATATATATATATATACTTCCGATTTTAGCTTTGAAAAATGAAAATTCATTTTTAGGATTCTCCAAATTTAATTTAATCCCAAGTTTTGTCTAAGTTATTGCGAAATATGATACTCAAGCGTTAATTTATAGGGAACATTCGAGGAGCCTTCACGGAGAAGCAAATTGCAACAGGCTGTAAAAATAAAGAATTTTGGAGGGGGAGAGCGTTTTTATCCTAGTGGACGCATATTAATAAGTTTCTGAAAAAAAAACTATAAATAGAAACTTCTATCTAAAAATATTTTTGGCGGAGAAAGTTTTTTTTTACAAGATGGCTGAGGAATCAAGCCTTTTTCTTTAAACATTTCTTTGCGTGTGTGTTAATTGAAGTTATTAAACGGTTATTCTTTTAACAAATTCATTAACATTAAATATATAATAAAGTTTCGATGAAACTTTGGAAGACCTACGCCGTGTTTTTTTGTAATAAAGTTAGGCGCGGAAAGCACTTATTTTTACGATATTAGCACTCTATTTGCAACGATACTATCTTAAAAATAACTGCAAAAATGAAATAGTAAATAATGAATAAAATGCCTAAAAACACCATTAATACTGTTTTTATGTACTTACTATTTATCTATAGATTATTTTTATATTATGCGTTTGGTTACTGGAAGCCATTATCGAGCCGCGCACCGGGCTCTGCTACCCTAAACCACCCCCACCCACCTCCGCTCGCTTCGCTCGCGCCTCAAGAACACGTAATACACAATTTGAAAGCCTAGCAAAATTAAATAGGCAAAAACCACACGGCCAAACTTAAAAGTTATCAAAGTTGCTGCATTTGGCCATGATTATATGCTTCAGTTGGTCATGATTGGTTGCTGTATTCTCCCATGATATGTTGCTGCATTCGGCCATGATTGGGTGCTACATTTAGCCAGGATTGTATGCTGCATTTGTCTATGATTCTATGCATCTTTCCGCTATTAGTGATGCTGCATTGGGTCATGATTTTATGCTTCAATTTGTCATGATGGTATGCTTCATTCGGCCATAAATGGATGCTGAATTCGGGCATTATTTGATGTTGCATTTGCTCAAGATTGGATGTTGCATTTGGATATGATTTGATGTTGCATTCGGCGATGATTGAATGCTGCATTCAGCGATGATCGGATACTGCATTGAGCGATGATTAAATGCTCCCATTCATTCATGTTGGACGCTACAATAGGTTATAATTTGACGCTGCAATCGGCCATGATTGGATGCTACAGTTGGCCAAGCTTGGATACTGTATTTGGCCATAATTAGATGCTGACTTCAGCCATGATTGGATGAAGCATTTAGTCATTATTGGCTGCTGCATTTTGCCATGATTTGATTCGCCATTTGTCCATGACTGGATGTAGTTTGGGAAAAAGAGATTATTTTAGAACATTTGTATATGCAAGCATTGGGAAATATAGAAGTAAATTTAAGTGTCTGTTTGCCAATTTTGGAGAAATGGCACTATTTAACAATGGCATTTTTAAAGAGGTCAAGATTTCTCTCCATGATGAATGAGATACTACAAAAAGCCAAACAGAGCGGCTTATTTCCTCCTGGGCAGGAAACTATTAGGAAATTAAATGATCCGACTTGGCTGAATAATTAATCGAAAGAATAAGAATATCCTTAGCAATGAAGTTAATTAAATGGTCATATACCAATCGATGTAATAAATTGAACGAAGAAATAAATAAATGTAGATAATAGAGACACCACCCTTGACCTCGAATATTCGAGTCATACAACTTTTGAGTTCAAGCTTTTTTCACTTCGTTTATTTGACCTCGTTTTTTAACCCTTCTTCTCCATTCAAGGAACATTGCGAGTTAAGTCGGCAACGAATGACAGCAAAGTATCATTTACGAGTGACCTTAAGGCTATAACAAGTTTCACGAGCTTGACCGTAGGTAAACAATACGACAGACCCGACTACAGTTTGGTGTACACAACAGGCTAAAATACAAAAGGTTAGCGACCATGGCTGTATTCACTGTAGAGCGTTTGTTTAAGTAATCACGTTCACTATTTTTATTCAGGAGCGAGGTCTACAGCTAGAATTCTTGTTTGCCTCAAGTCTGGGGCCTTGCAACACGCGTGGATGGAGATCTTTCTTGGCGTTTGATGTACAGGTTGGTACAGGCATTGGAGCGATGTATGATGGTAAGCGAGCGAAATAATTGCAACACTTATTTCCTCTCCCGCGATTGCGAGAATTAATAGTCCCCGGATGGCCATAGGTTGACAAGTGCCATCATCTTGGGTTTGCCAGCAATCGTTTCTTGCACCAATTGTTATTCACTTGAGTATATGGCACTATATAGTCTTTGAACAAAGGCCAATAGGAGCTTGCTGACATGACTGCATGAAACAAGGTACGGGAGGGTGGAGGTGGGAGGGATTGTCCATTTGTGCGGCCAAAGATGTGAAAAATCCTGTTGATTGGTATAAAACTCATTTGTATGAGCTTTACGTGAGAGAGGTTCCTTATATCCTCCATATCACTATATTTTAATTTGGGAAAATTTCGTGATATTTCATAAAAAAAATTAAGTTTGAGAATTACTATGTTTGTTACTTTATTTTTTGTTTTTTTTAAGAAAATAGTTCATTCTAAGAGATCCTTTAAAGTTTGGAAAAACAAAATGGTCAAGTTCAGAAAATAAATATGATTATCGAATGTTTTTGAAATTTTTAAAACAAAAAGTACTGGAAATGGCGAAGTTAGGAAACTTTATTAAAATTTAAGCATGACTTTGTTTGTTTGTTTTTTTCGTATTTCCGAAAGTTTATCGAAATTATTTCTAAAATAGATTTTCAATTTTAATCTTTATTACTGGCCCCTAAAAACAAGTAAAGCAAAAATTAAATTATTACAAGAGCTTGCGCTTCGCAGCCGGACTTTTTGTCTGTGGTTACAGCCTATCTCGCTCTAAGAAGGGTTTTTGTCTAAAAGAATTAAATATTTCCATTACATATTCCGTAATAATTTACTCTTGACTTATATCTTCATATCCATACTTATTTTCTAGGTTTAATTT
This sequence comes from Ceratothoa steindachneri, assembly GCA_963969495.1. NCBI lineage: Eukaryota > Metazoa > Arthropoda > Malacostraca > Isopoda > Cymothoidae > Ceratothoa > Ceratothoa steindachneri. The sequence goes on from OZ018326.1 coordinate 100,628,933, forward strand.
CAAGAAAAAAAAACCTTTCAGCTGAATTCTTTTCATATAACATAAAAACAATCCTCACCTTTTTTCATCTAAATTTTATTATATATATTTAAAAAATAAGCCCCCTTCCTCCAAAAAAAGTTATGCCTTAATCTTAACTCATTTTATGAACTTCATGATTTTTCTTTTTTATTCTTAGATTCAGTGAGTAAAAAATATAATATGAGAAAAAATGGTAACTATTAGAAATTACTTGGATAAAAGCTTCAAATATACTAAAATCCAGCCCTTGAAATCCAATCTTAGAAATAACTTTAATAAAAGCTTCGAATTTCCCCCCCAAAAAAGGCTTGCGCTCCAATTTTTCGATCTATAAATAAAGAAAGAACTTGGATAAAAACATCTAATATACGAAAACCGATCTCTTGTCACCATCATCATCATCATCATCATCATCATCACTAACTCTATATTTTAAGAAGAGGATTTTTTGAGTATTTGAATAATAATTTCATCTTAGTTTGGTTATGACTTATTTTTTAATCCAAGTTATTTTTAATAATTCTTTTATAATATCAAAAAAACAAAATAGTGAAGTTCAGAAATAAATATAAGTATCGAAATTTTGTGAATTTTTTAAAACCTAAAGAATTACAAATGGTGAAGTTCAGAAAATTTATTTTTATATATCTTCTATAACTATATTTTAGTAACGTGATATTTTGAAAGGGAGGAAATTTAGCTTAGAATTCCTTTTTAAAATTATTATAATTGGCGAAGTTCAGAAAATTTATAAAAAATTAACCATGGCTGCTTTTTTTTTAGATTTTAAATTTTAATTTTAGTAGCGAAGCGCAAGCTGAGTGGATCCCTTACTAAGTTGTAACACTCGTCGAGAAGATAGCCAGGATCTGAAGATACCTAGATTTAGGACCCAAGATTTCCAGTTGTTCTGGCAGTCCACGAGGCAGTATAGCCCGCCCATCATATGAGGTACAGCCTTATGAACCAGAGAACAGCCGTAGTGAGGTGGCCAGCTCTTTAGGTGTATGGACGGAGCTATAGGACCAAAACCGATCTTCCCATTATTTGCGCCCCAACGTCCATGAAGGGCCGCAACGTGACGGAGAATCCACTCATGTGGCCGAAGGTATAAAACTCTCATGCACATGTTGATTTGTCGATAAGGGAAGGCGAAGAAGACTAATCTCTGCCAAAAATTTCCTTGTTGCAGCTTGAGATAAAACCCAATCTCGTCTATGGATTGAGGTTGTTCTCTTCAGTGGCGTTATATTTTAAAGGGATATTCTCTTAAATTATGACACATCTAACCTGCAAGCGATAGAAGGCATTGCTTATAGAAGTTCTAAGGCATCTCTTCTGGCACAGAATGAGGTAGCTGGTCATGTCTTAACCTACATAGATATAGGAAATAAGGAGGGGATACTCTTGAAAAAAAATATGCATACAAGCAAAGGGAAAAGCACCAGCTTCCAACGGCGCTGTTAACGAGTTCAAACTAACACAGTGAGCTAGGCCTTCCTAATTGGCACTGGGCATGGGAGGATGTACCACTCCCCTAGGTACCAGATGTAGCATTTGCAACCAGTTGGATGAGTAAACCTAGGAAAGCTCCAGTCTCGGCAAATAGTGGCAGAGATATTCGTGTGACTTTTCCAGCCTCAGCCAGTTGGCCTCACCGGCATCCAAGAGGCCACGCCAGCCCAGCATCATCAAAACCTTGACAACACCTCCTCAGGGGCAGAGGTCCGGCAAAGTGAGTTGGACAAGAAGGTAGTAGACTTATTCGTGTCCAACATGCTGGTTCTCAAGATTGTCATCTCCCCGTATTTAAAGAGATTTGTGATGACGCTGAACTACAGAAAGACTAGTTTCGCGCCGGGTACTCGGCCGAAGGATCATCGACAGGTACAAGGAGCTGGAGCAGCGTATCACAAAGTAACAATTTATAACAAATTATTATAATTTTCCCCAAGTATCTTTATTGATTTTTTTGGTCGTAAATAAGTAGCAGTGCCCGTTGTTTAATGAATATTGCTGTTATGGCCCTCACCCAGTCCTCTTCCCATGAGAACGATGATTTCGAGTACGTTCTTCCCTAACACACGATGTTCGTGGCCCACAAGTTTAACTTTGTGGCGACTAATGATGTTGGGAAGGCCACCACACCTCAGTCCATCCTAAGGCACGCGTAAAAGAGAGTCATGGGAAAGGAGGCAAAAGATATGTTAAATTAGCACAACCGCAGCAAATTGTCGGAGATCGCCGTATAGAAAGAGCTGAGGAGGAGGTTGATGGTATCCAACGTCATGCACTAGAACTCGGCATTCGACTCAATCAAACGCCTAACCTTCTTATTAGACAGTCTCATTTTCCTTGAGATAAATAACGTTAGAATGATTATAATGTACTTGCCTTTTTGACGTTACTTTCTACTTAAATTAACTACTGTGCAACAATGCGCAATTCACACAATTTAATGGATAATTTTATGCTTTCATATAAATTAATTAACATAATAATATGTCTGTAATTATTATATCAAGACATCAGCATTGACCAGTTTCTGAAAAATGGAGTTTGTACGCTTCAATGCCAATTAAAACTACCCGAGGGTCCCACCCCCTCTATGCCCTACTAATCACAAGGCCATCCATCATTTTTTCAGTGATAGGGTGCTATTACTAATTACAATAAATAATTAAAGGGAAACTGCCAGCATGCTGAGGACATAAAGGACGTCAAGGACAAGAATAGGTGGATTTAATTTTAGAAATCATTGAGGCAGCCATCTAATCCCAATGGACTTTCGCTGGTGGGAGTCCAAACATATAAATCATGACATATTCACATCCACTTCACAAATTCAAATGTTAACTGTAGGAAAAACATTCGGGTAAAATTCAAAAGATAAATTATTCCGTACTGAGACCGGAAAACCAAAACAAACTAACACAGGAAGACTACTCTGCCAAAAGTGTTCGGGGGCCCAAGGGGCGAAGCACATTAAATAAGGAGGAAAAACAAGGTGAGCAGTAAAGGCCCTTTTGAATGACAGAGGTGCCCACGCTTGAGTCAAATGATAATAGATAAGTCAGACATGGCTAATTCGCAGGCGACAAAGAACCATCTCAGAAGATTGGGACTTCTTGGCACACGATGATCAATAATGAACTGTTTACTTGACATTTCATAGTATAAAATCAGTGTTTCGAGGAATAGGCCGAGGGGTGGTTGGAGTTTTCCCCGACTCTTATATACGAGGGGTGGTCAATAAGTTTTTCAATTCGGATATAAGGAAACGAGATATGAGGAAAAGTGTTTTATTATTTTTCAAGGTAATACTTCAGATTCGGGGCGCACAGTAGATGGCGCTGTAAGTCGGCTACAATTTTGGGCTACAGCATATCTCTTATGACGTCAGACGGTAGCGTCAGATGTGACCAATTACTGCGTTATATTTTTTTGTTGTTGTGGGGATTTGTAACTTTTAGTCTATTATTTACTAAATATCTGCGCTCTGCTCGTTCATATTTTTTTTCTAAGTTAGGTTAGGTTTCTTGATGTCTTTTATTGTTTTTTGTTTTGTTTTCGTATTTTTTGTTTACTGCGAACGATAACAACTTCTTACTGGCAACATCGTAGCTTATAAATAGGACCCGTTTTGCAAATGTTTTTCTTTCGTTATTGTGTTTTCGTGCTCTCCTTTGCTTCTTTGTTATTCGAATTCGGCTTTACTTTGTATGATCGCGAAAAACTTTTAGATTATTTAGAGGCGCATAAACTAATCAAGAAACCTATAAAAGTAAGAATTGTTTGTTATTAGGTTAGGTTTTATGCCAGTAAAAAGCTGTTGGGGAGAAATAAAACCCAGTAAATTCAAGGGGACTGCTCGTGGGGGAGATATCACTGCAGGGGAAACACTCTGCAATGATCCTGAGTTTTAATCAATTGGGGGGGTCTGTGGAGCGCAGCCCCCCAGTATATACTCATATACAAAAAAATATTACGCCGATATTGTTCACATCTGACGCTACCGTCTGATGTCATAAGAGATATGCTGTAGCCCAAAATTGTAGCCGACTAACAGCGCCATCTACCGTGCGCCCCGAATCTGAAGTGTTACCTTTTTCAATATAACTACCCTCGACTTCAATGCACTTGCGCCACTTGTCTGTGAGGCTTCGAATTTCCGATAACCAGAAATTTCCCGACTTCTGTTCAATCCACTCCTGGACGGCGAGCTGGGCATCTTCATCGTCCCCAAACTGGCGTCCACGCAGTGCGGCCTTGAGCACGCGGAATAAAAAGTAGTCGCTAGGGGCCAGATCTTGACTGTAGGAGGGATGATTGAGCTCATCCAATCCTCACTCGCACAGGGCAGCTTGTGCAACTCTGGCCTTGTGGACTTTTACGACGTTGAAGTCGATTATGGGGCGTGAGGTTTCTAGGGACCCAACGGGCAGAGACCTTGGCCATGGCCAAATCGTCGTGGATGATGGTGATAACACTTCCAAGTGATATACCAAGTTCTCGCTTGATTTCTTCGACCTTCATCCGTCGATTTTCGAGGATCATCCTCTCCACACGGGTCACATTGCACTCATTGGTCACGTCTGACGGGCGTCCTGGATGGGGGTCATCTTCAAAGGACTCACGACCATGGCGGAACTCTCTATTACAGCGACCAATGGTTGCATAGGAAGGAGTGATGTCAGTGTATACTGCAACCATGCGTTCATGGATCTCTTTTGCATTCTATCCTTCCTTGGTCAAAAATTTGATCACTGCGCGGTGCTCAATCTTCTCCATTGTTGAAAAATTTGTGACTGACGATCTGCGATCAGCTACTGCTTCTTAAATAGACGAGGCAGGAGCGTGCGGCTGCAGGTCCTAACTTGTCATAACTTGTCCTAACACCCCCTTAAACAGCCATCCCCCTTCTTCTGTTTTGCCCTACCGATTCTCAAAATTTATTGACCGCCCCTCGTATATATATATATATATATATATATATATATATATATATGCGGTTAAAAGGCTATTTTTGGCAAGCCAGTCTTCCTAAAAGCCTTCGGAAGGAGCTCTTCTCACATACACGAAAAGGTAGCACTTAAAATAGTGCTACCTTTTCGTGTATGTGAGAAGAGCTCCTTCCGAAGGCTTTGAGGAAGACTGGTTTGCCAAAAATAGCCTTTTCACCGCATAATTAATTGCGTTACTGCAATAATTTTTCTTAATATATATATATATATATATATATATATATATATATATATATATATATATATATATAAATATATATATACAAATAATGTGCTTTGAAATATAAATTAATAAATGGATCTCGAATATCTCACTTGGCTTGAAAATTACTATTCACCATACAAATCCCTATACACTTGTAATGCTGGTAAGCTTCGCGGTGAAGTCATGAAATGTGAAAGGGAAGGGTTACCTTGGAACCTGATGTTTCGGGTGGCGCTGGTGAGTAAAAGTGGTGAGATAAGGGGTGGAGACGATGAAGTAGGTTCTCCAGAGACCTACCTGATCCCACAATTCCGTCACGATTCTGTTGGAATAAGGCGGTGATGGGAGCTTCTTCTTACAGAGGACCCCACGCTCGTGAACTCCGAGGAATCTTGGGTGCCTCTGTGAGGGTGGGGGAGGGGGGTGAAGTGACCTATCGATGCGTGGGGTCACGGAGAAAAGCTGAGATGTAGTTTTGTCTCTTAGGGAACCAGAGTGAGGCTGTTTGTAGCTTTGGCTCTTACACGTGAGTACGAGCTTGGATCCGCACTCACTTGCAGACCAACGAGGTAAGGAGCCTCCCTAACTGAGATCGAGCTCCTCTTTGAAGACTTGATTCTTCGGCGAATTACCATTACACCGAAAGATGGCAATAAGCGCCCTGCCAGACGCTGTGCAAGCTCTACTACTGAGGGTTAAAAGAATTCATCTTTTATACTCGAAACTCAGGAGAGGTTCTCAGGGCGCCGGAAGTAGATTAGATGTCAAGCTACTCCATTTCGTCCTTTATAAACTTCTGGCAACTATCGGAAGCGAAGATGGGCTCCCATTTATCGGTAAACAGTCCGGGGAGGAACTCGGTGGTTAGCTGAAATGGCCGGCGGTTTCTTCCGGCTGGAGACCACCAGATATTGGGCCGGAAGTGGAAGGGTTGATAAGCGGTTCGCCCGGAAGGGATGTGGGCAAAACTTGGGAGCATTATGCTATTCTCTTACACAGTGCAATTATTGGACACGCGTTGCCAAAATTCCCATACATATTTCCGTAAAATAGAGAGCAAGGCCCTATAAGAGAGTCCTGAAGCTGCTGGGGAAGCAGGGCGGGCAAAAGAGCATGTTACCTGGAATTCTGATATGATTTGGGGCCCAACAAAAGGAACCCTTATGTATCTGGTTGCATCTTTAATGAGCTACAGGCGAGACTTTTGTACTGAAGGATGAGAGGGTCAAAACTGGCGAATAGAATTTAAAACCTTTCTCGAGTCGGTAAAAATCCTAGAACCACTAAGAGACAGAAAATAATGAAAATAAGTAAAGAAGAATCGCACAAATCTTGGCCATAAAAATAGATATGAACAAGGAAATGACGTCCCAAGGAACTCGCAAGATTAAACTACCGTAGCACTCACTCCACTATCTTGGAACCATTGAGATATATGGGGCAGAGGGTGGTGCGAGAGGTAGAATATTCAAGAAATTAACACTTCAGCAACTGCGTATCTCACGGTAACTGCCAGTGAAAGCAGTTAGAGGAGACGAAACAAAATTCGTGGACTTTCCTAAAGATCTGGATTTCCAAGGATAGACAAATTTCCAACCATCGTAAGTCTAAATGATCTGGATATAGGATCTTTTAAAGAATGCTATCGAGAAAGTGAGATCATACAATTGCAACTTGTAGACTTCAGAAGATGGCGTCTTTTGAAAACTCCCGCGCATGTAACCAACACCATACAACTAAATATAATGGAAGACACTCGACTCCTCTAAAATATTCATCGAGCTACAATATGGGGTACATTAACCCATCCTAAGTACAAGGGACAAGCAAAAGCGACCTGGTTCGTCCAGGTATCGAGACAGGTAAATTGAGCTAAGATCCCCCAGATAGTGACATTCAACAAGAATCTACCGTACAGTCTATGAGACCAGGCAGTCTTCTCAGTGAGGTGCGTGGGGGAGCTCCATCAAACGACGGTGCTTTCCGAGAGTGTGTCCGATTTATAGACGACAAAACACGACATGAAGCCGGCGGAGCATTGTAGGATAGGTTCGCAAAAAAGTCGTGACGGGATGGCAGACAACTTTAGTTTATCTTCGGCCGTCTACCATCTTATTTTCAAAAGTTCTGCAAGTGTTGATCTAATTCGTGCCCCATGTATGTAGATGTGAAGACAAAACACTGATCTGGTTGTTCAGTCTTTGCAGACTCCTTGGTGCTTTCTTTCTCCGCAATCCGTATATGTCCAGGAACCCGACAGAAGGTAATCTCAATATTTTCCCGGCTCGAGGCCGCCGTAGCCTCACAGATATGTAACATAAACCATGCGGTGCGGAGATTTAAATATCCAGAGTGCGCTGAGGGTACTTTTTGAGCCGCTATAAATCATAATCCATTCACCGAGCTAGGCATCACGCGTTATATCCCGTACCGAGGATTATATTGAAGGCAACTCGGCCGTAAAGACAAAAAAAGAGGGGATACAGGGTGGAAACCGACGCGGACGCGGGGTCTAGGATTGCAGTCCCATTCTCCTAGAGAACGAGATGAGAGGTCCTGCGATAACGTGCGCAGAATCCTTTTAACGTTTCAACACTTCTGCAGGAGGAGTTTTCCCGTTAATTTAAGACGCGTGTGCTGGTCAAGAAGAGAAGCAGACATGTTTCCATACATAGTAAAGTTAAGCTCTAGCTCGAAGAAATTCTCCGACGTTAAAATCGTTCAAGCGGCGATTATAGCGCATTTCGGCATATTGCTTGTTTCTGAGAGCTGTCTCACACTCGGCCGATCACCAAGGAAGCAAACGGCCTACAAAACGGCCATACATTCTAGGAAGGGCAGTTAGGCCAAGTGCAATGAGGTTACTGGAGATGAACTAAACGTCATCATCAACCGACCAAAAAATGCTTGACTGAGAGAGAGAAATCAATCATTTCCCGAAATACAGTCCATAGCACCCGCTCCAAGCACCACTGAGGTGGGTTCTCATACAGTAATGGCCCATAAAATGAGATTTGACTAGGAAAGTGATCACTACCATGAAGGTCAATTACTACCCCTGAGAGTACAAGGACAGATCACGAAAAGAAGAGGAAGCGTTCTCGGGCAGTGCTGGGGAAATCATCCAGATTCAGCACACCTCTCTTCAACTCTTCGATTAGGACGGTAAGGATTTGACCCCTGGGATTGATCGGGCAGTCCCTTTAGAAGGGGTTCTTACCTTTAAAATCCCCAATGAGGGGAAAGAGACTCGGCAACGTGACACGACGTGGTGAAGGTCCCACTCGACGAAGTCTGCTAACGGTGGAATGTATGCATAAATAAAGTATACCTCATATCCAGGTGTAGCTGCACCGCCTGAAAAGAGTTATTTATCTTAAGTGGAAGAGCGGAGACTTTATACAAGGTGTAAATCGCGCATCCTTCTGCCTAACACCCAACCCGTGGTAGAGATACAGCTACAGAGGAAGGGGAGGAGACGATCCTGCACAACTGCCCTGAGTTGGCCCGGAGTCCACGGTGATGGATTCCTGGAACACGGGCCATGCATCATCTTCTGTGTTCTTTAAACAGGCAGTTACCATGGAACGGGAAGAAACGAGCCTTCGCAGCTGCCTCCATTTGGTCCGGAATCTACGGCAATTCAATCGAAGGAATATTCCCTTCAGCACTAACTCAGATGAGAGACGAACGCCTTATTCGATGTGAAATCCTTCATGGGAATGTTTGTACGGTTTCCAAATGCAAAACCCCGGGTTCTTTTGGCCGTAAATGGTTCTGTCGCTTTCAAGGATGTATTGGGTGAGGTTGAGCTCGACACGAGAGACCGTTTCTCCTTCTGTTCCAGAAGCTTTTGGGGGGTTGGGAGAACGTGTAGTTTCAGAGCCGAATAATCTGAATCATCCCGCACGGCCTTGGTCTAGGGCGTTGGAGCCTAGGGCGTTAGAGCCCAGTCGCCGAGTCTCTCTTAGTACTCTCCTCCTTTCGGGTGAAATACATAAAAATGCTCGAAGACGGTCTCGCGACCACATTCAGGAGGTTGCCTCCTAAGAGTCTAATGAATTGGTGGAAGCGTGCGACCGTTCGCCTTACTGGAAAGGATAACGCATGGAGATGGTGAACCCTGGTTTCGTCAATCCGGCGCAGGAGCGTGCGACCTATAAGGGGGGGGGGAACCTGCTTAAATAATAGGGAGCAGGCCGGCCTGCCCCCAAAAGTCAACAAGTCCACCAGTCAATGTGCACGCAATCGTCCCGAGTATAAGGGCAGGCAGTAGCGACCCCGCCCATCCCGGTACCGGGACAGGTAAGGTGCGCGAAGATCACCCATACTGGGACATTCGACAAGAATGTGCTGAACAGTCTGGGGGACGACGCAGTCGTCACAATAGGGCGCAGGCGAGCGCTTCATCAGATAGCGATGCGTCACACGAGTGTGTCAGATTCGGAGACGACAAATAGCGGGCCTGGAGCCGTCGAGGCATTGGGGGATAGGTCCATGGGAACAGCCACGGCGCAATGGCACGCAACTTTAAGTTTCCTTCGACCGTCTCCCATCTTCTTTGCCAAGCAGTCCGAAGAGCTGCCCGTATTCCTGCCATGCAGTCGGTGTGAGGAAGAGCGAAACGCTGGTCCGGTCGCAGAGTCCTCGCGGACTCTTTGGCGCCCTCATCGGCGCTCTCATTCTCCACAATTCCTACATGTCCAGGAACACAGCAGAAGATAATCTCGACATCCACCCGGCTCGCCAAAACTGTGGCGTCACGGATATCGCGAACCAGGAGATGCAGAGATTCCAATGCCCCGAGAGAACTCAGGGCGCTTTATGAGTCGCTATAGATCACAATCTGGTCTCCGAACCGGGCACTTCGCGTGATCTCGAAGGAGTTTACTGGCCTTAAACTCAAAGAGCTTAGGGTATGACTGGCGTCTCTTGGCGGCATAGGCACCGCCCCGAACAGCTGCGGATGAAGTGAGAGCTGTTGGCGACTAAGGAAGGCGCCTGGTTCGCGCGTACAGGTGAGTGATGCACTGCACGTGGCGAAGAGCGAGTGGCCTCTCCCCAGCATCGACCAACAGGCTCTGAATAGGGGAAGTGTTAAAGGCACCAGTCGCAAGGCGAAGGCCGGTGTGGTGGATCGAGTCCACATTCCGCAATAAACGCTCGGCTGCGGATGCATAAAACTCGCATCCGTAGTCGAGCTTCGAACGAACATCAGATCGATAAAAAAGTAGTGCAGTAGCGCTATCAGTGCCATAAGCGCTGAACGTCACGGGACGAAAAATATCCATAGCGCGGGTACAAGAGACCCTAAGGCTGCGAATATGAGCCTCCCAGGTGAGGCGTCAGTCAAATACAAGACCAAGGAAACGGTGTGATTCAACCACTTCCAAGCGCACCCCATTAAGAAACAAATCTGGGTCGGGGTGGAGCCGTGGATGGCGGCCGAAGTGCACCACCTTAGTCTTGGCCAAAGAAAACCGAAACCCGTGCGCTTTGCACATTCTTGTCGAGAGACTCGGTTTGCGAAAGGCGAGCACAGTAGCGAATCGCCAGGAATCTGGGAGGAGACCCTCCACCCAGATCCTGTTGAACAAATCTAACAGAAAAGCCATGCCTTGCTCACCCAGGTGTCGAAGCATGGCGTACGGGACATCGTCCGGACCATGGGCGGTGCATGCGCACGAAGCAAGAGCGGAGCGCAATTCACTCATAGTAAACCTGTCGTTGAAGGTTCTCCGCCTCTGGAAGTTAAGGCCAGCCGGCGGCCTTCCACGACATCATGACGTGCATTGAATGCTGGCGGAGCAGCATCTAGGCTAGATAATCTGGAAAAAGCGGTCGTGAAGGATTCCGCCACGGATGCGGGGTCCGAGATTGCGGTTCCATTCTCCTGGAGAACGGGAGGGGGGTCCTGCGAGAACTTGCCCCGAATCCTTTTGACTCGCTTCCACACCTCTGCTAGAGGGGTCTTCCCGTTAAGTGAAGACACGCATGCCCACCAAGAAATGCAAGTCTTTTTTTCCCCCTGCCTCTAAATTTTAGGCGGGCGTTGCGGACTCGGGGGCGGGGGACCCTCTTTTTGAGGAACCACCGTCTCCGAGCCACTCAGCCCACTACTAGGCGTGGGCGAAGGAGCCGAAGCTCCTTTGTTGCTGTCCTCCTTTCGGGGGGGCAGCTTTAGGAACCCCGAAAGATGGCCTGGCGACCAGCTTCAGGGGTGTTGCCTCCTGTGAGTCTAATGACTCTGTGGAGACGCGTGGCATTTTGCCTTACGGGAAACGGTCACACTGGGGGAAACGGGGGAGCCCTGGTTTTAGCCGGGGCTCTTTTTCGTCTTTTTCCTGTTCTTTTTCTTTTTAGGAGAGGAGGGCCGGGAATGGACCCGCTTCTCCCCTCCGCCGGCAGGAGCCCCCAGGACAGATGGACCGGCCTCAGCCAGATCCTTCTCCTCCGAAATGGAGAAGGTCCTGTCAGTCGTAGTGGCACCGGTCGGAGGAGATCTCTCCCCTTCTTGTACTGCCTTGGAAACCCTAGCCGTTTGAGGAGGACCTTGCATAGGGGCGGATTTAGGTTCTTTGCTTGGCGCCGATCCTGGATTTCCCCCCCACCCCATAAAAGGCCCTACCGTCTGAGGCTGGGTTGCCTCAAGGACCATGTCTACCTCAGGGAAGGCCTCCAGTTGGCCATCCCGACCCCCAAAACATCGCAGGTCCCGTTGGCAGTATTGTCACTACTCAGGTGGTGTGGGGAGGCACAGGCCTTGACCCCGGCAAGGTTCAATATTCTTGCCAGCAGGTCTTTTGAGGGAAGCGACCAAATGGGCCTGGCTTCCCTCTTCCCCCTAAGGGGGTTTGCCCTACCGAGCCGCTTCAATGGGGAGCGGTCAGCAATGGGCTGCCTGCTGGCTTTCTTGGCAGTCCCCTTGGAAATAAAAGGAGGGACTGCTGCTGGAAACAGCGAGGTGCCCGAAAGCACCTCCAGAGAAAAGAGTGAGGGAGATTCGCCTACACCCGTAGTCGTAGGAGAGGAGTAGGCCTCCTCTCCGGCTAGAGAAATATGGAGGGCCCCCTGCGCAAGCACAGGGGGGAACCTCCAATTTTTCGGTGGAGCTGCCCGAGGGCGGCTCCGTCGTTGGTAAAGGGGGAATTAAAGGGGGGGTTGGACTCATCATTGGGCATGGTGACCCTATTTTTATTACGGGATGCAACAGCTTATCACCCCTCGCAGTAGCCCGCACTGCAAGGGGTGCGTATAGGTCTGGCAGAGCCAGGTGCCGCCATTCAGGACCACACCTCCCGCCTGGTGGCGTGGCAGTCCATCGGCATGGTGGCTCCACCTTAGACACGGCGTAAAAATATAGATTGTGAAGAGGAAAGGAAAATGGATGTGAGGAAGGTATGGGTGGGGATGAAGCAGGTTGTTAAAAATTAACCACCCCAGACAGGAGCTCAGAGGTTAGGGAACATTGTCCCCTGCCCCCGTCCGCCCCGATCCTGGACGGTTGGCTGAGAAGAAGGTCAGCATCTACCCTGTAAAATTAGAGGCTAACCAGAGAAAGTTGTGGGAGAGGTTGTATGAAAAGCGACGAAGTAGGGGAGAAATACAGGCTATCTGAAGGAAGGAAGAGAGGCTAAGCTGGGGCCGGAGAGTGGTGGGCTATATCACACGTCTAGTCGCACCGGCTATCCCATCTTGGGTCTTCGCACTTTTCAAATCTTAACCCTGGGTTATTAAAGTGTTGTGTTTGCCTCTGTGCAACGACTCACAGCGACCTGAATTTGCCTAGTGGACGGTCTTTCCCCAAAGTCGGCAGCGCAAATCTGTTCAGTCAGAGAGGCATGACAACAAACTAGATTTCCTTATTAGGTTGTATTAGTCGTGGAAGGGACGAACGACTTTTACTCGATCTGGTAGGCAGCAAGGCTGTAAAGTCAACCCGTGTGTGTTTAGTATTCACATCACTAAGTAATTTAAAGCTTGAATCTCCGACCATGCGTACCTCACCGATAGATTCATTGTAATGTGGAATAAAAGATTCAAAGCAATCTAAAAAATGAGCACTTTGATATATTTTATGATTTATTATAATTTCTCCTAATGTAAAAGAGTGAACAACCTCATTCATATGTTTCTAATTTAATGTCATTTTGTAAGCAGTTCATTATTTTGATGGATAATTATTTTTTTTCTTTAACTCAAGTAGGCTTTTTTATCGTTTCACAAGGAAACAAAATATAAGAATATATTTGTTTAATTGCAATACAATAACACCTGTATATTTTGTACCAATCAAATAAATGATCGATTTAATAATATAAATAGGCTCAATGCGTTAAATAAGAAATATAGCTCCCTTTGGCACCTATTAAAAGATAGTTCCCTTATATCACCACTATGATTATTCAGGTATGTTTGTAGTGACGCCCGAATTGCACGGTGAAGTAGGCTCAGCGAGGAACCTCACAAATGAGCGCCCTGTTGGACCTATGAAATGCTGAAAGCGGGCACTAGTATTAATCACAGAAATAATATACCATGTACTAGCAATGAACCCATGTAGAATGTCTAGGTAAATAATAATATGTGGGGCGGTCAATAGGTTTTGCGAATAGGTAGGGCAAAACAGAGGAAGGGGAATGGCTGTTTGTGGGGGTGTTAGGACAAGTTATGACAAGTCAGGACCTGCAGCCGCACGCTCCTGCCTCGTCTATTTAAGAAGCAGTAGCTGATCGCAGATCATCACTCACAAATATTTCAACAATGGAGAAGGTTGAGCACCGCGCAGTGATCAAATTTTTAACCAAGAAAGGTAAGAATGCCATAGAGATCCATGAACGCATGGTTGCAGTGTACACCAACACCACCCCTTCCTATGCAACCATTGCTCGTTGGAATAGGGAGTTCCGCCATGGTCATGAGTCCCTTGAAGATGACCCCCATCCAGGACGCCCGTCACACGTGACCAACGAGAACAATGTGGCCCGTGTGGAGAGGATGATCCTCGAAAATTGACGGGTGAAGGTCGAAAAAATCGAGCGAGAACTTATAATATCACAGGGAAGTGTTATCAACATCATCCACGACAATTTGGCCATGACCAAGGCCTCTACCCATTGGGTCCCTAGAAACCTCACACCCCATGATCGACTTCAACTTTGTCAAAGTCCACAAGGCCAGAGTTGCACAAGCTGCCCTGCGCGAGTGCAGATTCGAGAAACTCAACCATCCACCCTACAGTCCAGATCTGGCCCCTAGCGACTACTTTTTATTCCGCCAGCTCAAGGCTGCGCTGCGTGGACGCCGGTTTGGGGACGATGAAGATGTCCAGCTCGCCGTCCAGGAGTGGATTGAACAGCAGTTGGCAGATTTCTGGTTGTCGGGAATTCAAAGCCTCAGGGACAAGTGGCTCAAGTGCATTGAAGTCGAGGGTAGTTATATTGAAAAATAATAAAACACTTTTCCTCATATCTTGTTTCCTTATATCCGAATTTCAAAACTTATTGACCGCCCCTCATATATAAATATTTTGCTCGAGGTGATAAGAATAAGTTTGACACGTTCACATGGCAGCAAACATATGCACATGTACACACACGTACACAGTAAAGCGGAGAAAAAGTGGTTTCCATAGCCGAGATAGAAGGTCAGCTGTTCAAACAAGCTTGGGAGCAGGTAAGTAGGGAGCGTGTTATTTAATAGGTAGGCTCCTGGCACCCAAATTGCAGGATTAATAGGCACAATGAAAAACTCTACAAAATGGCCGCTCGGATGACTTAACAAATCCGAATAAATAGCCTTTCATGTGAATACCAGGAATAAATACAATGTATAATAGGAGAATAAGTAGATGAAAACGCATATATCAGTTTATGAATATTTATTTATATACAGACCAGGCAATGGCTTCGCCACTCCCCCCTACGGGGGGAGCTTGCGCTTCACTACTAAGATTAAAATTTAAAATCTAAAAAAAAGCAGCCATGGTTAAATTTTTAGAAATTTTCTGAACTTCGCCAATTATAATAATTTTAAAAAGGAACTCTAAACTAAATTTCCCCCTTCCAAAATATCACGTTGCTAAAATATAGAGTTATAGATAGAAAATATATAAAAATAGATTTTCTGAACTTCACCATTTGTAATTCTTTGGTTTTTAAGACTTCATAAAATTTCGATACTTATATTTATTTCTGAACTTCACCATTTTGTTTTATGATATTATAAAAGAATTATTAGAAATAACTTTGATAAAAAAATAAGTCATAACCAAACTAAGATGAAATTATTATTCAAATACTGAAAAAAAATCCCCTTCTTAAATTCTAGAGTTAGTGATGATGAAATGGAGATTATATATATATTAATTTGTATGAATAAAATGAGACATGCGGTCGTCGGAGTAGCGCACGGGTAGGCATAAATATATGAACACGAAATCTATCAAATTGGAAACTTAAGTCAATAAGAGGAAAGGCGTAAACAAACAATTCGCGTCTTGGGATAGAGTTATTAGAAGACGGGAGTTTACGAAGGAGCTGGCTAAATACAAATTTCAACCAAAGGAAATGTGGAAGCATGAAACTTAATACACCATTATCGCACATAATTTCTCGGGTCAAGGCAGATCAACGCATCTGAGTTTAATTTGAGGTGCTTTATCACCGCCTTCCCCCCAGTTTTATAACGCTGTCCCGCTTCCAGGTGGTAGTTGTGTCCATCTTCTGCCTCTTGGGGTAGAAGGGAATCGCTCTCATTTCCCGTTCGCCTCGTCGATGCCGAAGATCATCATGGTTCATGTTTGCTTAAGGCGCGTCTGATATCTCTTGGGAATCTCGGTTGATTCCCTTCGTTTCGTTGATGCACAAGATTATCAAGGTTCATGTTTGCTTAAGCCGTCTCCGATATCCCCTTTGGAGGCCATCGTGAGCGAAGCTCTCTCTCTCTCTCTCGCCCATTGCTGTGGCTCCTATTTAAGGTGATGTCTTCAAATCCTCAGCAAATCGAGAGAACCCGAGCTTCTTGCCACCAGACCTTAGTATCTGTCTCCCGTAAAGTGATCCCCTCGCGCCTTGTAATCTCGTCAGCAGATAATCTTCGTTTAATCCGCCTTGATCAGAGGAATATTACGGAAACCTGTTTATACCCCGGAAGATTGTCTTGGGTTTCTCTCGTCTCACTACACTGATTGAGAATTCCTGCCGCCCGCAGACGAATCTCGATTTCGTGATTACTTCTCCCTGGAGCCGAAGTAATCTCAACTCCTTTGGGAGTCTCTCTGAACGCTTTTGCATCGAGACCCCATCGACGAAGACCTGGCCATTGGCCTTCCGCATCCTCAGTTCATCCTCCAGAAGTAACTAGGAGTCCTTTCCTCGTAAGTCCCACCTCTTCGTTCCCAGTCCTAAGAATTCCCATTTGGTGTAACGTCTATAGACTCGCTACATCTTTCATTCAATCTAACTTATTGAATTACTTATATATTTTCCTGGACCTAGTTTCCTTAATGTTTGCCTGTCATAATATTCTTTTTTCGGACTGATTAATATTTAGATTTCCATATTTATCTGTGCCCTTGTTCTTATTAATTCTATTGAAGTCTATTTTTATAAAGGCGTTTATCTTTCAAATAACCCTTGAGGCGAACCTGGCAAACGTATTCCCTTTTAAAGAGCCAACCTATAATATCGCCATCTAAGTAGAAGGTCGTTACCTTTTTTTCTAATTCAATTGTACCCGAGCGCAGCTCCGAGAGTCGCTGTCTTGCATACAGTAGTGTGTACCTTTTGAGACTTTTTGGTCATACGCCTTTGCCCCTCGACAGGAAATTATAACACAGATATGTAAAATCGGTTCATAGAATAGATATAAAATTAGTGGAAATATATAAGTATATTGTAAATACACAGCTGTTCAGTAACTACACCCAGGGGGTGGAACTAATGAGCCCAACGACGGAGGCTTGTCCCACAGACGAGTCTAGGCCACGCCCCCCTGGAAATGAAATCGTATATATAGTCATGCAAGAGAGATATTATATTATTATTATTATTTAGGAAAAGTAGAAGTTCGATTCAGTTAAGACATTAAGATTACGGAACCCTCTTTAATTCGCCTAAGACTTGTTGCTCCAGAATTCAATACTTCGTGTTGATTAAGAAAACCTGCTTATCGGCCCCAAAATACTTCTTGACGTCCCGCTTGCCACTTTAATAGGCCCTTATTAGAATAAAAGTATATTTTTGCTACGTCTTTTCTCAAAGTTCTTCTTTAGCTTCATTACCCGTAAACTTTCAGTAAGTCCAGCCACAATAAGAATACCCGTGAAGTAATCATATTAAGGAGTCAGATACTAAATTCACCTTCACCATAAATTAGTAACCCCATCATGGCACTACAAATTGGTGACCTATCTTCGACCTATAAACTGGTAACCAACCCTCCATAAATTGGTGAAATTGGTAAGTCACCGCTATAGGTGAAGGACAGAAACACGATAGTACTTGCATTTATTTACTAACGAAAAACTGCGAAACGCAAATTCGTATCTTTGGTATTTTGGGCAAAAACAAATCTCTATCTCCATGGACACGAATTAGCAGTGAGTGGAATAGGCTCCACCAAAACAACATAATTGGATAATAATAGACCACGCCCACTGTTTCTGATACAAATATATACCACCAAACTCACACACTCCGCGCGAGTCAGAGAAAGGGGCCAAATGATTGAGGAAGGCGTAAGAAAACATTCAATCAGGAATCAGGAAGAGCCAGGGAGTCAGAAGGACGGCATAGAGTAATAGACTCGCTTGAACACACTATACGCCCGTCTCGAATTCTTCTTACGCTGAAGCTACCTGAGTTCTTCACCCTAATAAAGAGCCCAAGATTCATCCCTTTGTGATTTCCTTGATACAGGTAATCCATATCAATCCTTTAAACCAAGCCTACCTAATCTTAAGCCCAGGTCAAGCGAATTTCAATCAACTCAGAAGCCTACCAAGTTCTCCGCGGCTAAATTTAAACGCCATTGAATCATCTACCAGGAGAACACAAGAACGATCCTATAGAGTTATAAACCTTCGAGACTAGCTATATGTTTAAACTTATCTCAACTTAATTATTACCATTATTATAAAAGATAAACTTGTAAAATAGCATCAATACAAGTAAGAAAAAGAACTAATACGTGATATGATAGTGTAAGCAAAAATAGCTGTTCAGATCGATAAATATGTGTGCTAATCAAGTAATGAGGAGAATGACAATAAAACTTCAACATTAACGAGCTGTATATAATTAAATAACGATTGTAAAATTCTAGGTAAATATTTCTTTAAGACATCTCTTCTAAAGAATATAAAAATATGTTTTCTTGTGCACTTATATGTGTACTTTTAAGATCTGACACTCGTTTTTTCCGAAAATGACTACTTATCCCATAATCAACTGAAGATCTATAATAGGAAAATTATGAATTTTCAGCAGAAACGAGTTTCAGATGTGTATAATACACTGAAAACTGCATAAAAACAATGTCTGCTGACCAAAACGTCGCATGCTCTCACTTATTCTGATTTATGTCCTTACTACTTTGAAAACTTTGAATAATTCCCGAAGTTACCTTGGGGAGGACTTTGGAAATTATATGATTCGAAAGAAAATGTAAAACAACGTAAGGGTTTCAAATTTCGTTAGAATCGGCCAAATAGTTCTGATGTTATTGCCAAAACAAAATAATTCCCTTGGTAACCTTGGGACGACTTTGGCAATTATATCATTTGAAATATAATGTAACAGAACATAAGGGTTTGAAATTTCGCTAGGATGGTCAGAATAGTTATGATGTTATTGCCAAAAGAAAATAATTCCCTGGCTAACCTTGGAAGGACTTTGGTAATTATATCATTCGAAAGAAAATGTAAAATAACATAAGGATTTCAAATTTCGTTAGAATCTGCCGAATAGTTATAATGTTATTGGCTTATTGCCAAAATAATATACATAAATCCCGGGCAGCATTTGATGACTTTGCCCATTGTATCATTCGAAAGAGAATGTAAAATAACATAAGTGTTTCAAATTTCGTTAGAATTGGTTGAATTGCTACAATGTTATTAGAAAAGAACGTGGACCGACCGACATAGTGAGATGTAGAGGCGCCCGCGACTAAAATGTCACAACTTTCTAAAAGCTTATTGAAAAGCAGAACTAAATTATATTAAAATATATATTTTTTTTAATTAAAATAGCATGCTTTAACTTTTTGTCTCACACCTCATTTATGGAATTGGAAAGGCGGAAAAATGGTCACACCCTAATTGCATAGTCTAGAATAGTATAGCATAGCAAATTGTAGCACAGTATAACATAGCATATTAGTGCATAGTGGTGCTTATCATATTATTGCATAGTATAACATGGCATAGTATATTAAAGCATAACATAGTATATAGCATAGCATAGCAAAACATAGTAGAGTAAAGTATAATATAGTATAGTATATACAAGGAATAACAAGGAAAGTAAGTACCCTAGGAGACCTTAAGGTCCATTCAAAGAGGGTACCTTTGGACTATCAATCAAGCAGGCACATGACTGCTCAATTGTTTTGCGTCCATAAACGGCCACTTTTCAAGACTTTGTCTAGTCTTGACTTGAACTGGTCAACAGATTCACTGTTGACAACTTCTACTGGAAGTGCGTTCCACTTACCGCAGATACTGTAGGTGAAAAAGTTTCCACACAGATTGCGGTTGTAACGCTTCAGTTCAAGTTTGAAGCCGTGATTGCGCGTTCTGTTCTCACTCAGTGTGAAAATATCCCGGTAGTCAACATTGTCGAACCCTCGAAGTATTTTGAAAACTTCGATGCGCTGACCACGCAGTCTACGGGTTTCCAGCGAGAACAGATCTAACTCCCTTAGTCTATCCTCATAACTTTTATGTCGGATAGAGGGAATCAGTTTGGTTGACCTAGCTTGTACGCGTTCCAACCTTGAGATGTCCTTTCGCAATGAAGGACTCCAAAATTGTACGGCATACTCCAGGTGCGGTCGGACAAGTGAGTTGTACAGGCACAGTACAGTCTCCTGGTTCCGATAACCAAACTGGCGCTTAATATAGCCTAGCATCCTTTGGGCCTTTTCTCCGCTTCATTGCACTGTTTCGAGAACTTGAGGTCACTAGTGATTGTTACACCCAATTCCTTCTCAGTGTCACTCGATTCGAGAGCAGTGCCCTTAAGGATATACTGAGATTGGGGGTTTCTGTGGCCGATATGCATCACTTTGCATTTGCCCACGTTAAAAGGCATTTGCCACGTGTCCGACCACTCCCCAATCTTCCCAAGATCTTCCTGCAGGCGGGCAGTATTTCCATCCTTTGCAACGTTCATACCAAGCTTGGTATCGTCGGCAAATTTGGAAATCTTAGCAACCATGTCACCGTCCATGTCGTTGACGTAGATGATGAATAGTAGTGGTCCCAGGACAGAACCTTGAGGCACCCCGCTAGTAACGGGCACCCACTCAGAAGACTGTCCATTCACCACCACCCGTTGCCGTCTGACACTTAGCCAGTTCTCGATCCAGCTGGCTACCTTTCCGTCTATGCCAAGCACTCGCACTTTCCGGAGAAGGCGGTGGTGTGGTACCTTATCAAAGGCTTTTTGAAAGTCTAGGTAGACCACATCCACCGCCTTGTCCCGATCGTGCTCACTGAAAACGAAGTGGAAGAATTCCACAAGGTTCGTCAGGCATGACCGTTGCCTTCGGAAGCCGTGCTGGGAATTCCTCAGTAGCAGGTTTGACTCTAAATACGACGTCACTTTGTCCACCATGATGCTTTCCATGAGTTTACTGACTATCGAAGTCAGACTGATAGGTCGGTAGTTCGACGGTTGGTTACGGTCTCCTTTCTTGAAGATAGGAGTCACCTCCGCCTCACGCCAGTCTCTAGGAACGCATGCGGTCCGGATTGACATGTTAAAGATAGCGCACAGATGTCGTGATACTTCATCGCACACTTCCTTCAACACTTTAGGTAGAAACCCGTCCGGTCCAGGGGACTTATTCGTCTTTAGGTCAGCGATCATTTTCTTTATTTCTCCTTCGGTGAAGTCCATTGCCTCCAGCTTTTCCCCCGAGTAGGAATCCGTCGGCTGGGGAATGGGACCACACTCTTCAGTAAACACTGAAGAGAAGTAGTCGTTGAGGAGGTTAGCATTTTCTGCATCTGAATGCTTTAATGTCCCCTCTTCATTCCTCAAGGAGCCAATCGTTCGACGGATTGGTTTACGGCTGTTCACATATTCAAAAAACTCCTTGGGATTCTCTTTACAGAGTCTCGCCACTCGGAGTTCCTCAGACCGCTTAGCCGCCCTTATGCTGGACTTCACTCTCCTGGCTATCCTCCGGTATTCGTCAAAGTCACCCCAGATCTTCGATTGCCGGTACACAGTTCTCCTCTTCCTAAGCAGTTGGCCGATTTCTCGATTAAATCACTTTGGTTGAACAGAAGACCGACGGGGACATTTGAGAGGGATGAAACGCGATTGAAGACTCATGAATGTGGTTTTGAAACTGTTCCACGAGTCTTCAACAACATCGCACACTTCTAGCCTCGCGTCAGTCAGTCCAACACGAAGACCTGCAAAGTCTGCTCTTTTCAAATCGAGTTTCTTCGATTTACTAGTTGCAGGCCCTGCCTTCGGAACTTTGACTACAAATCTAATTATTCGGTGGTCACTGCCACCGAGCTCTTCACCAACAGAAAGGTCCTCAACGATGTCATCCTCAGAGGTGAAAACCAAGTCGAGGATATTGTTTCCTCTCGTTGGCTCTCTCACCCATTGAGTGAGGAACTCGTTGTTCGCGAACTCCAGGAGTAGTGCGTTCTCGCCACAGGGTTCTCTGCTTTCCCAGTCAACTTGTGTTTTGAAATCACCCATGACGATACACACTCTGTCTTCGACAAGTTCTCCTAGTAGCTAGTACAGATCTCTGTCCTTTTCAACGAGTTGGGCAGAAGGTCTATAAAGCACCAGGGTCCTGTATTTGGCAAAACCTATCTCTAGGTCAACACCTAGTAGTTCATGGTCGGATACGATGTTGCAATCCGTCGAGTTGAGAGTATTCTTGACATTCAACATCAAACCGCCACCCTCTCTGTCTGGCTTATCTTTCAGGAAGAGCTGGTAACCGGGAATCGTGAATTCACCTTCAAAATCTCGGCTTGAGGTTTTTATCCACGACTCCGTTATGGCCACCTCAGGTTCCTCTGTTACTATGAGGCCACGGAGCCCAAGAAACTTATTCCTGATTGACCTCGCATTGAACAGAAGAACTTTCAGGGAGTCCCCTAGTGTAGGACTCCCTACGCTCTTCCGTTTCCCGGCTTCTCTGTTTTCGTGGTCACACCCTTTTTGACGACCTCCGAGAAGGTCTTTCCAGCATAGTATAGCCTAGCATAGCATATCCTAGTATAGCTTAGTAGTGTCTAGAATAGTATAACATTTTATAGCATAGCCTAGTATAGTCTCGAATAGTAGCCTGTCAAAATCTAGCTTACCGTAAGATAGCCTATCATAGTATTACCTCACATAGAGTAATAAGGCCTAGCATAGTATAGACTCGACGGGTACTAGAGTCCGAGATAGGATGCAGGGTAATTGCTTCCAGAGAAAATGGAAGAGTGCAATTATCGGGGAGACTCACGTAAAGCCTAACTGACTGGAGGGTTGAATACGGCAAGTAAACGGGGCGCTGCAAAGTTTAACTTGCAAGATTCCTTCTTCTTTAACCTCCCTGAGAAATAAGCGAGTGAGTATTCCAGTCGATGAGCGAAGTCGATAACCGAATGATAGATGCCTGTCCGTGTCTATCGTCTGTCGGCGGGAACTATAGCCTTAGGTACGAACGAGGCCTGATAGAGGTTACGCGTCGCGTTCGGAGCTGGAAGCCGTTGGGAGGCAAAGCAGGGTGTACGAGACTTTGATTTCTCAAAGCTTTTCTCGAAGTATTTATGCTGTTTCAGTGGAAGCGGGTCACCGGGGGCCCCCAAAAGGGAGGCCTGTATCTCATTAGACTTGGCGCGCCAGGGGGAGGGGGGAGGATAGTCTTGGCGGTCTCACAGCTTTGCGCAAAGGTTCTTGGCGCCATGGGCCTGGCGTCGGTCAGACGATGAGACGGAAAGATAAAGAGAACCCAACCCGGGTCAGCTGACCGCGCGAAGTCTCGATGCTTCTTTGGGGCTGTCTGGCTGTACAGGTACATCTTCCAGGCGCCACAGGAAAACGTTGGGTTCTAGGGGGGTTGGGAGGTAACTTTCTCTCTCTGACATCTCCTTCCCTCCCAAGATGGAGCTTCCGATAGAAGTGACATTAGACTAATACAGGGTAATTACATGGCTAAATTTCCCATAGGGACACACTTACAAAAGGGATGGTACCGAGTACTCTGCACAAAAATAAGTCAAAAAGGTGGACTCGGGAAATGCTCAGTATTCCCATTACCAAACACATCAAGAAAAAAAAATAACATTAATAATACAATAAGACAGGCAGAATAGTTATTAATAGCCGGGGTCAAAATAGTTTCGTTAACCAGGGTCTTACAAACAAGGATATTAAAAAAAAAATGAAAAGTCCCACAATACAAAAAAAGGTACATACTAACAGATTAACTCATCAAAAATATATACACAATAATAAAAATAATAAATGCACATATTCCTATAAGGCATTACACAAAACTACAAGAATAATAATACAATAAGATAGACAGGAATAATTATCAATAGCCTGGGTCATCATAGTCTCGATAACCAGGGGCTTATATACAAGGATATTAAAAAGAGAAAGAAAGATCCCACAATACAAAAGAACGGTACATACGAACAGGTTATCTCATCAAAAATATATACACAATAATACAAACAAATAATGGCACATATTCTTATAATGCATTACACAAAACTACAAGAATTCTTGTGGAATATATACAAAATTAATCCAATTATTCTACAACAGCACTGCATTGGGGAACCCAGTAGCAAAACCCACTAAAGTTAGCACGTGACTGTGTCCTTCACTCGATGTGGGGTATATCAGACCGATACAATCAATTGCGACACGATAAAACGGCTCTGAGATTAGGGGTCCTCTCTGCAACGGTGCGGGCTTAACTCGTCCTTTGACGGCAGTCTTTCCGCAGATATCGCAAGATCTGCAGTAGCGACGAATTTCTTCATAGGCGCCTGGCCAATAAAAATATTTGAAGATCTTCTGGTTAGTGTTTGTGTGTCTAAAATAGCCTGAAATTAGGCTATCATGGGCAGTGGTTAAAATGTGACAAACGTGAGAACGCGGGACACACAATACTCGCGTCGGGTGTTTACCGTTTTTTGAGCACGCACAGTAAAGTAAGCCGTCCGTAACTTGCTAGGAGATCACCTTGTCTCGTAGGGTGACTTCTTGCTCTTTTGACTAGGCCTTAGTCCACACGGATCGAAGGGATTCGCAGTTCTTTTGGTTCCTTGCGAAATCTTTTGTCATGACCTCCTTGAATTCTGAAGAATGTGAGGCTTCTAGGGGCGAGGGCATCTTCGAATCTTTTACCACTTGCGAACAGGTAACTACGGGTTGAGCCACGAAGTTGGGGGAGACCCATGGGCACTGGCCAATGAGGACGGAGTAGTATTTAATAAGGGCTGCCACTACCTTTGCCCAGCTGGTGTACGCACAATCGATGTAGCACTTAATGATGGGGAACCGATCGGCGCGCCCCAAGCAGTCGTGCACGACGGCGAATTTATTATGGTCCGAGGGTACGGAAGGAAGCTGCTGGTGAGAGACCACTATGCAGATGCACCCGCTATTTCTCACAAGAGTGGAGACACGGCAGCCATTATCGTTCCGGATTAGAACTTAAGGCCTCACGGGGTATTATTATCAAACAAGAAGCTTACCTGGTGGTGCGCGGGACTTGAGGTACTCGAGGGAGGAGAAGATTCCGATGGTGTTGACGGAGGCACAGATGTGGCACAGATCTGGTGTACCTGGTGAGAAGAGTTATTCCTGAACTGAGAGTTCTGAGGGCAGTTCGTTTTCACGTGGCCCTCCACATCACAGAAAAAACAAATGATGGGCCTCCTGGGGAAAGATGACGTATAGGGGCCTGAAGAGAACGGTTTTACATCCCGGTGTTCAGGTGAAAAGATTGGTTTCGGCTTTGACGTCCCAGCTACTTTTACAAACTTGTTTCCATTTTGCAGGATGAATTTAACTTTGTTTGGCTTAAGTTTGGGGGAAAGGGGTGCCATTTTCGTCCCTTCTTTCGGATAAAGGTTGTGGCTTGTTGAATAAATGTCGGCCTCTTCGGTGCACTCCTTGAATGTGAGGCACCACCGATCTTTTACGAAAGATCTTACTTCAAACAGAAAGTGCAGCCAATAACTGGTCTCTCAGCAAGAAACCAACGAGGACATTGTAGTCATGCGGGATTTTAGAAGCATCAAGCCAAAAGTTGAGGTGACGCTGAAGGGTGTACCCAAACTGGCGGTATTTTAGGCTGGCTGAAGGATAGATTCTCAAATAAAATTAATTAATTAGAGTTACTATGCTCATATCAAAAGGAGAAACTTTGCCAATACTAATAATTGTTGGGGTTTCAATCTTACGGGTCAGTGACTTCGAGGAAGGTCTTACTTAAGAGGAGGCGAGTGGGTCATGATCCTGATGAGGTAAGGGAGGCCCGATCCAGATGAGGCAAGTGGGGCACGATCGGAACCAACCTTCCGAGGAATGGCGATGAAGATAGCCAATCTTCAAGGATTACGTTCGAAAGGGAAATGTGGGATTACTCGTAATTCCACTGGAAGAGGAAACTTCTTTTCCTCAAAGGTAATCGATGGATATTTTCTTCGGATAGATTAAACGAAGGGTAACTGCCGCGCAACTTCAAAGGATTGCCGTTCACAGAAGCTACCAATTGACTGGTGTAGAATGACGGGGAAGAAAGTCTTACTCTCTCATGAACGCTCATGGGACTTCGACTTAAGACGATGAGGACGACTTTGAGGTGCGTGCGGGACTCCTCGATCTCCAGTCAAAACCAAGAATTTGTTTGGGCGATTCTGAAGGGAAAGAGGGAATTTGGAGAAAGGAATCACAAGCTCCATAGATCTGAATCCGGAGGCCGAGTTGATTCATTATTTAACAGTAGGGTGCGAAACACAGCGGCTCTTTCTCTCCACGTCGCGAGGGAGGGATGGGGGGGGAGCTCGGAACAATTTCGCAGGATTGAGGATATTTCGCCGATGCGTCCAGTGAGGCAAAAACATCTCGAATGCCTCGGAATAGGAAATGACGCACGTGGTATCCGAATAAAGTGAGTAAGTCGGTGTTGTTCTTTTACACACCACATCTGCCTCGATGTGCCAGTGGTTGCTTTCGAAGATTTTCTTGAAGTGGATTAAGAAGGCTCCGAAATCCTCGCCTTCTTTAAAAACAGGAAGCTTAACAGAAACGGTAGAGGAAACTTCGGACCTCGAGCTGATGGACAGCGTCTCGTCCCTGATCCTACTCATTTCCAGTTCATGAAGACGTATTCTTTACATTTCTTCCCAGCCTTCCATTCTTTCTTCTCGTTCTTCTCTTTCTTTTTTCTTCTCGTTCCTTCTCTTCTCTTCCTTTTTCTCTTTGTCTTCTCTCTTTTCTTTCAGTCCTTTCCTCCTGTGGGATAGAAGTTAAGAAGTCTTTGTCGCTGAGCCCAAGCGACTTTCCTTGCAACTTGAACGTGTTAAATAATGAGGACATTTTATCGCGTTCAACCATCTTTCAAGAAAAGCACCACGAAAAAAAAGGGGGGAATTATTTGACGCACAAGGGAAGTGTTGATAGGCTTTGGTGGACCTACGATTCTTCACTTAAAAAAACAAAACAAAGCAAAAAGCAATAATTATTTTGCACAACGCGAATTCTTAATTATACTTGAAATATTAACTCCGAAATTTTAGCGAGAGCCTGTGTTGCCCAATACCCAAGAAGAAATCGACAACACAATACAAAAAAAAAGAAATAAGATTAACTAATTACAATACAGCAGACGTTTTATGAGGCCTGGAAAGGGTTAAAGTTTCACACGGTCAAGAAATTCAATACAAAATATTCACACAAAAGGAAAAAATGGGAAATGGGGAAAGTCTTTTCTACAGTTTCTAGAACCAGAACCTTTAATATACAAGAATAACACCTTTTAGAATCTGCCACAGGTCTAAAAGAAATGAGATCAGATACTGTGGATGACCCTAAAAACCTGACACTAGAATATAATGTCGTAGAGTGACGCTAAACACCGGACACCAGAATAGAATATAGGTGTCATAGGGTGACCGTGAAGAGGGCACGTCAGAGAATCGGGATACAGTTACAAGTGCGAGGGTTAAATAAACAAAATCGAGTGCGGTTGGCTTAAGTTCTACTATTATAGGGAATCATAGGCTAGACTTGGTTATACGAAACGTAATTTTGTATAATTATTTTTATTTTGTAATGTTTTTAATCAATAAAGATTTGTATTTGAATTTGAATAAATAATCAATTCTTAGAGGTTTGGGGATTAGAGAAACTAATGGTAAAAAATATATATCTTTACTATATACAAAGAAAATGTTAATAGCACGAGTAAATTAATGACAATAAATAAAATGAGACCCGAGGTACCAAACGGTAGGGAGGGGGGATACAAATGACTCGACGGGTACGAGAGTCTAAGAGAGGATGCACAGTGATTGCTTCCAGAGAAAATGGGAGAGTGCAATTTTCTGAGAGACTTACGTAAAGCCTAATTGACTGGAGGGTTGAATACGGCGAGTAAACGGGGTGCTGCAAAGTTGAACTTGCAAGATTCCTTCTTCTTTATTCTCGCTGAGACATGAGCGAGGGAGTACTCCACTCTTTGAACGAAGTCGATAACCGAGTGATAGATACCTTCGGTACGAGCGAAACCTGGTAGAGGTGACTCGTCGCGTTCGGAGCTGGAAGCCGTTAGGAGGCGAGGCCGGGTGTACGAGACTGCACGTGGCTGCTAACCAAGACGGGGCTGTATAGTACTGATTTCTCCAACTTTTCTCGAAGTATGTAGGCTGCTTCGGCGGAAGCGGGTCGCCGGGTACCCCCAAAGGGGGCCGAGGGATCTCATTTAACTTGGCGCGCGCAGAGGGAGGAGGATACTCTCAGCAGTCTCACGATTTTGCGCAAAGGTCCTTGGCGACATGGGTCTGGCGTCAGTCAGACGATGAGACGGCAAGATAGAGAGAACCCAACCCGGTTCAGCCGACCGCGCGAAGTCTCGATGCTCCCTTGACGCTGTCTTGCGGCCGTGCAGGTGCATTTTTCAGGAAGACGTTGTGTTCTTAGGGGAGGGGGGGGGGAGGAGTAACTTTCTCTCTCTGGCATCTAACCTGGTTTAGTATAACCAAGTCTAGCCTATGATTCCCTATAATAGTAGAACTTACCATACCATACACGAGGATAGCTAGGATAGTATAGCCTAGCCTTATATAGTATAGCTTAGCTTGGCATAGTATGACTTAGCCTAGACTAATCTAGCCTAGCCTAGCAGAGAATGTATAGTATGGCCTATCTTAGCCTAGAAACCATAGTAAGCCTAGCCTAACATAGCCTAGTACAGCCTAGCATATATAGGATATTAAAGCTTACCATAGCATAGCATAGTAAAGCTTATCATAGTATAGCCTAGCCTAGAATAGCATAGTATAGCCTATCCTAGAATAGCATAGTATAGCCTAACCAGGTACAGTTTAGAATATATTAACATAGTATTGCCTAGCCTATCCTCGTATAGCCTAGGCTAGCCTAGTCTTTCAGAGCCTAGCATAGTATAGCCTATCTACCATAGCCTACCTTACCCTAATCTATCTTAGCATAACAGAGTATAAGCATAGTATAACCTAGCCTAGCCTAGTATAAATTAGTCTAGCATAGTATAGCCTAGCTTAGCATAGTGATTCTATCCTATTCTAGCATGGTATATATTGGCATAGCACACCCAAACATATTCTAGCCTAGCCTACCATAGCCTATGCGAGCTTATCATGGTACACAATAATCTAGCCTCATCTAGCGTAGTATAGTCCAGCATAGCCTTGCATAGCATAGCATACCCTTGTAGAGCCCAGCCTAGTATATCATAGCATAGAATGGCCTAGAATAGTATAGTATACCCTAGAGTATCCTAGTATACCCTAGCTTAGCCTAGTATAGACTTACATATATAGCCTGGCATAGTATATATTAGAATAACCTAGCTTATTATAGTATACCTGAGCCTATCACAGTGTATCCCATCCTAGCCTAGCTTATCAACATATAGCCTAGCTTGCCTGGCAGAGTCTAACCTAGCCTAGCTAAGCGCAACCTATAATTGTATATTAAAACTTAGTCTAGCTTAGCTTAGCTTAGCTTACCCTAGTCTAGTATAGCCTAGCTTAGCCTAGTTCACCTGAGCCAGGCCTAGTATATTCTATCTTATGCTTACCTAGTTAGCATATTCTAGCCTAGACTAGTATATAGTATATGATAGTCTACCTTACCCTACCCTGCCCTAGCCTAGTTAGTATAGTATAGTATATCATAGTACTGACTAGCCTAGACTAGACTAGGCTTGCATGGCATGCATAACATAGCCTAGCCTACCATAGCAAAGCCTCGCTTATCCTAGTCTGGTATAGCGGAGACTAGACTAGTGTAGCATAGCTTAGTATATCTTTGCCTAACCTAGCATACGACCAATATAGTAAGATGTAGAGTCGCTCGCGACCTGACTCGCACGTGACTAAAAACACATTTACAAATACATTTAAAAGGTCAAAAATCAGAACCAAACCAAACCAAACCTTACCTTACCTTATGTGAGGGAATCCCCACGTGGAAGATCTTTAGCGGAAAGGAACTGCCATGTGCAGCAAAAGGCCCGGCAAGGACTAAAGTGGTAAGCCTAACCCCCCCCCCCTCCTTCTTCCACAAGCGGTAGCCTCGAATCGAGTCCCCCACGATTCACCTTTATGCGGGCTAAAATAGCTCTGCCAGAAGATTCGAGGCCCTTCGAGAGTAGAGCTGTTTCCCGCTAACCCCCAACTCCGGGGAGAGCCTCGGATATAAATAACGCTCGACTCCCCGGAAGACACACAGAGTTGAGAAGTCTCGCCAGAACCAAGAAGATTTCCCCATGGTTCCAAATCAAGTGCTAGCAACAAAGCAAAGTGACAGCTGGACTATTTTTTGTATTTGGAATTAGCCCCAGCCAGGAGGTAATTCCACTGAAAGATCACCCCGAGTGATTTTCCCGACTTCTTTCATCAACTCCTGTCGAAGCCCTCCTTATATCGGGTAGCCGAAATACTCTCTCCTGGACCGGAAGTTACACCCCCTCCCCCTTGCTTTTGGAGAACCGTCATCACTCCAACCTCCCGCTCTGAAGTCCGAGCGGTCTCACCTCACGTACCGAAGAACCCCCTCTGCCCCCTTCAGTAACCCAATTGAGTTAATCTCCACCCCCCTTCGTTTATTGATGTGATTTTTGCCCGTTAATTCTCTGAGGTAATTTTACCCTTCAATTCTCTTATTATTTTTTTTTGCGTAAATAAAATTCTATTTTTCTACATGTCTCTTTAAATAACCTTGAACTTTGCCATTGTCCATAATTTACCTGACCTCGTTGCACTCTCTCGTTACTCAGCCCGTCTGAACGCGTGGTTTCCCGTCCCTTTTGTCGGTTCGCTTTCAAGTTATTGGTCCTCTCTCATAGATATAATATGGTATTGATATAATGTAATGTCATACCACGACACCTTCCTTACCTTACCATACCTTATATTTTCATGTCTTATCTTATCTTATCTCACCTAACTTAACCTAACCCTAACGATATTTTTCCTCAGTTTCTCACTGAAACAGATTTCTTTTACGCAGAGAGAATCTTTGATCGCATAACACAGTCGACAATCATGAAAGTCTCCATCAAAAGAGAAGAAAAATTTACCTACCACCTGGAGTCAGTTCTCACATAAAAGACTACCAAAAGAGCAGAATCCGTAGCGACCAAGGCGAACCATAACTTAAACTGGCTACCCAGGAGTGGTACCATAACTCGGCAGCAAAAAAAACATCTGGTAACCAACTACTACACTATGTAAAGGCATGCATTTAATAAATTTTTTGAGGATTTCATATGATACAATCGTATATTCAATAAATTATACTAAATCAAGTAACAAAATAAAATACAGGGTGAGGCAGATCAACTTGCTTATTTTAATTTGGCGCCCTGAAACAAAGGTTGCTCCGAGGAGGGTGGGGGTAGGCACATGCGAGAGCGCGTGGCGTAAAGTTGTACTCTAAAGAGAATACTTCATGAAGAACTAAAGTTTCATCCCTACAAATTGGCTCTGGTGCAGGAACTTAATCCACGCGATTTGGTTGCTGGAGAAAATGCATGTAAGGCGCTTCTTGGCATGCCTCACGACACATTTGTTTTCTTAAGTGATGAGGCCCACTTCCATCTTTCGGGATCTGTAAATAAGCAAAACATGCGCTATTGGAGCCCTGATAACCCCAGACAACTTCATCAGCGTCCCCTACATTCACAGCGTGTAACTGTTTGGTGTGCACTAACGCGAGTTGGAATAATTGGTCCATGGTTTTTTTTAAGAAAACGAACCGGAAGTTTCAGTGACCTCTGACCCTTATGTCCACATGATTCAGGATTTTTTTCCTGCCAACACTCAACCAGATGGATGTAGGAGATGTATGGTCGCAGCAGGACGGTGCTACGGCACACACAGCGCGTGTGTCAATGACTGTTTTGCGGCAACGCTTCCCAGGACGCCTCATCTCCTTGAGGGGCGATCTGCAGTGGCCAGCACGGTCGCCTGATTTAGCACCCTACGACTATTTTTTTATGCGGCTATCTAAAA
Organism: Ceratothoa steindachneri; assembly: GCA_963969495.1. Taxonomy (NCBI): domain Eukaryota; kingdom Metazoa; phylum Arthropoda; class Malacostraca; order Isopoda; family Cymothoidae; genus Ceratothoa; species Ceratothoa steindachneri. The sequence continues at coordinate 100,661,181 of OZ018326.1, forward strand.
TCACTTGTTTAAAACGATCATCCTAGGACCCTGGCTTACCTGAAGAACAGCATTCGTCAAGCTGTCGCCAACATACACGTCGATATGCTGGAAAGAGTTGAACGAAACTTCCGAATTCGATGAACGCATTGTATTGAAAATAATGGACGCCATCTGCCTGATATCATCTTTAAAACTAAAAAAACATAATATTTGAATGTTGTACTTGATGATGTTTGAAGAATTAAATATATATTTGCATTACTTTTGTTTTAATTGAATCTCTAAATACGCAAGTTGCTCTGCTTCACCCTGTATTAAGACGTGAAAAATAAGACAACTATTTTTTGAAGAATATTCTAGAAGTTTCTTGAAATCATGTTGAGACATTCTGCTCAGTAGTTAAGAACTGTACAACCACCATTGTTGTCATACTCACTTTAAAGAGATACCAACACACGTGAACGTAACTCCTGAGCTCCGTCAGAGAATTGTTCTCTTGAAGGCTTCGGGGAGAACACCTTCAACGATTACAAGAGAGGTAGGAAGGTCCAAGAGTGTGATTTAGCACATTCTGAAGTTATACGATGAAGCTAAAACCTAAAAATCACCTGTAAAAATTGGTCGACCCTGCATAACCACCTTCCGGAAAGACAGAGCTATTAGGTGCTTATCTATGAAGGATCCCTTCGAGACTGCAGGAGGAATTTCTTGGAAAATTAAGATCAATAGTGAGAAAGAAATGAGCCGTTTCATAGTGTCCCGTCGCATCAATGCATCTAGTTTAAAAATTCGATCTCTAGCAACCAACCAAACCAATCATCAGTAAGAAGAACCAGAAGGCGAGACTTGAATATGCTGAAGCTCATGTTGTGTGGAGGGCTGAAAATTGGAAGAGAATTCATTTCATTGACGAAAGTAAATTTAATTTAGTTGGATCGGACGGCAGACGCTTTGTTAGACGCGTTTCAGGTGACAGACTTAACTTTAAATGTGTTAAAATGTCTGCCAAGAATGAAGGAGGCAGTGTCATGGTATGATGAATGTTTTAGTCTGAAGGAGTTGGTCCGCTACTGTGAATAATTGGAACAGTAAATGTGAATGTGTACATAAACCTCGTACAACGACATGTTATACCTTCACTCTGAGCATCTCTGAACAAGCTAGCAGTATATATGCAAGACAACGTACCATACCATAGTGCAAAGCAAGTTAATACTATTTCGAACAAGAAAATATCGAACTAATGAAGTGCCGTCCTCAAAGCCTGGACCTGAACCCAATTGAGAATCCCTGGAAGTTCATTGGAGAAAAAGTTCGAGACCAGTAGCATTAAACTTTGACGGATTTATGGAAGAAAATTGAGCAAGAATGGAACAAAATAGCATAAACATAATTTTGCAAGAAACTGGGAGGTACTGTGGTCGTCCTTGCACTGAAGTAATAGGAAACAAAGGCTTCAGCACCTCATATTAAATGTTTTCAGTTTCATCGTTGCCAAATCTTGCTTTGTTTCTAATGTATTTGCTTGCTTAGCAATTCTGTGAATGATCTTTCTCTTATTTTGCATATGTCAATATTTTACTTTGTTAGTTTATTTAGTATAATTTTTTGAATGTATGAACGTATTATATGAAATCTTCAGAAAATATATGAAATGCATGTCTTTATATACCATGGAAATTTTATATACCTAACTTTATATTTTTGAAAATATTTTAATAAAGAAAAATTCTTTTATTTGCTCGGTAGTGTATATGTAAACCGCTTTACCCATAAATTGTGCCCCAAATCCTAGGACCTGTCAATTCCCACTCTCTTGCGACCTGGAAGGTTGTTTGTAGATGATAAAAAAGGCTCTCTTTTGATACAGCATAAATCGTCATATCCTTAAGCCTAAAGAAAATAGAGAGGGGAGTCTTGGAAAAATGTGGGTGCACATGGGGACCAAGAGGAAGAGCACCACTTCCATAGTCCCCGTCAGAGCTCAATTCAACCCAGTGAGCGAGGTCTTCCCTATTTTTACTCGGTCCGTGAGGACGCACAGATCTACTTGATACCGTGCCTGTTTGTTTACACAACAAAAATCCCCCCCCCTTTAGGCACTGGGACCCAGAGGGCATGTCCGTCCTTCAGGTGTTTCCACTCTACGCTCGCGGTGTTTCCAGACGCTCGCCACGGGAGTGCTCCTGCCTTTTCGTTGATGAGAGTGCTCAGGCTGCTCATTGGAGCGGAAGGATAAGTGAATTTTTATTATACCTCGCTGCCTGCTGAACCTTTTTTATTGTCTCATTGTTATGTTATTCATGGTCACCTCCTGTCTCCGTCTATCTCCTTCCCCTTTGTATGAGCGTATCTGTGTGGCTGGTTGTAGTGTTTGACTGAATAAATGTGTGAGTGCTAGTGCGTGTTTTAGGTTTAAGTTCTGATTTTTGCATTCTCGGCGCATCTGTCCTGCCTCACCAGGGTGCGTCGTCGCTCACTCGGGTCGCGGCTTCCTAGCGCGATGATCTTTGTGCCCTTGACGGAAAAATCCTGAAGACAGCCATCCGTTTTTAAAATGGACCTGCTGGGTGAGGAGTGCACGGGGCCGCCTCCCCCTTCGGGGGTGCGCATCGTGCTGCACGGTTGCGTTGGCGGGTTTTGCGCTGCGCGAGACTGCCTCCTCTGTATGCGTGGATTGCGCGCGGGCCTACCATTTTCATTACTGTGATAATCATCGCCGCTGTACCAACCGTGAAGAGTCCCATAGTGCATATTCGTCAAAATGTCGCCGATTTATCTTTGAAAAGTGGTCTAGGCTGTCCGTGATTCTGCTAAGGTGGATATGAGGGAGGTCTGTAACTGGTCCGGGAGAAATTCATCTCTTCCAACGTCAGGTTCTCCGATGTACTAAGAATGGCAGCGAAATCTCGTCCCGATCGCCCACGTATCCCGTATACTACCCTATCTTTTACGCCTGCGCCCTAAATGTAGCACCCCTGCCCCTCTCTGTTGTATCAGCCTCGTCTCCTATACCAACCCAAGTCTGGTGTCCTATCTAGTATTTTCCCTTCCTCAACTCCGCTTATTGCCCCCGCGCGAACCGAGGGGGGTCCAATCTTCGGATGCTAGTTCGGAGACTTTGGGAGCCCTTCAGACCTATATTGAAACAACTAAAGCGTTTCACTCTGATGTACTCATGAGTAATAACTCCTAGCCCAAGCGTAAGGCCTCTCTCGACTCTTCCACTCCCTCTCATTCCACGCTCATCCTCCGCAATTCCCAAATGTCTAGGAAACCAGCACAAGATAATCTCAATATCCGCCCGGCTCGCCGAAACCATGATGTCAAGGATATGACGAATCAGGAGATGCGGAGACTCTAAACCCCGAGAGAACTCAGGGCGCTTTGTGCGTCGCTATAAATCACAACCCGGTCTCAGAGCTGGACACTACGCATTATCTTCCATACCAAATGCTGTAGTGCAACTAGCTCGGCCGTAAAGACAGACACAGCGCATGGCAGAGCCCTGCTGATTTCAAATAGAGGGGATACGACGTGAAAACCGACCCCCTCCGTCCCTTCGGACTTGGCGCCATCCGTATACACTGTACCCCCAAAAAGCCGAAAGCAATACTCCCGGCCCTGGCAAAGCCTTAGGAGCAGAGGCGTAACGACAAATTGCCAAAGGTGGTACCCTCCAGGGACAGAAACAGGGGCGCCACCGGTTGAAAGCCACACAAAACTTTTGAAGGAGCATCCTTGCCTTAAACGCAAAGGGTTTAGGCACCGTAGATATCAGCTACGAATGCAAGGAGAGTGGTTCGAGCCTAAACCAGTCTCCCAGCAGCGAGGAGGCGCCGGGCTCGCGTGTACAGGCGAATAATGCAATGAGCACGGCGTAGAGTGAGGGGCATCTCCCCAGCATCAAAAGTTTGCGGTCAATGGAGGACATGCGGAGGGCAACCGTAGTCATGGTTCGAATAAACAAAGTATTGATACAAAAGTAACGCATTAGCCCTATCAGCATCCTTAGTGTTGAAGGTCACGGAACGAAGAATGTCCATGACGCGGCTACAAAAGACACTAAGGCTGCGAATATGAGCTTTCCAGGTGAGGCGTCGGTCAAAGACAAAACAAAGGAAACGGTGCGAATGCTCACTTACAGGCCGACACCATTTAAAAAACAGGTCCGGGTCAGGTTGGAACCTTGGGTGGCCGCAGAAGTGCACCAACTTAGTCGTCTTGGCTAAGAAAACCCGAAGTCTATGCGATTTGGCATAGCCTGAGACTCGGTTCAATGCCTGTTGGAGTCGATGGTTCAGAATTGGCATCTGAGACCCACCAAAGAGATCGAAAGGTCCTATACATAGAGCGTAGCAATAACATCTTCTGGCAGGACCGAGGTGAAGCCAATGATTTGATGCTTAGGGCAAAGAGTATGACACTGAGGACACCTCCTAGCGGGACACCCTCTTCCTGCTCCATTGAGCATAGATATAGATTGGGAGGCGTCCCATTGCCCCCATCATATGGAGAGTCTCCTTGATGCCGTGCGGTACCATATGCATTCTCCAGATCAAAAAACGTCATGACGTAGTAGTGTCTATAAAGGAAGGCATTGCAGATGGCATTATCCAGTTGGAGAAGAGCATCCGACGTGGAGTGGAACTTGCGGAAGCTGCAATGTGCGGAAGTCAGGTGGCATCCGCTGTCCCCAAAAAAGCTAATGTAACATTTATCATTTTATCCATCAAATTGCACACGCAGGAAGTTATAGAGATTGGGAGGAAACCGGATGGGTTAGAGTGACCTCTCCCCGGTTTGCGAAAAGCGAGCACAGAAGAAATTCAACAGGAGCCTGGGAGGATACCCTCTACCCACATACAGTCAAACAAATCTAGAAGAAAGGCCGTCTCGCTCACCCAAGTGTCGAAGCATGTCATAGGGAACATCATCCGGACCAGGGGCTGTGCACGCGCACGAAGCGAGAGCGGAACGCAACTCACTCAATGTAAACCTGTCGTTAAAGGGTTCTCCATCTCTGGATGTAAAGTCCAGTTGGTGGCCTTCCCCTACAACACAATACGCATTGAATGTTGCAGGAGCAGTATCTCAGGTAGATAATGCAGAGAAAGCGGTCGAGAAGGCCTTTGCCTAAAACGTGTGGAGAGCAATTGGGGGTGGTTGTCGTGGAGAACGGGAGGGGGTCCTTCGAGAATCTGCCCCGAATCCTTTTAACTCGTTTCCACACCTCTGCTAGGCGGGTCTTCCCCTTAAGTGAAGACACGTATCCCAGCCAGGAAGAGCGGCAGTCGTGCTTCGAAATACACCAGGACCTAGCCCTAGCTCGACCAAATTCACCAACAGTGAAATCGTTAGGGCGCTGCTTATAGCGCATGTAGGCATAACGCTTCTATTTGAGGGCATGGAAAACGTCCAGAGGTTCAAGGAATAGCAGTTAGGACCCCTGTGATGAGGTTGTGGGATAAGAACTCAATGGCCCATCCACCAACCGACTGAGGAAGAGAACTCAGTTATTTCCTGAAATGCCGACCACCGCCACCCTCGCCAAACACCACCGAGGTGGGCTCTTAGGCAGCAGCGGTCCAGTAAATGATATTTTAATGGAAAAGTTATCATTACAATGGAGGTCATCGACTACCCCCACCCAAAATCAGGCTGTGCATCCGTAAAGCACAAAGATAGAACAAGAGAAGAAAATGAAGCAATTCTCGGGCACCTCTCTCCAGCTCGTCGATCAGGTCGGCAAGGACTTGACCCCTGGTATAAATCGAGTAGTCTCCCCAGAGGGGGTGTCTACCCTTCTAATCTCCGAGTAAGATAAAGGGCCTCGGCAACTGGTGATGGTGCTTTTTGTGGGTGGGTTTTGACGGAGGCGGATGACCTTTGATAGGCCCTTGTGGCTTTTGTCATCCGTGTAATTATGTTATGTTATGTTATGTTATGACGCAGCGGAAGACCCCCGTGTTGAAGTCGGCTGACGTTGAAATGTACGCGGAAATAACAGCATACTTCCTATTTAGGTGCAGCTGCAGAGCTACTGCCTAAAAGAAGGTATCTAAAGCGAAGAGAAGAACGGAGACATCATGCCGGGTGTAAATCGCGGATCCTTCCGCCCGGCCCCCACCCCGCGGTAGTGAAGTCTCAAACCCTTTATACCCTGGGAGGGTGTATAAGGAGAACGGGTAGATACAAGACTCCGCAGCTCCTCCCAGTTGGCCTGGAGTCCGCGGCAATTCCATTGAAGAAATATGTCCCCAGGCCTAGCTTGGAGGAGATGTGCGGAAGCCCTCTTAGAATAGAAAACCCTCACGGGAATGGCCGTACGCTTCCCGGAGGTAGAACTCCAGGCGCTGTCGCCTTCGAGTACTTATCGGTGAAGGTTGGGCTCGCCATTCGAGTCTTATCCTCCCTTCGCCTCGAAACCTTAGGCGGGTTGGGCGGCCTCTGAGGCGGAGGTCCCTCCTTTGGAGGATCCACCGTTTTCGAGTCACCGAGCCTAGCATTGGGTGTGGGTATAGGGGCCAAAGCTCCTTTGGTGTTGTTCTCCTTTCGGCGGGAAGCTTAAGGAACTCCGGAAGATGTCCTCACGATCATCTTCAGGGGTGTTACCTCCTGTGAGTCTAACGACTGTGCGGAGGCCGTTTCGTCTTACGAGAAACGGTCACGCTAGGGGAGGTGAGGAGCTCTGGTTTTAGCCGGAGCTGGGTGTGACCTCTTTGTGTGGCCAGTTCTACCAGTAGAGCGCCCGGGGTGGTAGAACCATGCAGAAGGATTCCGAATGGGTGCGGAAACGACCGTGCTCGTAGACCTGCAGGGAAAAGGAGCAGAGGGTTTTTTTTAACATTGAGGCATAAGACGTTCCAGGATGCGTCGGACGCGCCAGAACCAAGTCCTTAGACTTGCGAAATGAGAGACGAGCCATAGCTTGAACGGCCATGATTTCCTTCTCTATGAGGTACGCAGCAGATTCCTTTTATGAAACGGGGTACGGCTCTCCGCAATTGACACGCTTAAGCATACACGCTTTGTACTTATCGCAATCGGTCTTGTAGCAACTTACACAGACTTCGGATAACCCCGACTTTTCACGTCTACAGGAGCGATTGATATGGCCGAAGCGTCGGCAGTAGTAGCACCTCCGCAACATTCGCACGAATGCCTTCACGCGGTAACGATAGCAACCTGCACGCACCGACTCAGGAAGCCTATCACATTCGAGCGTGACGAAAAGTATAGGGTCACGAAGCCCCTCCCTCTTTTTTATCACACGTTCGACCTTGAGCGTGATGTCATATATGGAGTATTCCACGAGTTCCCTCGCGTAAACCACTCTCTGTGACCTGTGACGGAGATGTCTCCGGAAGATGGACCTACTAAAGATACTCTCCCACACCTCTTGGGGAAGTGATAGGCTCACGTTGTGGAGGCTATATACCTCTCTCGTACAGTTCAAGTTACACTATGGTAGAGGTGTATTCCTCTGCCTCTCCCTCATCTCTCTTTATGTTGGATCTCATCCACAATCTGACCCTCCGTCTATCCACTGGTGCATTCCGCTTTTCCAATATATCCACCATTTATGCTGAGGGTGATACTTCCTTGCTCCATTACCACCACCCACAGGTCTGTCTACGGTGTATTTTCAGTATTTGGCAGCTCCCTCGCTCAGAAGGCTACACGAGCATCTTCTCACAACGGTCTCTCAACGCCTATGACAGGTCTCCATCGGTACACTGGCCCTTGGGACTTCGCAAAGCGAAACATGTTTCCCGTTTAGTTCATCACAACTCAGTCCTGCCCTTCTCGTTTCCGCCCTTCGCCCGATGGACATTCCACTTGTCAAATATTTCTATGGCTCTCTTTGAAATGCAGAAGTCTTTGGTTGCCTGCGTATGGCGAGGGCTATGTTCATTGAATATACGACATTACATACTTCGGAGACTAGTATCTATAGTTTCCGAGTCGTTACCGCAGGCAGTTTCTTTTTTACTGCCGACCTTTATACAGTTTTATTATAACCTTATGCCTTTTATCCATCTGGAATTTTACTGCCTTTACATTTTTTATTGATTCGAAGAGCGTATTATACGCTTTTTGCTCTTTAACTTCGATATTGTCCCCTTGTCTCCAAAATTCAGTCCTGGTTGGTAAAAAATCCTTCCAGATATAGAGTAGAGTTTAAGGCCATTCCTAGTCATTTGTATTCCAGGATAACGAGTGGGCCAATTAGGCAACTCGAATTGTGACCACCGACTTGCTTATCGTGACTTTTATTCTTATTAGGGACTGCATTCGGCCACTCTGGTAATCAGAATGGGATAGCCGCATCGATACCAAGCTGCATTCCATTAAGCCCTAGGTTTACTGTGGGCTAGAATTTATCAACATTGTCGGAGCTCTGAGGTAGTCCTTTGTTGTCTGCGTATTGACCACACATTGACATTTAGCAAGTAGCCATGCGTCCCATAACGCCCCCACTGTTGATCTCTTTAGCTCCTCTGCCAGTCCCTGTCTGGAATGTTTCACATCTATTTTACGCGTCCCATAAATGATAAATAGGGATGATGGGCGATCCCCTGCCCTCTTTCTCTCATCTCGGATTTTCAGACGATCTAAAAGTGCGTTGATGATTGTAAAAAGGCAACTTACACCAAACGAGATTAACAAAGCGAACTGTTATCCCCCAAACGCCACACAATACTAGGTACTAGTCATCGATAACACTAACAAAATCTCTTTTGCGACATCCAGAGATTCAGAGTTGTGAAGTTACGAAGTACAATTACTTAACTACAGTACTCAAGTAGCAGTTTTGTACTTTTTACTTCCTAAAAAGTACTCGGTGATTTGAGTACTTTCATATCTACTTGCAAGCTTGCTCACGTTTGGACCAATCACATGCATCCTTTCACACCCGATAGATAATTCATTTGTCTCTCCCGCCTTCCCGCCTGAAAGAGGGTGACAGTCGATAAAATTATTTCTTATTGTCCTATACTTCTAGCGTGCTGCCGCCCCATTACTGGGTCTTCATGAGTTCTACTTCTACCGTTGCAAGTAAAAATAGTGGAGATTCCCACCCATTGCCATACTTGAAATCATTTTTTAAGTACAAGAAAATTGTGTGGAAACTCAGTGAAGTTGCAATGTTTGTTGTGTTTGCCAAAAAATCACCGAGGTGACCGCATACATCAATTCGCCTTCAAATTAAAGAAAAATATTGATATGAGTAATCATGCTTTTAACTAAATATGTAGTGTACAGTATATTTGGTAAAAATACCCACATAATATGTTCTTCACTCATTAAAGTTTTTAGCCTTAAACTACCTTGACGGCTGTGACATGTTTGATTTATTGTATTATTAGTAAAACTTCAAGAACCTTAATATTGTATAATCATAAGTATGTGGTTTAACTGATAAGGTCATTTTCTTCTAGGCTAAACATCGTAGAACTGGATTTCCTGAAGGAGTACTACAATGCCTTGAAGCCAGTAGCCAAATCATTGGACATCCTTCAGTCCGAGAAGAGTACACATATGGGAATGCTTCTTCCAACTCTGTACCAGTTGTTGACTAAGCTGGAGAAGATCAAAACTTCTGCTGACCTGAGCCTTCCTCTCATCACCGGCCTTCTTTCAGCAATAAAACATCGGTTTGCTGAGATGCTGGAGGATCATGAACTTATTGCTGCTGCTATTTTATTGCCAAAGTTTAACAACATTTGTACAGACAGACGATGGCAATATCATTATCAAATGTATCATTTTAGATTAAATTAATATTTTAAGTAATAAGATGGAAGAAAGGTACTCAACCGCACAAAATTATTTCGAAAACTAATTACAATTTGTTTCAGGTTTCTGTTATAATGCGTCGAGCATTGCTTGATTAAAACCTTCCTATAAATAAACCAATTTTTATTCACAATGATTATTTGAGTTCTTAATTTATTTTGTACCATTTCAGGTTTGGGATACATCAACCTTTGGCTGGAGAAGAAATCTAGTTTCACTGAAGAGATGTTTGATGCCGGTAATAGTAGCTCAGATGATGAAGAATTCTTTTCTTCGATGAAAACAAAATCACAGTCCGGAATTACACAAGAAATTAACAGGTACTTGTCAGACCCTGGGAGTGATATAGAAATCCTGAGGTGCTTTCCTGCATTGTCGGATATTTCACTTAAGTTAAATACCCCCACTACCTGCATCTGGTGCTTGAGAGCGCCTGTTTAGGTCTGCAGGACTAATTTTCGCCCGAAACGCTCGCAGTTAGATAGCTAGAACTTTGAAAAGCAGTTGCTTGTGAAGCTGAATAAAAAATGTCAGTAATTAATTCCTTTGTACATTTTTTACTTAAAAATTAGTTTAGTTAACCAGACTATTATATTCTAGAATTGTGTTAAACTGGATAATTTTGTAATTAATTTTACTTTTCATATTAATTAGACTTTCTGATCAATAGAAGGATATTTACAGCTTGATTGTTAAGTCCTGTTTAACTTAAATCCAATATATAAGGGTCAGTACAGCGTGTATAAAAGAGTTTACTGTACAGTATACTGAATAGTGTCTGAGGTGATGGGTACTTTACTATTTACCGCTACCTTTTACTTTCACTACTTGACTACTTCATGAATAAGTCAATTACGTTTATTAGAGTACATTTATGTTTGGGTACTTTTACTTGTAATGTTGTGAGAGTAACAATGCTTTTACTTAGGTATCAAAGTAGGGTACTTTTTGGAACACTGCAGAGATATTAGACCAGACACTTTTAGTTGGACTGGCAACCAACAAACCAGTAAAGGCGTTCAGCTTCCCTAGGGCGGGTTGATTTGAATTAAATTCCTTCGTTCTGGGCACTTAGGCCGCTCCTCCAAGTACCAGTTGTAGGTCTATACAAAGATCCCATATGAAGATAAAGATCACAGTAGAAATAAAAGGTAAAGGAGAGAAGCCTGCTACCCTCACATTACAGAGATTGTATGGGGGGGGGGGGTATAGGTTTACGATTGTTAATGGGGTTTTAAAAGGAAAAGAGGGCCGTCTGGGGCCTGATCGGTTTACGTAACGGTATTTAAAGACCTTTAAAGGTTTGGTCGGATTTCGGTTGGCGTGACGGGTGACTTGATTTTTATCCCACCCTCCCGCCCCCATCCGTCGAGTTTGCTCTCCAAAGGTTTACGTAGATTCTGCTTCTAGGCTGGGTTCCAGAAAGTGCCTTGGTTACTTTAGGGTTATAAGAAAGGACTTATGGGGGTATCTGCTACCAATTTATAGGAAGGTAACCAGTTTATAGCGGTGAGTTACCAACTTCATCTGTGTATTTGACTCCAAAGATGATTCTTTACTGGTATTCTTATAGTTGGCTGGGCTTATTGAAGGATTACGGGTAATCGAGGTAAAGAAAAACTTTGAGAAAGGAGGTAGCAATAATATACTTTTATTCTAATAAAGGCCTATTGAAGTGGCAAGCGGCACATCAAGAAGTACTTTGCGGGCGACAAGCAGGTTTTCTTATTCAACGTGAAGTATTGATTTCTGGAGCGACAAGACTTAGGCGATTTAAAGGGGTTCCGTAACGTTAATATAGGAACGAATTAATCTTAATGTCTTAATGACAATTCTAATGTTTAATGCAGGGGCGGGAAACCACCAGCCCGCGAAGGCCTAGTGTCTGGCCCGCCACCTTGCTCGGCATTAATATTACAATCTGGCCCGCGAACCCTCCCCCCCCTGCCGAAAAAAATATTCTGTCAAACAGCATCTGTCTCAGTAGACTCATAGAAGAAGAGGGGAATGAGTCCTTACGTCTGGTAGTGAAAGTGAGTAAAAAATGAGACAAAAATGCATTTCCCTCACAGATAAGAAAAATTTCATAGAGACCAAAGTTGTAGAGGAGGCAATTCCAAACAAAAAAAAAATGCTTATGACTTTTCCGCTGTTTGGCAACTCTGCGCCTCACTCTGCGATCCTGTCAGATGCTACCTCAGACCGCTACCTCAATTACATTCTTCTGTCTACCTCATCCATCGAGTTTGGCATTGAAACACATCTTCATGGCAAGCAGCACCAACCGTTTCACTGATTAGTATGTTTTTCATTAAAATTTTTGTATAATGTTTTCAAGAGTATATATATATGGTCACTTTGGGGATTTCGTTTGTCACTCCGGCCGTCACTCTGAATAGATTGCCCACCCCTAGCTTAATTATTCTCATTGGTCGTCTATATATACCGTTTTATCTTCTAAGGGACGTGGCATAGCCTCCTCCGAAGGATGAGCCTCCATCATCGAGTTCCTAAGTTTCCACCCCTAAGGAGGAGCTACTGAACAGCTGTGTGTTTCTAATTTACTTACATATCCCAATAGTTTTATCTATACTGCTTGTCACACATCTTTGTTACAATTTCCTTTGGTCAAAGTCTGTTTTGCCCACCTGCTTTGTAGACTCCCCCTCTTCTGATAATTCTATCCCAAGACGAGACTTGTTTGTTTATTTGTTTCCTCTTGTTGACTTAGGTATCTTGACCCTTTATCCTTTTCATGCGTTCGCCATTTTTGTATTTCCCGCGCGTTAGGATTTAATAAGACCACCGTGCGTCCATTTTGTGGAGTTTCTTGCTGGGCCTATTTAATCCTGAAATTTGGTGCCAGTAGCCTACCTATTACATAAACCGATCACCGCAGTACTTCCCCGCGAGTTAATGGAATTAATGAGAAAATAGATTATAACAATTACATAGGTATATTAAATGCATATTCAATGCATAATTAGACCTCTGGCACCAAAATTGCGCGATTCAATAAGCCCAAAAGATACCTCCATTAAATGGACGCGAGTTGGTCATATTAAATCCAAGCATGCCTTATTAATTATATATAATATAAAGATTCAATAATGTATGAGAGATAGGATGAGATTTGTAGATGTACTTCTATATAAGCAAGCAATCGTGAGACATAGAGAGGAGCAAAGGAAAATGGTTGAACACCTGCATTTGATAAAGCTGCCCAAGTTGTATCTCGAGAGAGGATTACCAAAGACGGATATTTAAGGAGGAGCCCTAGTAAATACAGTTGTTAACTGTAAGAGATCGCGCAGCGACAATCGTATCAAATTATACAAATAAGAGTTTATCATGCAAATGTACATACCGTGCACAGGCTACCTAGCCCCGCCCAAAGGGTGGAGAAATGCGACCATACCGCAGGTAAGTCGTCCCACGGACATCTCCAAGCCACCCCCTATGTGTTAGGCTATGTGCGTAAAGAGACTTGAAAGAACATTTAGCTGATATCAGAGAGTGTATGAACTTGTCAAGTCTCTTTACGCACATGCAAAAGCACGACCATATAATTGATTTTAACAATGCAAAAATCATTTATAAATCAAACAATTATATTGAGAGGAGAATTGCGGAATCCATCATCATCAACAAAGTTGATAATTTCAATTTACCTGAAGGGCAATACAAATTTAACAAATATATAACGAATAGAGTCGCCAATCGTATCTATAAGCCCCCGGACGCAATGCGTCTCGGGGATTAGCAACTCTCCAGATTTTTTACGGTTCCATTTCATTTTGTTTAGCTTGTCATTCACACCAGATTCACTCGAGTTTTTTTGCCCCAGATGGTTTCCTGCTGTTTCATTTTGTTTAGGATGTGTCTTACCTTATATATACTGTGCTCTTTGCCTAGTTTCTTCATTATTAGTTGAAAATGGTATCTTGCCAAAACTAGTCCGATAGTTATAAATAAAATCTTGATTCAGATATTGTGGTTTACCATTATCTTTCATATATATATATATATATATATATATATATATATATATATATATATATATATATATATATATATTAGCAAAAATCTTGATAGGTAACACGTGAATGAGTATAAATTTATGGTTGTACTACGTAGGAAAAAGATTGATTAGAGCTAATAACATTTTCAAACTCACAATGGTTTATGAAATAGAGACACTGTATTTATACAAACAATGTTTTCCCTATAAGGCCACACGCAGTGCAGGTTTAACCTAGTAGCACATGTAGTACGTGCTACGGGCCCCGCGCTTCAGGGGGCCCTGAGTGGATGTAAAAAATTAGTAATAATTAAGTCTTTGCTCTTAGGCACAGAAGGCCGAGACAAAATAATTATTCATTTACCTGATTTTTTTATATTATTATTATTATATATGATACTACTATATATAATAAAAATATAGAAAACTTCACTAGAGCATCCTGCATAGTATAATAAGTCTGGCATTATGCTGTAGTAGTACACCATATGGTCCAGGGCTACTCAACTGGTAGCCCGAATGCAAAGAACAGGCTAAAGGAATTCTGGTAACCATGAAAACAGTGGAGACGGGACTGATGGTCATACTGTGGGATCAGATGCTGCAAAGATTTTAGAAAACCAGTGTTTCATTGCAGTCATCAGATCAAGACTTGAATTCTGTTTGTGCGTTGTATGAATCTTTGCAAGGTTATGTTGAAGCTCTAAACCAACTTTCACAGCTATTGAAAATAAGGCCAAAATTCTTACTGATTGCTATCAATACCGCAAGGACGTTTCACGACAAAGACGACGGAATTGCAAATATGACCATTACTATGGTTCTACCTAAGATGATAGCAACATAGAATCCTCCAGCAATCTGAATCATTCAGAATTGGAGCCTTCCTTGTTATTGTGGACAGTTTGGTTGCTGCTCTCAAAAAAGGCAGATGGTACATATGAGGTTGAAAGGTATGTTTGGGTTTGTTCGAAAGCTGCCAGAGACTACTCCAGATGAATTCAAGGCGGGTGCAACAAAACCTTTTCAGGCTTACCCTGAAGATTTGGAAAAGGAGTTAAAAAAGGAATTGATCCAGTTTAGCGGACTTTTGAAAATTGACCTAGCTGATATTGTTGCTGGATCTCAACAAGTCCTTTACGAACTGATATTGTATCGTCTGATAGTTGATAATTCTTTTGGGTGTTGTTTTCCTAATGTCGAGATAGCGTTGAAGATACGAGAGGTGGTCAATAGGTTTTGCAATTCGGATATAAGGAAACGAGATATGGGGAAAAGTGTTTTATTAATTTTTCAATATAACTACCCTTGACTTCAATGCACTTGCGCCATTTGTCCCTGAGGCTTCGAATTCCGGACAACCACAAATCTTCCGACTGCTGTTCAATCCACTCGTGGACGGCGAGCTGAACATCTTCACCGTCCCTAAAACGTCGTCCACACAGTGCAACCTTGAGCTAGTGGGCTAAAAAGTAGTCACTAGGGGCCAGATCTGGAATGTAGGGAGGATGGTTGAGCCCCTCGAATCCGCACTCGCGCAGGGCAGTTTGTGCAACTCTGGCCTTGTGGACTTTGACGACGTTGAAGTCGATCATGGGGCGTGAGATTTCTAGGGACCCAACGGGCAGAAACCTTGGCCATGGCCAAATTGTCGTGGATGATGTTGATAACACTTCCATGTGATATTCCAAGTTGTCGCTTAATTTCTTCGACCTTCACCCGTCGATTTTCGAGGATCATCTTCTCCAAACGGGCCATATTGTCCTCGTTGGTCACGTCTGACGGGCGTCCTGGACGGAGGTCATCTTCAAGGGACTCACGACCAGGGCGGAACTCGCTATTCCAACGAGCAATGGTTGCATAGAAAGGGGCGGTGTCGGTATACACTGCAACCATGCGTTCATGGATCTCTTTTTGCATTCTTGACTTCCTTGGTCAAAAATTTGATCACTGCGCGGTGCTCAACCTTCTCCATTGTTGAAAAATTTGTGACTGACGATCTGCGATCAGCTACTGCTTCGTAAATAGACGAGGTAGGAGCGTGCGGCTGCAGGTCCTGACTTGTCATAACTTGTCCTAACACCACCACAAACAGCCATCCCTCTTCCTCTGTTTTGCCCTACCCATTCGCAAAACGTATTGACCGCCCCTCAATATTTAACTCTAATGGAACCAACTGCAGTGGTGAACGCTCTTTTTCAAAATTAAATGGAATCAAGAACGAATTAAGAATTCGTATGGGCCAAATAAGATTTAACCGTCTCTCTCTCTCTCTCTCTCTCTCTCTCTCTCTCTCTCTCTCTCTCTCTCTCTCTCTCTCTCTCTCTCTCTCTCTCTCTCTCTCTCTCTCTCTCTTTCTCTCTTTCTCTCTCTCTCTCTCTCTCTCTCTCTCTCTCTCTCTCTCTCTCTCTCTCTCTCTCTCTCTCTCTCTCTCTCTCTCTCTACTCTCTCTCTCTCTCTAAATAAACCAGAGGGAGAGGTGACGCCCCCTTGTCGCGGGAAGAGAGCTTGTGTGGACCTTTGACTTTTCGAGCTATGTCGGCGGGGGTACCTCTTCTGGGTACCCCTGGCAGGGCTTCCCTTGACGGTTTGGTCGGAAACGAGGTTCCAGACTAAGTGCGTCATCTTTTCTTTTCTTTTTTTTCTACTCTATCCTTCTCTTTTTTTACTTTTATCTTACTTCCCACTTATACAAAAAAAAGAAAAAAAAAGCCTACTCCTATCATGTCACTCTTTCCCTTTTTTCCCTCTATCTACATATAAGGACCTGGCAGCTACCTCACGCGTCAGAAGAGAGGCTTTGGAACCTCTATAAACAACGCCAATCGACGCTCACTGGTTGCGAGAGACTAGGACTAGAGGGGTCCTAGGCGTTGGGGCACGATGAATGGGATGAGGGTAGTGCCCCGTTAACCCCTTCCCTGGCGCGTAATTATTGACCGTTCCCAGTGCCCGTTGACGGGTGCCTCTGGTAGCATCGGTCCGAGGTGACGGCCCTTTGTTCCCAGGTTGGTTGCCAGGCCAATAAAAAGCCTTGGGTCGAGTTCCTTGGTGTGGCGGGATATCCATTGAACGCTACTCCGAGATCCTGGCCGTTGTGAAGGGAACTAGTAGGAGTTTAGTAAGGGGTGTGCTTCGTTGTTGTTCACCTGGTGAGAAATCGATGGCCCCTTCGGGGAACGTCTGTGCTGCTTGGTTGGGAGCCACGGCACGCCGAGGCTTGACGACTCGGTCGGACGAACAGCAGCACATGGAGCGTGCCTTCTGGAAGACTCCGAAACGACTCCGATCAATAGGCGGGAGCGACTCACGCGGGGAGAACTCACCAACCCCCTTTTTATATATTGATTGGTCACAAGCTTAAGAAATAGAGTGTTCGAAATGGCAGGAAAGAAAGGTCCAGCAGCGCTAAAATTCACGTGTGCCACATGTAAGAAGGACAAGTGGTGCGTTGACTTCCCGGAAGGCTGCTATGCGAAATGCCACCCAGACAGTGTATGCACCACTTGCATTTTAAAGAAGGAAGTGGAGGAAGTAGTCGCCTACTACAGGGAAAGAACTACAGACCTCGAACAGAAAATTGAGAGGCTCAAGGAGGAGCACTCCCACCAGATCCGCAGGCTCGAAGAGAAATTAAACGATCTCTCGAGTCCTGTGGCAAACACTACCTCTGCAGAGAGCCCGTGCCCGAATGTGGCAGCGACACCAAAAGGGAAAAAGAAAAAAAAGACGAAAAAGGGAAAGAAGAAAGAGGAAGAGAGAGAAATAGAAGAAGAAAGGGTACAAGAAGTTAATTAAAAGGATGACAAGGGGGAAAAGATGATAGAGAAGAAGAAGAAGAATAAGAGAAAGAAGAAAAAAGAAAAGCCTGAAAACACCATGATGGGGAAGAGAGAGGAATCGGAGAGCTTGCCTCAGAAAAAAAAGAATCCGAGCTCAGCAGGCAAATGTGCCAGGGTCATCCTTGTGGGCGATTCCCAGGCACGGGACCTGCAGCCCCTGCTAGCGGCCCGCCTTCGCACAAGCGTTAAGGTAAGCTGCCTGCCAGGATGTGGTAACCACCACATCAGAGTAGAGGCTGAGAAATCACAGATTTCTGAGAGCTCAGTCGTTGCTCTGATGGTCAGTGGAAACGACCTCTACCTGAGAGGAGGTAGGGTAGGCCCTACAGATAAAATCCTCCACACGGTCATGGGTGCCGTGGACGACTGTGGGCTGAAAACCCGCAAGCGCGTGGTAGTCGGGATGCTCCGAGGAGAGGTCCAACACGGACCGCTCACTCGATGAATGTGTCTTTAAACCGGCGCCTGGCAGATTTGTGTACGGCAGAGGGGGTCTTTTTTGTGGACCCGTACCGCACCTTTTATGGTAGAAATGATCTCTACCAAAGGGATGGGGTACATCTTTCCTTTAAAGGAAAGGCCTTTCTGTCGAACATGATCCAGGATGTCGTAGAGAGGACCGAAAGGAGTATCCGGCCCAGAGTGAGGGCGGACGTACGCCAGTATGCCCGTGTCACTCCAGGAACGACCTTCTCAGAGGTCGCAAAAAGGGGGTGCCTCACAAACAAACAAGCCGGGAAACGGAAGAGCGTAGGGAGTCCTACAGTCGGGGACTCCCTGAAAGTTCTTTTGTTCAATGCGAGGTCAATCAGGAACAAGTTTCCTGAGCTCCGTGGCCTCGTAGCGACGGAAGAACCCGAAATGGTAGCCATAACAGAATCGTGGATAAAAACCTTAAACCGAGACTTTGAAGGCGAATTCACGATTCCCGGTTACCAGCTCTTCTTGAAAGATAGGCCAGACAGAGAAGGTGGCGGTGTGATGTTGTATGTCAAGGATACTCTCAACTCGACGGATTGCAACATCGTATCCGACCATGAACTACTAGGTGTTGACCTAGAGATAGGTCCTGCCAAATATAGGACCCTGGTGCTTTATAGACCTCCTGCCCAACTCGTTGAAAAGGACAGAGATCTGTACCAGCTACTAGGAGAACTTGTCGAAGACAGAGTGTGTATCGTCATGGGTGATTTCAACACACAAGTTGACTGGGAAACCAGAGAACCCTGTGGCGAGAACGCACTACTCCTGGAGTTCACGAACAACGAGTTCCTCACTCAATGGGTGAGAGAGCCAACGAGAGGAGACAATATCCTCGACTTGGTTTTCACCTCTGAGGATGACATCGTTGAGGACCTCTCTGTTGGCGAAGAGCTCGGTGGCAGTGACCACCGACTAATTAGATTTGTAGTCAAAGTCCCCAAGGCAGAGTCTGCAACTAGTAAATCAAGGAAACTGGATTTAAGAAGAGCAGACTTTGCAGGTCTACGCGCGGGACTGACTGACGCGAGGCTAGAGGAGTGCGATGCTGTTGAAGACTCTTGGAACAGTTTCAAAACCATATTCATGAGTCTTCAATCGCGTTTTATCCCTCTGAAGTGCCCCCGTCGGTCTTCTGTTCAACCAAAGTGGTTTAATCGAGAAATCGGCCAACTGCTTAGGGAGAAGAGAAATGTGTACCGGCAATCGAAGATCTCGGGTGACTTTGACGAATACCGGAGGCTAGCCAGGAGAGTGAAGTCCAGCATAAGGGCGGCTAAGCGGTCTGAGGAACTCCGAGTGGCGAGACTCTGTAAAGAGAATCCCAAGGAGTTTTTTGGATATGTGAACAGCCGTAAACCAATCCGTCGAATGATTGGCCCTTTGAGGAACGAGGAGGGGACATTAAAGCATTCAGATGCAGAAAATGCCAACCTCCTCAACGACTACTTCTCTTCAGTGTTTACTGAAGAGTGTGGTCCCATTCCCCAGCCGACGGATTCCTACTCGGGGGAAAAGCTGGAGGCAATGGACTTCACCGAAGGAGAAATAAAGAAAAAGATCGCTGACCTAAAGACGAATAAGTCCCCTGGACCGGACGGGTTTCTACCTAAAGTGTTGAAGGAAGTGTGCGATGAAGTATCACGACATCTGTGCGCTATCTTTAACATGTCAATCCGGACCGCATGCGTTCCTAGAGACTGGCGTGAGGCGGAGGTGACTCCTATCTTCAAGAAAGGAGACCGTAACCAACCGTCGAACTACCGACCTATCAGTCTCACTTCGATAGTCGGTAAACTCATGGAAAGCATCATGGTGGACAAAGTGACGTCGTATTTAGAGTCAAACCTGCTACTGAGGAGTTCCCAGCACGGCTTCCGAAGGCAACGGTCATGCCTGACGAACCTTGTAGAATTCTTCCACTTCGTTTTCAGTGAGCACGATCGGGACAAGGCGGTGGATGTGGTCTACCTAGACTTTCAGAAAGCCTTTGATAAGGTACCACACCGCCGCCTTCTCCGGAAAGTGCGAGCGCTTGGCATAGACGGAAAGGTAGCCGGCTGGATCGAGAACTGGCTAAGTGGCAGACGGCAACGGGTGGTGGTAAATGGACAGGCTTCTGAGTGGGTGCCCGTTACTAGCGGGGTGCCTCAAGGTTCTGTCCTGGGACCACTACTATTCATCATCTACGTCAACGACATGGACGGTGACATGGTTGCCAAGATTTCCAAATTTGCCGACGATAACAAGCTTGGTATGAACGTTGCAAAGGATGGAAATACTGCCCGCCTGCAGGAAGATCTTGGGAAGATTGGGGAGTGGTCGGACACGTGGCAAATGCCTTTTAACGTGGGCAAATGCAAAGTGATGCATATCGGCCACAGAAACCCCCAATCCCAGTATATCCTTAAGGGCACTGCTCTTGAATCGAGTGACACTGAGAAGGACTTGGGTGTAACAATCACTAGTGACCTCAAGTTCTCGAAACAGTGCATTGAGGCGGAGAAAAAGGCCCAAAGGATGCTAGGCTATATTAAGCGCCAGTTTGGTTATCGGAACCAGGAGATTGTACTGTGCCTGTACAACTCACTTGTCCGACCGCACCTGGAGTATGCCGTACAATTTTGGAGTCCTTCATTGCGAAAGGACATCGCGAGATTGGAACGCGTACAAGCCAGGGCAACCAAGCTGATTCCCTCTATCCGACATAAAAGTTATGAGGATAGACTAAGGGAGTTAGATATGTTCTCGCTGGAAACCCGTAGACTGCGTGGTCAGCTCATCGAAGTCTTCAAAATACTTCGAGGGTTCGACAATGTTGACTACCGGGATATTTTCACACTGAGTGAGAACAGAACGCGCAATCACGGCTTCAAACTTGAACTGAAGCGTTACAACCGCAATCTGTGTGGAAACTTTTTCACCTACAGTATCTGCGGTAAGTGGAACGCACTTCCAGTGGAAGTTGTCAACAGTGAATCTGTTGACCAGTTCAAGTCAAGACTAGACAAAGTCTTGAAAAGTGGCCGTTTAGGGACGCAAAACAATTGAGCAGCCATGTGCCCGCTCAATTGCTAGTCCAAAGGTACCCTCTTTGAATGGACCGTAAGGTCTCCTAGGGTACTTACTTTCCTTGTTACACACACACACACACACACTCTCTCTCTCTCTCTCTATATATATATATATATATATATATATATATATATATATATATATATATATATATATATATATATATATAGGCCCACTTTTTTTTTCATCTTAAAACATCACATTGAAAAATATTTTATTTTTACTTTATTCCTTTTTTGGAAGATCCTTGAAGGAGCCCCTAAGCACATGGTGCGTCCTGGGAAAATGCCTGAGTTGCCAGCACCTTGAGCCAGCACTGAGGCCAACAAATAAATAATACAGCAATTTTTTACTCAGGCGTCCCATTTAGGATAACCAGTGAAATTTGATGAAGATCTTTTAAAAATAAGGAGGAATGTCTTATTTTAACAGTTGAACAATTGTCTGAAAAACAACTGTGCATCATCCTTTAAAGAGGATAGGCAAGGCTTCATGATTGGGGCAATGGATTCCTCACAACCTGCCTGATTTTTTATTTTTTTTAATAGCTCATCTGGCGCCTGCCTACTTGGGCATTAGTCGCCATATTAAAACTGGCCTAGTTCTAGGCTACTTTAAAATAAAATTAAAGAGAGGAGAAAGGAAGCAAGCTCCTGCATCAGGGGGAGGCCCCCCAGCACAGGAGCGTGCAACCTAAAGGGAGAAAAAAAAAAAAACCTTGCTTAAATAATAGGGAGAAGGCCGGCCTCCCCCCAAAAGTCAACAAGTCTACCAGTCAATGTGCACGCACTCGTCCCGAGTACAAGGGACAGGCGGTAGCGACCCAGCCCATCCCGGTACCGGGACAGGTAACATGCGTGAAGATCACCCAGACTGGGACATTCGACAAGAATGTGCCGAACAGTCTGGGGGACGACGCAGTCGTCACAATAGGGCGCAGGCGAGCGCTCCATCAAATAGCGATGCGTCACACGAGTGTGTCCGATTCGGCGACGACAGAAAGCAATCTGAAGCCGTCGCGGCATTGGGGAATAGGTTATGGAAACAGTCGTGGCACAATGGCACGCAACTTTAAGTTCCCTTCGACCGTCTCCCATCTTCTTTGCCAAGCAGTCCGAAGAGCTGCCCATATTCCTGCCATGTAGTCGTCGTGCTAGAGCGAAACGCTGGTCCGGTCGCAGAGTCCTCGCAGACTCTTTGGTGCCCTCATTCCCCGCCATTCCTACATGTCCAGGAACCCAACAGAAGATAATCTCGACATCCGCCCGGCTCGCCAAAACCGTGGCGTCACAGATATCGCGAACCAGGGGATGCGGAGATTCCAATGTCCCGAGAGCACTCAGGGCGCTTTGTGAGTCGCTATAGATCACAATCCGGTCTCCGAACCGGGCACGTCGCGTAATCTCCCGTACCGAGTGGTGTATTGCCACCAGCTCGGCCGCAGCGCCTGGCAGAGCCCCGCTGACTTCAAACAGAGGGGATACGGCGTGGAAGCCGACCCCCTCTTTGGACTTGGAGCCATCCGTATACACTGGCACGGTTCCAGCGTGACACGAGGTGTGCTCCAAAAAGATCGAACGCAATACTCCCGGCGCTGTACAAGCTTTAGGAGCAGAGGCGTGGCGACAAATAGCCAAATGTGGTACCCTCCAGGGTGGTGTCCTGGGCAGAACCAGGGGCGCCACCGGCCCGAGAGCTATACCTAGCTCTCGAAGGAGTTTACTGGCCCTAAACCCAAAGGGCATAGGGTATGAGTGGCGTCGCTCGGCGCCATAGACACCGTCAAGATCAGCTGCGGATGCAGTGAGAGCTGTTGGCGACTGAGGGAGGCGCCGGGCTCGCGCGTACAGGCCAGTAATGCACTGCACGCGGCGTAGAGCGAGTGGCATCTCCCAACAGGCTCTCAATGGGAGAAGTGCGGAAGGCACCGGTCGCAAGGCGAAGGCCGGTGTGGTGGATCGAATCCACCTTCCGCAATAAACGCTCGGCTGCGGATGCATAAAACTCGCATCCGTAGTCGAGCTTCGAACGAACAAACGATCGATAAAAAAGTAGGGCAATAGCCCTATCAGCGCCCCAAGCGCTGAACGTCACGGAACGGAGAATATCCATTGGGAGGGTACAAGAGACCCTAAGGCTGCAAATATGAGCCTCCCAGGTGAGGCGTCGGTCGAATACAAGACCAAGGAAACGGTGCGATTCAACCACATCCAGGCGCACCCCATTAATAAACAAATCTGGGTTGGGGTGGAGCCGTGGATGGCGGCAGAAGTGCAACACCTTAGTCTTGGCCAAAGAAAACCGAAACCTGTGCGCTTCGGCATAGCGAGAGAGCGGTTCAATGCCTGTTGGAGTCGACGCTCCAGAGTTGGCATCTGGGCCGCGTAGCGAGAACATCTTCCGGCAGCACCGAGGTGATGCCGTTGATGCTCAGCGCAAAGAGTGTGACACTGAGGACACTTCCCTGCGGGACACCCTATTCCTGCTCCATTGGGCCGGAGAGGTCACACCCACCCGTACGCGGAATCGACGATCTCGCAAAAATTCAGATATAAACATTGGTAGGCGTCCCCTCGCCCACATCGTGTGGAGAGTCTCCATGATACCGTATCGCCATGCGGTATCATAGGCCTTCTCCAGATCGAAAAACACCGTGGCGTAGTGCTGTCTATGAAGGAAGGCCTCGCAGACGGCATTTTCCAGTCGGCGCAGAGCATTCGACGTGGAGTGGAACTTGCGGAAGCCACACTGTGCAGAAGATGGATGGCCTCCGCTGTCCAGGAAAAAGGCTAATCTAACATTTACCAATTTCTCCATCAACTTGCACAGCAAGAGGTTAGAGATTAGGCGGAAACCGGTCGGAGTAGAGTGATCTCTCCCCGGTTTGCGAAAGGCGAGCACAGTAGCGATTCGCCAGGATTTTTTTTTTTTTTTTTTTTATAGAGCCCATCTGGCAACTACCCACTTGGGCATAAGTCGCCGAAAAACACGACAGCCTAGAATTAGGCTACTTTAAAGTTAAAATATGAAAACTTAACAATCAATATAAATTTGAAAAACTTAACAATCGAAGCAATCTCCGGCAGCGGGGAGAGGTCCCCCTCACCCCGGTGCAGGAGAGTGCAATCTAAAACAAAACAATAACAAAAAAAGGAACCTTAAATAAAGGGGAGAAGGCCGGCCTCCCCCAAAAAGTCAATAAGTCCACCAGTCATGGTGCACGCACTCGTCCCGAGTACAAGGGACAGGTGGTAGCGACCCCGCCCATCCCGGTACCGAGACAGGTATCGTGCGCGAAGATCACCCAGACTGGGACATTCGACAAGAATATGCCGAACAGTCTGGGGGACGACGCAGTCGTTGCAATAGGGCACATGCGAGCGCTCCACCAAGTAACGATGCGTCACACGAGTGTGTCCGATTCGAAGACGACAGAAAGCAACCTGAAGCCGCCGCGGCATTGGGGGATAGGTCCATGGGAACAGTCGCGGCGCAATGGCACGCAACTTTAAGTTCCCCTCGACCGTCTCCCATCTTCTTTGCCAAGCAGTCCGAAGAGCTGCCCGTATTCCTGCCATGTAGTCGGTGTGAGGAAGAGCGAAACGCTGGTCCGGTCGCAGAGTCCTCGCGGACTCTTTGCGCCCTCATCGGCGCGCTCATTCCCCGCAATTCCTACATGTCCAGGAACCCAGCAGAAGATAATCTCGACATCTGCCCGGCTCGCCAATACCGTGGCGTCACGGATTTCGCGAACCAGGGGATGCGGAGATTCCAATGCCCCGAGAGCACTCAGGGCGCTTTGTGAGTCGCTATAAATCACAATCCGGTCTCCGAACCGGGCACGTCGCGTAATCTCCCGTACCGAGTGGTGTATTGCCACCAGCTCGGCCGTGAAGACAGACGCAGCGCCTGGTAGAGCCCCGCTGACTTCAAACAGAGGGGATACGGCGTGGAAGCCGACCCCCTCTTGGGACTTGGAGCCATCCGTATACACTGGCACGGTACCAGCGTGACACGATGTGTGCTCCAAAAAGATCGAACGCAATACTCCCGGCGCAGTACAAGCTTTGGGAGCAGAGGCGTGGCGACAAATAGCCAAATGTGGTACCCTCCAGGGTGGCGTCCTGGGCAGAACCAGGGGCGCCACCGGCCCGAGAGCTATATCCACCTCTCGAAGGAGTTTCCTGGCCCTAAACCCAAAGGGCTTAGGGTATGACTGGCGTCTCTCGGCGGCATAGGCACCATCGAGATCAGCTGCGGATGCAGTGAGAGCTGTTGGCGACTGGGGGAGGCGCCGGGCTCGCGCGTACAGGCGAGTGATGCACTGCACGCGGCGCAGAGCGAGTGGCATCTCCCCAGCATCGACCAACAGGCTCTCAATGGGGGAAGTGCGGAAGGCACCGGTCGCAAGGCGAAGGCCGGTGTGGTGGATCGAATCCACCTTCCGCAATAAACGCTCGGCTGCGGATGCATAAAACTCGCATCCGTAGTCGAGCTTCGAGCGAACAAAGGATCGATAAAAAAGTAAGGCGGTAGCCCTATCAGCGCCCCAAGCGCTGAACGTCACGGAACGGAGAATGTCCATGGCGCGGGTACAAGAGACCCTAAGGCTGCGAATGTGAGCCTCCCAGGTGAGGCGTCGGTCGAATACAAGACCAAGGAAACGGTGCGACTCAACCACATCCAGGCGCACCCCATTAAGAAACAAATCTGGGTCGGGGTGAAGCCGTGGATGGCGGCAGAAGTGCACCACCTTAGTCTTGGCCAAAGAAAACCGAAACCTGTGCGCTTCGGCATAGCGAGAGACGCGGTTCAATGCCTGTTGGAGTCGGCGCTCCAGAGTTGGCATCTGGGCCGCGCCAAAAGAGATCGAAAGGTCGTCCACGTAGAGCGTAGCGAGAACATCTTCCGGCAGCACCGAGGTGATGCCGTTGATGCTCAGGGCAAAGAGTGTGACACTGAGGACACTTCCCTGCGGGACACCCTCTTCCTGCTCCTTTGGGCCGGAGAGGGCTCCCCCCACCCGTACGCGGAATCGACGATCTCGCAAAAATTCAGATATAAACATTGGGAGGCGTCCCCTCGCCCCCATCGTGTGGAGAGTCTCCATGATACCGTATCGCCATGCGGTATCATAGGCTTTCTCCAGATCAAAAAACACCGTGGCGTAGTGCTGTCTACGAAGGAAAGCCTCGCAGACGGCATTTTCCAGTCGGAGCAGAGCATCCGACGTGGAGTGGAACTTACGGAAGCCGCACTGTGCAGAAGACAGATGGCCTCCGCTGTCCAGGAAATAGGCTAATCTAACATTTACCAATTTCTCCATCAACTTGCACACGCAAGAGGTTAGAGAGATTGGGCGGAAACCGGTCGGAGTAGAGTGATCTCTCCCCGGCTTGCGAAAGGCGAGCACAGTAGCGATTCGCCAGGAGTCTGGGAGGAGACCTTCCACCCAGATCCTGTTGAACAAATCTAATAGAAAGGCCATGCCTCGCTCACCCAGGTGTCGAAGCATGGCGTACGGGACATCGTCCGGACCATGGGCGGTGTCCGCGCACGAAGCGAGAGCGGAACGCAACTCACTCACAGTAAACTTGTCGTTGAAGGGTTCTCCGCCTCTGGAGGTAAAGTCCAGCCGGCGGCCTTCCGCGACATCACGACGTGCATTGAATGCTGGCGGAGCAGCATCACGGCTAGAGAATGCGGAAAAAGCGGTCGCTAAGGATTCCGCCACGGACGCGGGGTCCGAGATTGCGGTCCCATTCTCCTGGAGAACGGGAGGGGGGTCCTGCGAGAACTTGCCCCGAATCCTTTTGACTCGCTTCCACACCTCAGCTAAAGGGGTCTTCCCGTTAAGTGAAGACACGTATGCCCGCCAAGAAGAGCGGCGGGCGTGCTTCGAAATATACCGGAACCTAGCCCTAGCCCGACGAAATTCAGCGACGGTGAAATCGTTCGGGCGGCGCTTATAGCGCATGTAGGCATAACGCTTCTGTTTGAGGGCCGTCTCACACTCGGCCGACCACCATGGGAGTGGTCGGCGTGCAAAACGGCCAGACGTCCTAGGAATAGTAGTCAGGCCCACGGCGATGAGGTTGCCGGAGAAGAACTCGACGGCCTCATCTACCGACCTAAACTCCTTGACTGAGATAGAGAATTCAGTCATTTCCTGAAATGCAGGCCACCGCGCCCGCGCCAAGCACCACCGAGGTGGTCTCTCAGGCGGCAGTTGCCCTGAAAATGATATTTGAATGGGAAAGTGATCACTACCATGGAGGTCATCGACCACCCCCCAATCAAAATCAGGCTGTGCATCCGAAGAGCACAAAGATAGGTCAAGGCAAGAAAATGAAGCGGTTCTCGGACAGTGATGCGTAAACTCATCCACGTTTAGGACACCTATCTCAAGCTCTTCGATCAGATCGGCAAGGACTTGTCCCCTGGGATTTATGGTGTAATCTCCCCAGAGAGGATGCCTGCCGTTCAGATCTCCAAGCAAGAGATAGGGCCTCGGCAACCGTGCCACGACGCGGCGAAAGACCCCCGCGTCGAAGTCAGCTGACGGTGGAATGTACGCAGAAATGATAGTATACCTCCTATCCAGGTGCAGCTGCACAGCCACTGCCTAAAAGGAAGTATCTAAAGAGAAAGGAAGAACGGAGACATCATGCCGGGTGTAAACCGCGCATCCCCCAGCCCGGCCGTCCCGCGGTGGTTGGGTCGCAAGACCCTTATACCCCGGGAGGGCAGGCAGGGGGCACGCGCCTAGCATGGTCTCCTGCAAAAAAATAGCTAACGGGGAACGGGATGAGGCGAGCCTCCGCAGCTCCTCCCAGTTGGCCCGGAGTCCACGGCAATTCCATTGAAGGAATATGCCCTCCAGGCCTAGCTCGGAGGAAACGCGGGGGCCCTCCTCGAATTGAAGACCCTCACGGGAATGGCCGTACGCTTCCCGGGGGCAGAACCCCGGGCGCTGTTGGCCGGACAAAGCGCTGAAGGCGCTGTCGCCTTCGAGGACTTATTGGGGGAGGTTGGGCTCGCCATGCGAGTCTTTTCCTCCCTCCGCCTCGAAACTTTAGGCGGGCGTTGCGGCTTCGGAGGCGGGGGGCCCTCTTTTCGAGGAACCACCGTCTCCAAGCCACTCGCTCCACCTCGGGGCGTGGGCAAAGGGGCCGAAGCTCCTTTGTTGCTGTCCTCCTTTCGGGGAACAGCTTTAGGAACCCCGGAAGATGGCCTAGCGACCATCTTCAGGGGTGTTGCCTCCTGTGAGTCTAACGACTCGGTGGAGGCGCGTGGCCGTTTCGCTTTACGCGAAACGGTCACGCTGGGGGAAGAGGGGGGAGCCCTGGTTTTAGCCGGGGCAGGGTATGAACCCTTTTTGCCGCCAGCTTTACCAGGGGAGCACCCAGGTTGGGTAGAGCCCACAGAAGGGCTCCGAATGGGCGCGGAAACAACCGTGCTCGTTGGCCTGGATGGGCCAGGAGCAGAGGGTGCCTTTCTAACTATTGAGGCATATGACGTCCCAGGCAGAGCCGGGCGCGCCAGGACCAAGTCCTTTGCCTCGCGGAATGAGAGTCGATCCTGGGCCTGAACGGCCAGGATTTCTTTCTCAAGGAGATATGCACCACATTGCTTCGAAGAAGCAGGGTGCGGCTCTCCGCAATTGACACACTTGGCCACACACGATTTGGACTTATCGTGTGCGACCTTGGAGCAATTTACACAGACTTCGGGTGACCCCGATTTTGCACGTCTACATGATCGATTCGTATGGCCGAAGCGGTGGCAGTAATAGCACCGCCGCGGCAGTGGCACGAATGCCTTCACGCGGTAGCGGTACCAACCGGCACGCACCGACTCAGGGAGCTTGTCACAGTCGAACGTGACGAAGAGTGTAGGGGTGGGTCTCGAGGCCCCTCCCTGTTTTCTCATCACACGTTCGACCTTGACCGCCCCATGGTCGGCCAGCTCTAGGGTGATGTCTTCTATGGAGTAGTCAACGAGTTCCCTCGCATAAACTACTCCTTTTACAAAGTTCATGGTAGAGTGCGGCGTCACACTCACCGGGGTGCCATGAAGTGTCCGAAGAGCACTTATCTTGGCCGCCTCGGCGGGATTCGCCGCATTCGCCAGAAGGCTCCCGTCCGAGAAACGGGTTACCTTCGGTTCTCTACCAATTGCACTAGCTAATCCTCTCCTCTGATGGATCATGTTGCCCTTGGACAACATGGTGCCATCAGTGGAGCGAATAACGAGGAAGCGTTTGAAGCCAGCGGGCTCGAAAACGCCAGGTAACCTCTGAATCAGGGGCCCCGATGTCATCGAGGCTCCGCCCTGTGCATTCTTGGTCTTAGTCGTAGTCATGGGCTCCGCACACGAGGGGGTAGAGGGGCCGGATGTGCCGATCTTGGCTTGGTCGCCTACCAAAGTGGCAGCAGACCCATCCGTCCCCGCAGCCCCCGCGGATGGAGAGGAGCCCCGAGTCTTCTTCGTCTTTTGAGTCTTTTTAGTCTTTTTCTTTTTAGGAGAGGAGGGCGGGGAATGAACCCGCTTTTCACCTCCGCCGGCAGAAGTCCCCAGGCCAGATGGACCAGCCTCAGCCAGGTCCCTCTCCGAAATGGAGAAGGTCCTGGTTGTCGTAGGGGCACCTGTCGGAGGAGATCCCTCCCCTCCTTCTACTGCCTCGGAGCCCTCAGCCATTTGAGGAGGACCTTGCATAGGGGCGGATTCGGGTTCGGTGCTTGGCGCCGAGCCCGAATTCCCCCCCATGGAAGGCCCTACCGTCTGGGGCTGGGTCTCCTCAAGGACCATGTCTATCACAGGAGGGGCCTCCAGTTGGCCATCCCCTCCCAGGACATCGCAGGTCCCCTTGGCAGTATTGTCACTAGTCAGGTGGTGTGGGGAGGCACAGGCCTTGACCCCAGCAAGGTTCAAAATTCTTGCCAGCAGGTCTTTTGAGGGAAGCGACCGAAGGGGCCTGGCTTCCCTCTCCCCCCTAAGGGGGTTTGCCCTACCGAGCCGCTTGCACGAGGGGCGGTCGGCAATGGGCTGCCTGCTGGCTTTCTTGGCAGTCCCCTTAGAAAGCAAAGGAGGGACTGCCGCTGGAGATAGGGAGGTGCCCGAAAGCACCTCCAGAGAAGGGGGTGAGGGGGAGTCCCCTACACCCGTAGGCGTAGGAGAGGAGTAAGCCTCCTCTCCGGTTAAAGAATTATGGAGGGTCCCTTGCGCAAGCACAAGGGGGGGGACCTCCATTTTCTCGGTGGAGCTGCCCGAGGGCGGCTCCGTAGATGTTTTTGGGGAAGTTGGGGGTTGGGGTTTTTGTTTTTTTTCATACATGGGCATGGTGACCCTCTTTTGATTACGGGACGCAATAGCTCATCACCTCTCGCAGTTGCCCGCACTGCGAGAGGTGCTTACAAGCCCGGCAGAGCCAGGCGCCGCCATTCGGGACCACCCCTCCCGCCTGGTGGCCTGGCAGTCCTTCGGCATGGCGGCTCCACCTTGGACACGGCGTAAAAAATATAGGTTGTGAAGAGGAGAGGAAAAGGGATGTGAGGAAGATGTGGGTGGGGATGAAGCAGGTTGTTAAAAAAACCCCATCCCGAACCGGAGCTGAGGGGTTAGGGAACAATGTCCCCTCCCCCCCTCAGCCCCGATCCGGGGTGGTTGGCTTGAGAAGAAGGTCAGCATTCTACCCTGTGAAATTAGAGGCTGACCAGAGAAAGTTGTGGGAGAGGTTGTATGAAAAGCGACGAGGTAGGGGAGAAATCGGGCTATCTGAAGGAAGGAAGAGAGGCTAAGCTGGGGCCGGACGGAGCGCTGGATCCCGTCAGCACGGCGGCCAGGATGGCAAATCGCCGCGCCCCTTACGGGGGATTCGCCAGGAGTCTGGAAGAAGACCCTCCACCCAGATCCTGTTGAACAAATCTAACAGAAAGGCCATGCCTCGCTCACCCAGGTGTCGAAGCATGGCGTACGGAACATCGTCCGGACCATGGGCGGTGTCCGCGCACAAAGCAAGAGCGGAGCGCAACTCACTCAGAGTAAACCTGTCGTTGAAGGGTTTTCCGCCTCTAGAGGTAAAGTCCAGCCGGCGGCCTTCCGCGACATGACGACGTGCATTGAATGCTGGCGGAGCAGCATCCCGGCTAGAAAATGCGGAAAAAGCGGTCGAGAAGGATTCCGCCACGGACGCCGGGTCCGAGATTGCGGTCCCATTCTCCTGGAGAACGGGAGGGGGGTCCTGCAAGAACTTGCCCCGAATCCTTTTGACTCGCTTCCACACCTCTGCTAAAGGGGTCTTCCCGTTAAGTGAAGACACGTATGCTCACCAAGAAGAGTGGCGGGCGTGCTTCGAAATATACCTGAACCTAGCCCTAGCCCGACGAAATTCACCGACAGTGAAATCGTTCGGGCGGCGCTTATAGCGCATGTAAGCATAACGCTTCTGTTTGAGGGCCGTCTCACAGTATGCCGACCACCATGGGAGTGGTCGGCGTGCAAAACGGCCAGACGTTCTAGGAATAGTAGTCAGGTCCGCGGCGATGAGGTTGCCGGAGAAGAACTCAACGGCCTCATCTACCGACCTAAACTCCTCGACTGAGATAGAGAATTCAGTCATTTCCTGAAATGCACCTGCACAGCCACTGCCTGAAAGGAGGTTTCTAAAGAGAAAGGAAGAACGGAGACATCATGCCGGGTGTAAACCGCGCATCCCCCAGCCCGCCATCCCGTGGTGGTGGGGTCGCAAGACCCTTATACCCCGGGAGGGCGGGCAGGTGGGATGCGCCTAGCATGGTCTCCTGCAAAAAGATAGCTAACGGGGAACGGGACGAGACGAGCCTCCGCAGCTCCTCCCAGTTGGCCCAGAGTCCACGGCAATTCCATTGAAGGAATATGCCCTCCAGGCCTAGCTCGGAGGAGACGCGGGGGCCCTCCTCGAACAGAAGACCCTCACGGGAATGGCCGTACGCTTCCCAAAGGCAGAACCCCGGGCGCTGTTGGCCAGACAAAGCGCTGTCGCCTTCGAGGACTTATTGGGGAAGGTTGGGCTCGCCATGCGAGTCTTTTCCTCCCTCCGCCTCAAAACCTTAGGCGGGCGTTGCGGCTTCGGAGGCGGGGGGGCCCTCTTTTCGAGGAACCAGCGTCTCCGAGCCACTCGCTCCACCACTAGGCGTGGGCGAAGGAGCCGAAGCTCCTTTGTTGCTGTCCTCCTTTCGGGGGACAGCTTTAGGAACCGCAGAAGATGGCCTGGCGACCAACTTCAGGGGTGTTGCCCCCTGTGAGTCTAACGACTCGGTGGAGCCGTTTCGACTTACGGGATACGGTCACGCCGGGGGAAGAGGGGGGAGCCCTGGTTTTAGCCAGAGCTGGGTATGAACCCTTTTTGCCAGCTTTACCAGGGGAGCGCCCTGGTTGAGTAGAGCCTGCAGAAGGGCTCTGTATGGGCGCGAAAACAACCGTGCTCATTGGCCTGGATGGGCCAGGAGCAGAGGGTGCCTTTCTAACTATTGAGGCATATGACGTCCCAGGCAGAGCCAGGTGCGCCTGGACCAAGTCCTTAGCTTCGCGGAATGAGAGTCGATCCTGGGCCTGAATGGCCAGGATTTCTTTCTCAAGGAGATATGCACCACATTGCTTCGAAGAAGCAGGGTGCAGCTCTCCGCAATTGACACACTTGGCCACACACGATTTAGACTTATCATGTGCGGCCTTGGAACAATTTACACAGACTTCAGGTGACCCCGACTTTGCATGTCTACAAGAATGATTCGTATGGCTGAAGCGGTGACTAATAACACTGCCGCGGCAGTGGCACGAATGCCTTCATGCGGGAGCGGTACCAACAAGCATACACCGACTCAGGGAGTTTGTCACAGTCGAACGTGACGAAGAGTGTAGGGGTGGGTCTCAAGGCCCCTCCCTGTTTTCTCATCACACGTTCGACCTTGACCGCCCCATGGTCGGCCAGCTCTAAGGTGATGTCCTCAATGGAGTAGTCAACGAGTTCCGTCGCATAAACTGCTCCTTTCACAAAGTTTATGGTAGAGTGCGGCGTCACACTCACTGGGGTGCCATAAAGTGTCCAAAGCACTTATCTCGGCCGCCTCGGCATGATTCACCGCATTCGCCAGAAGGCTCCCGTCCGAGAAACGGGTCACCTTTGGCTCTCTACCAATTGCACTAGCTAATCCTCTCCTCGGATGGATCATGTTGCCCTTGGCCAACATGGTGCCATCAGTGGATCGAATAACGAGGAAGCGTTTGAAGCCAGCGGGCTCTAAAATGCCAGGTAATGTCTGAATCAGAGGCCCTGATGTCATCGAGGCTCCGCCCTGTGCACTTTTGGTCTTTGTCATAGTCAGGGGCTCCGCCGCACCCAGGGGGGCAGAGGGGCCGGATGTGCCGATCTTGGCTTGGTCGCTTGCCAAAGTGGCAGCAGAACCATCCTTCCCGGCACCCCCTGAGGATAGAGAGGAGCCCCGAGTCTTCTTAGTCTTTTTTCTGTTCTTCTTTTTAAGAGAGGAGGGCGGGGAATGAACCCGCTTCTCACCTCCGCCAGAAGGAGCCCCTAGGCCAGATGGACCGGCCCCAGCCAGGTCCTTCTCCGAAATGGAGAAGGTCCTGGTGGTCGCATGGACACCGGTTGGAGGAGATCCCTCCCCTCCTTGTACTGCCTCGGAGCCCTCAGCCGTTTGAGGTGGATGACCTTGCATAGGGGCGGATTCGGGTTCGGTGCTTGGCGCCGAGTCCGGATTCCCCCCCATGGAAGGCCCTACCATCTGAAGCGATCAAGGGAGCCTGGCTTCTGTCTCCCCCCTAAGGGGGTTTGCCCTACCGAGCCGCTTTGATGGGGTGAGGGGGAGTCCCCTACACCCGTAGGTGTAGGAGAGGAGTAAGCCTCCTCTCCGGTTAAAGAAATATGGAGGGTCTCCTGTGCAAGCACATGAGGGGGGGACCTCCATTTTTTTGTGGAGCTACCCGAGGGCGGCTCTGTCGATTGAACAGGGGAAGTTGAGGGTTGTTTGTTTTTTGTTCATCAATGGGCATGGTGACCCTAAATTTTCTGCGGGACGCAATAGCGCATCACTTCTCGCAGTAGCCCACACTGCAAGAGGTACTTACAGGCCCGGCAGAGCCAGGCGCCGCCATTTGGGACCACCCCTCCCTCCTGGTGGCCAGGCAGTCCATCGGCATGGCGGCTCCACCTTAGACGTGGCATAAAACTGATAGATTGTGAAGAGGAAAGGAAAAGGGATGTGCGGAAGGTATGGGTGGGGATGAAGCAGGTTGTTAAAAAAACCCATCCTGATCCGGAGCTCAGGGGTTAGGGAACATTGTCCCCTCCCCCCCCAGCCCCGATCCGGGACGGTTGGCTTGAGAAGAAGGTCAGCATCTACCCTGTGAAATTAGAGGCTGACCAGAGAAAGTTGTGGGAGAGGTTGTATGATAAGTGAAGTAGGGAAGATATACAGGCTATCTGAAGGAAGGAAGAGAGGCTAAGCTGGGGCCGGACGGAGTACTGGATCCCGTCAGCGCGGCGGCCAGGATGGCAAATGGACGTGCCCCTTACGGGGACAACCTGCCGGAGCTGGTACACTTGCAACAAAGAATCAATGTTTGTTCATCTCTCCTTTCTTGTAGGGAAATGAGGGGTAAGTTGAGGAAGAGTGAACTCAAAGTTCATTTATATCAATCATTTAGATAAAAAAAAAAAATCTTTGTAATAATAAATAACTTTTACACTTCATTGTTTTCCCAACTAACTCCTCACTTCCATATATGTATAGTCTGGCTAAACTGCATAATCTTGGAAATCTCACGAGACCCATCATTCACTCAGCTCTATAAGATAAGATCTCTCTAAACATCTAATAAATAGGTATACATTCCTCTTTGGTAGGCTCATTCTCACCTTCAAGCCTAAATAACAATGCAGACCTGATTACTTCAAAATTTCCTACATAATTTAAACATTTATTTATATCTTTATCAGCTTTGATGTCTAAAGTGACGTTCTAAAGTGCCGGTAGGTGATTTAGTTAGATTTTTACCAAGTGAATTAGACAACATAAAATATTTAATTAAATTATGCATCCTAAATTGCAAGTTCACTTTTAACAATGACAATTTGGGAGAAAAAAAATTGACATGACCACAAGAAATTTCCTCTCTACTCTACTTACAAATTTATACATGTAATTTTTTAAAAAAAAATATATACCTTTCTGGATTTCAACCACAAAATGATCTATGGTAACCTTACACAGATGGCAATCTGCTTATGGCCCATAAAATTATAATCTAGAATAATTACACTCAACAACAAAAGAAAAAGAAGACTAAAGAGAGGTACCATTTTTAGACAATAATTCAAAGACCAGAAAATGCTTTCAAAGAGAAAATCTTCAGAAACCCTCACCTACAGTTAATTCTTATATCCACTTTTATTCATCCTATGATATTACAATAAAACAAAAATCTGTCTTCTCATCTATGTATCTGCATACTTTAAGAGTTACTAGCCTCTAATATTTCTAGAGCACTCAGAATTTGAAAGCATGTTTTAAATCAACCAAAAAAACTTCTTTTTTTTTAACCACTAAAGCAATCACTCCTCACAACCGGTTATGCAATATACATTCCCAACCAGCATAAACTTAATTCCTTCGAAAAATATTTTCAGGTTTTTTAACAAATTTTCCTTTTAACTTTCACACCAAAATTACAAATTTCTTGATAAAAACTCTCCCCCCAACACTGAAGGATGTATTTATAAAGTTCCAATGAAGCATTATGCAAAATATTATATTGGCTAAACTACCAAAACAAAAGACCAAGCCAGCATAAGAACAGGCCACACATAAAATGCCTTATTTTGCCACTTATCAACCAAATCATATAGATTGGGAAAACTTGCCACTATTTTAAAAAACAGAACAATGTTCAGAGAAATATAGGATCGGTGGATATCAAATCAAACTGGTCTTCAAAATGAACAGTAGGGAAGGATTTTATAATTTAGTTCCTTTAATCTTAACAAGGCTATAAAAAGACAAATTCTATTAAATTATACCTCAAATGATTTATAGTTTTTGCCTTCTAATATGTATGGATAGGCATTAATGTATGTATCTTCAGGGTATTTAGGCTAAATTTGATGGTTTGTATAAAAAAAACTTGCAATATATCAGCCAAAAATAAATATATTTAAAAAATTTAATATCAACTAGATTATGGCTGGGAGATAACAGTTTAGTCAAAGTAGCCACCCACAGCTTCAAGGTGGCTCCAGAGCCTGGTGTGTGCGTTCCTCACTGCATCCTTGGAAAGATCTTTGAACACCAGTTTAGCCTTGGAGTTGGGGGCAAAGCAGTTGGCATCTTTCTTACGCATGCCCCATACATAGTAATCAATGGGATTACAATTGGGAGATCTAGGATACCAGAAAGTAGGGCTAGTGAAGTCGTAGAAATTCTCCACCAACCACTTCTGACTCTCTCTCTGCAGGTATAGCCTTCCAGCAGCAACCACTATCTCTAGCAGCTTCACATAGCCATCTGAATTGAGGCTAAGACCCTGCTCAAACATGTGGGGCAGCATGGTGTCACCATCACTGGAGAGATACCCACATACCATTACAGTTTGGGGGAAACTGGTCTTCATGATATGTGGAAAGTCACATGGATTATAGGCAAGCTGTTCTGGCTGTTGTGCAAGTGGTCCCGGCAGAAGTTCTTTTCATCTGAAAAGAACCAGATGCTCCCCAGGATGCTTCAGCTTGTACAGGAGCTTCTCTGCCTTCATCAAGAGGTTCTCCTTGGCTTTGGCTGTCAGAATTGTCCCTTGCACCACTTGTACGTGTGGTAGCAAAGGTCCTCATTCAGGGCCAGCCAGGGCAAAAAAAAAAAAAATGGATTTTGGGAGGGGGGGGGGGGTCAAGTGAAATTTGAAAAAAAACCCAGTTTTTTTTTTCAAAATTACTTTTTTTTTCAAGAAATGAATGCTACCTATCCTTATTTTATTCAAAATGCATATTTATGTTTATAATTTCAACAAAAATGTATCAAATTAAGGTTATTTCTCTGATACTGATTCATAATTCATCTCTCCTACAGATTATGGCTATCATGGGTACCTACAATTCTCAATCAGTGCTCTGTTCTTACCTTAAGATATTTATTAAACTAATTAATTATTATTATTATTATATAAAAATAGAGATAGCTGTTCTTTCTCTACATATTCTAATGCTTGTAGCATTTGTTTTTTGATAAAACTCAGAATAAAACCAGGGTTTTTTCAAAATTTTGGGTGTTTTGCCAACTGTGAGGACAGCTTCATGGCGGTGACTCCAACACCAATCTCTCTTGCTAAAGCCCAGATTCCATCACTTTCTCCTACAGCAGTTGTTGGATGAACTCCGGCATGAGGATGGTCAGAATACCCGCTGTGTTCCATTCTGTTGGCCAGGGCTTCATGGTCTCCATTGCAGCTGCCCTTGTCACATCTTACAGCCTTTACAGTGTTAAAAGGTCATCATTGAGCCACAAAACATTATAATGCAGGTAACTCTTTTCCAATATTCAGATGGCTTCCAGTCCTCCGTGTCAGCTTTTTTTCAACTACAACTTTACTCTTTTGTGCCATTAACTGTTCACATAATGGGCCACAAAATGAAATTTAGGTGTTTAAAATGTTTCTTGGTCTGATTCTTTCCAATTTGGACCTCAGTTATTCATTTCGCCCATTTAATCACCCTAAAATACTGATTTCTTTTGATTGTAATGAAGGGGACTTAAGATTTTGGGCTTGGAAAAAAGTTATAAAATGAATGATTTGCAATGGAAAAAAAGGTTGTAAAATGAGTGATTTGCAATGGAAAAAAGAAGTGAATGTGAAAGAATCATGCTGAGAAACCTAGGATAAATTCAATTCTATGCTGTATCTAAGTTGACTGAAAGGAAAAAAAAATTTTAAAAGCCATTACCCGAAAAAAAATAAAACCTTTCTTCAGGTGGATAAAGACTTAGGATAGCAGACAAGAGACTAGTGGAATTTAGTTACAATGTCCAATTTTGGGGGGAAAATCCATTAGCTTGAAAAAACTGAAGCTATTCTTCAAGTGAGTAAAGGTTGGCACCGGCCCCATAAACCTAGTAGAATTTAGTTAGAAAGTCTAGGAATTATTTAGGAATACTAGTTTTAATTAGGAAATATTTAATTAAATATCTAGATATTTTGTTACTTCTAATAGGGTGTAAATCAACCAATTTTACCCTATAACCTCAGGGCTAGCCTGCAAGTCATTGACTCTCAATTGCAAACGTTCCATTAACTCATCCAACCAAGTAAAGGGTTGATCGTAGTAATTGTTAAGATTAGTTCTGGGTTAAACAGGGAAAATAATAAAACAATTTAACCTTTAATGCAATACAACCCTTAATATTGATTTCTATTAGTATCTAGAACAATTTAGAGGTCATTTTATTTAAGAAAAACTTAGACAATCTCACACAGAGCAAATCTTAACAATTACACTTATTTGATAAAATAGTAATATATATATATATATATATATGGTAAATTTCTATGCTTCTTGCTGCGAGTCTTTCAAATTTATTACTTATTTCCATCATAAATTAATAATTTTTCCCAACTAAAACAAAATGCCAAGTCCCTTGCACAACAATCCTGAGAAAAGAGAGAATAAACTAAGTGTTATCTTTTTCTTAAGGTAGATTTAGGGTAACATAACTTAACCTACTAGTAACACCTGTAAATGACCTAAACAGCATATTCTATGAATTTTTGATTGCAGCTGTAGACTTATACCCACAGGAAGAATAAAGTAAGTTAGGTATCTCTTTTTTTTAGGTTAGTTTTAAGTTAACCTAACTTAACCTACTAGTGCTACCAATAAACAGCATATAGTGTGTTTTATCATGTTTGGCTTGAAAAAAAAAACTAGAAAAATAATGTATGCAACTCTTGTTAACAATTACTCCTTTTAGTTAGAAAATTGAGTTAACTGGGTCTTGTTTTCTTTGTTAGAAATATAATAGATTTCAGGTTCTATCACACAAAATCTTATTTTAAAGATCAGGGTTAATATTTCGCCCCCAAAATGTAAGCACTTAAACAAAATTAGTTACTCTTATTTTGTCTAGCATATTTTGTAAACCCATAATTATGATATAATATTGGAGAAGTATTTTAAGGAAAAATTAATAGATTGATATCATAGTGGTCACATATTTACAAATAAGATCTTTTTCATTCTCTTTCTTGCTCTTTTGGATTAGATAGCTTTGCATGGTGACTCAGGTAATGAAATATATTTTTCAGAAATATTAAGAGAGGTTCACAGCAATCCTAATTGTGGCTTGGAATTATTGTAGTTTCAGCCATACGACTAATCAAAGACACACATATATATATATATATATATATATATATATATATATATATATATATCAATATCAATTTCATTGCGATGATCCACATAATATATATATATATATATTGGATATAGATATATATCAATTAGCTTCACATAGAAGTAAACATAGATTTAACTATTATACAGAAAGTTAGGGGTAAGGGGTCATTTAAACACGGTTAGTTTTTAGATATTTTAATTTAATGATTCTTGCTGCCCTGTTGTATAATTACAAGTTTACCGAGAGTAAACAAAAATAAAATAACAGTCAATATAGATTCTGCACACACTAGGGTTTAGATTATTTCTTCTTGTGAGATTGTAGGTTATTTTCTTAATTTGATTTTGACAGAATCAGGTTCAAACTCAGATTTGTCTTCCAACTGACAAAAAAGAACAGATTTGGACAAAGCAAACAAAATGCTACAAGAATTAAAATAATGTATAGAAAAAGTGATTAGATAAAGTTGTTTTGCTAAGCTTAGAAACTATCATTACAATTTCTTACTGTTAAATTGATTATCTTGGGAGGGGATAGGATGGTCACTTTAGGGTTTGGTTAGATGGGCTAGATTATATCCATCTCAATAACACTTCATTTGCGAAACAAATTAAGGTCAGATTCATTTATAACACCTTAAAATACTACTTTTTTCTGTGAAAGCAATTATGGTCCTAATCTTTCCATTTAACAGTTTCTGTATATATCGAGCATTACTTTCTGTGCAGTATGATTTATTCTTGTTGCTAATACATAGATGACCTCAGTGAATGTAGTAATCTTTGTCTTCTTTATTAATGGAAATAAACCACATTTGTTTTAGCTTTTATTAGATTTCATTTTGTTCAAGGTTTTCAGTCATTAATTTACTCCTCCAGCTAAGAGAGGAGATGAATTGTTTATCTCTGTTTCGTTAGCTACCTTACATTATGATTCTACCCCTTGGTAATCCACCACCACCACACTACGCCTTTGCTCATACACTATCACCTTATTACCCCCATCAACATTTATCGGCATCCCTCATCATCCTAGGTTTTATTCACATCAAGCTACTTACTGCATATATCCCTACTACTTAATCTCACTTCTTCACCCAATTACTGTTAGTACCCATTCACCTTTATACCTTATTCAACCCCCCCTTCTTTTCCATATCATCATCTGGAACTTTTTAGCGATGGCTACTATTTCAATTCTATTCATCTACTCTTGCTAAACGTTAAAAATGATAACTCCCTTCCCTCTCCAGAACCTCTTTCACTTCATCATTATCTCTCTCTTTTATATACCCTTTATATTCCACTATCACATATTCTGATTGTTTCATTTTATTGGGTTTCCACATTTATCCATTCCAATCTAGCTGTAAGTCCACCCATTAGCATCTAGGGATCCAGTCCTTGCTTTGAACTGCAGCCGACTCCCAAGAGTTCCATCAGAAAAGATAAGAGTACCCTGTAGTCATGTAGGAATCTACATGACTACAGGGTACTCTTACCTAAGATCTTGTGCTTCCATTCTACTTGCATATCTTATCTTCTTTTTAGCCCATTTACTGCGGTGAAACTATATTTAGTGCCTCCAAAATATAAGCCAATTTTGCAGTGAAGCTAAATATAGACGCTATCTAAATAATCTAGTTACAGTATTGCGGCAGAGAATATATTTAATTTTATTAAAAAAAAACTATTGTGCACTCCAGAAAAAAACACTAAAAGAAGTGTATACCAGTGAAATATTCCACTCTGCATAGTGCTTTGCTTTTAGGTATACCATGCTCAAAAAAATCTTAAATAGATAAACAAAATTTTGAGGGAGGGATGGGGAGGTAAACATATATTCATTTTGTAAGTCCTCAAAATATATGCATAAACAAAATTATGGTGTCAAATTTTATTCATATTATACCAAGATTTTTAGCTAAATTTTTTTTAATAAAAATGTTTATGCATATATGTGAGCGACTCCTAATATTAGAAAGTCGTGGCACAGTTTTTCTTGGTAATATACTGGTATATATATATATATATATATATATATATATATATATATATATATATATATATATATATATATATATATATATATATATATATATATATATATATATATACCATCTTCCCTGTTCCTGAGAGCATCAGATTTGTGATCCTTGTTTCTTGTTTCTTGTAGGATGAAATCAATACAATCATCTAAATATTCATTGAGCTGCAGTATCCCCTTTGGTTCATAGAAAAATGTCATTATAAAGCCAGAACCATCTTTTACTCACCAGCTAATCCTAAGGAAAAGTAAGTGCCAATTATTATATTACATTCCCATACTCGCCACAATTAATTAATTTTAAAAAAGTTAGCATGTATATACAACATCAATGTTGCCTTTCAATAGGAAAAAAATGATCCAAAATAGTCTGTCTAAAAATAGATCCATCAATAAAGAACAGAGTTTATTATATCCCTTGCAAATTTTATATATATTAGCGAAAGCAGCAGATTCTCCAAGAGAATGAAAGAACATAAATGTGATATGCGATGTGGATCTCTTTCTTCTAGTTTGTTATTCCATATGTCAAATGAGAACCATTCAATTGATATTGATAATGCAAAAATAATTTATATTTATCACAATTATATACATAAGGGTTGAATTAAGTCGGCGCTTATAAAGGAAATTCTAAACTTTAATACTTCTGATGGCCAATTCAACACTAATCCCTTGATAACTAAAAAATTTATACTTCCTTTACTAAAAAATGCTGTTGCTTCCTCATACCACCCTCCCTCATCAGATTCTGACTTGTAAATTTGTGTCCAGAAATTTTGCACCTCTTATGTATTTCATTAGTCTTCCAGCGATTGATGATGATGGTTTCCGTTGAAACCTGGTTTTGCGAATAACCTATCACTGTGGTTTCTTTCATATATATATATAATTTATTGGTTCATATGATATTCTCCTAAGTGTTTTTCCGGAAAAACACTTATTTTCATAAAGAGATATCTGATCTCAAACAATTTTAATTTTGTAAATTTAATTTATTCCAAGCATCATTCCTCGAAAAATTGATTAAAAGTTTCCTAAATAAAATACATGTGATTCCTTTCATCAAATCTAATGTATCAAAACAGAAAATGTATCTCAAAATACTCTACATAGGCTCGCTGACCAACAAACTCATCTTAGACATACAACAATTATTATCTAAAGTTTATCCGCAAATCAAATTCTACTTTATACCAATTAACACCATCTCTCTTAAAACCTACTTGTCTCATAAGGAGAAACTACCCTTGCTAGTCAGGTCCTCACTTGTTTTGGGTTGTGCAGATAAATCTGTAGATCTCAATATTTTGGAATCGCTATTTATTCAAATGCTTAATCCAAAATAAAATGTGAGTCAGTCATCCACACCACTTTACACTGATCAATTCAAATATCTTAATTTTACTTTGTTTTATAATTCATTTTTACCTAAAATGTAATAACTCACTCAATGACCTGATCTAATTATAATGTTCTATTACTTGGTTAACCATATTTCAGTTATTTTAAACAACTACGATGTTTAGCTCAGTTCAAATTTTCCACATATTAAATCATTTGATTCCTGTCCTCTCAAGTTGGTAAATGTTCATTCATTTATTTCATTTTAATTTTTGCTTTGTTTAATAATTTTGCAGTGTTTTTCTTTGTAATTTCACATTATCCTCTCAGTAATTTTTTGTATTGTTTTCTTGAAAATTTACTAAACTCTAAATTTATTCATTATTACATTGTCGAATAATTTTCTCTCAAATTCAACAAACTTTAAACTTATTGTCAGTCATTAATACATCTCTCTCTTTATGTATTCTAAGCTTGCTTGCTCTTATATTGTTTTACTCCATTATAGGCTGAAGATAAATATAGCTAATGTTCGAAACGTTCCAAATTATATTCCGAATACTGGTTCTGGATTTAACCTACATACTAAAATTGAGGTTTCTGAAGGATGTCCCAATATCTATCTATCTATCTATCTATCTATCTATCTATCTATCT